>LR749594.1:0-131528 GCA_902729485.2 Mus minutoides | reverse complement strand
GTGTAAGCCAGCACAAGAATCTTGTGGTTTGGAAGGGCGGGTCCCAGAATAAAGTTACAAAAACATGTCTATTTTGATTTTCAAATACCCAGCAAGAAGCATCTTGTGTTGTAACTCTCTTATTCTAGGCTCTTAGAGCTGGAAGCCGGTGGTCCTGGAGAAAGTGATCACACTGTATATTGCTACACAGTTTTGGAGCACCATCCTCCAGATTATCTTGTTCATCTAAAATTTTTGTTTGTTTTGAGTCTACATAGCTCTGGTTGTCCTGGAACTCATTGTGTAGACCAGGCCGGCCTAGAACCTAAAGAGATACGCCTGCCTCTGCCTCTTAGGTGCTGGGATTAAAGGCACGCATCACACATTGTCTGCCATTGTTATGAGCCTGTGCTGTTTTGTAGAATTAAAACCATCAGTATAAGAAGAAAAGGTCTCTCAAAGCTCGGAGGGAAGCATTGCGTGCTCCCCAGGGAGAGTAAGGAGGATGGCAGCCACAGCCAACTTCCCTCCAGTTCCACTGGCAGTCTGACTAAATGCTGACCACAGAGGACCACAGAGGACTTGAAAGCTCACTGAACAGCTCTGTGTGGTTCATATGGGAGCGCAACTACCCTGTGGCTTTCTGCACCAGGATTCAGGGCCACTGTAGTTCTTTGGCACTGGAATATGGAGCTGACTAGGGTGAGTAGGCCCAGCCTGTCTGCTCCTTTCTCGCTTGTGAGTTTACAGATCACCTTGCTGTCCTTGCTAGTGGTGGGAACAGAAAACCCGTAGCAGCCCACCTTGGCATAGGCCGGCTGCGGCTGCCCTTCTCCTAACTCTCTGAGCTTTGAGAGACCTTTTTCCTTAGACCGATGATTTTAATTCCACAAAATAGCATATGCTCATAATGCTATCACGCTCAATGGCAGATAATACAGGAATCTTATTTAAAGCCAAAATGGAAGAGTTTGGTTTGGCAACTGTCTGGTGCCCTTTCTGCCTCTGCTACATTTTGATAGATTTGCATAGGAAGAAAAGAAGGGCCAGGGACGGCCTTGCTGAGGGAACGAGAGGGGGCATTAGTGACTTAGCTGTGGTAGTTGAAGCCAACCTCCATAGCACCCACCTCACAGTTCTTTCACACATAAAATAATTTTCACATATATATATATATCAAGTTAGTGGTGTGGTTGGGGATCCAAACTCTGGTCTTCCTGCTTACAGAGCATGTGCTTGACCCACTGAGCCATCTCTCCAGCCTTCTGGTCTCTTAAACTTCCTGTATCCTGTTGCTTCATCTGACCACCCTAGAGAGTAACATGTTTCTTTCTATGTTTTTGGATTCCTGGACGTAGAATTGAGAGCAGTAGGGCAGTAGGGCTGGCTATATGGCACATTTAAACGTGGGGTGTAGGGCCACACTGCTCTCCAAGTGTCTTCTGTCTCCCTGTCTGCTTATATTGCCACCAGCAGGATGTACGTGGGCACATTACCTCCGTGTGCAGGAGAAAGGCCCATTTTTCACCTGTTTCTTCCATGTGCCCCTGTGGACAAGCCTCTGACCCCAGTGCTGGCAGCTTGGGGCAATTTCAGTCAGCTTCCTCAGAGGCCTGCCCTAGCTTGTTTGCGTAGCTCCAGCCTCCTTCCTGTCTTCAGTTCACAATTCCCATGAACAAGGACCAGGGTCACTCAGGGACAGCAAGCTTGTAGTTGAAGGCTAGACAAGCTGGCCTAGGTGCTGAGGAAGTGGTTTGCGGTCCTTGGATGGTGTGAGACAGGTAGTGGGAAGAGAGTGGTGGCTGGCTCCAGTTATCACAAGTCTGTCATGTGTCCGTGTGTTCCCCTCCCTCCAGTATGCCAGCGAGGCCCTCCCTGACCCCCCCCTCTCTTTTTCTCTCCTTCCCCTTCTTCTTCAGAGTTTCACTCTTGGCCCAGGCTGGCCTCGAACTTGAAATAGTCCTGCAGCCTCAACCTTCCAAGTCCTGGGATTATAGTCATGAGCCACCTTGCCCGGCTCCAGGCATTCGTGTGTGTGTGTGTGTGTGTGTGTGTGTGTGTGTGTGTGTGTGTGTGATCAGTGATGTGGGGACACTTGCCCATTGATTGCTAAGATAGCAAAGCAACTCTGCCTCGCCTTCCGTGGAACTTTGAGCTTCTTAGTTAACTTGTTTCCTCATCTATAAAATGGGATACTATGCATGTTGCTCATAGTTATAGCGGGAGCTCTTGCCACACAGTAAATGTGCAGTGTTAGCCTTCCTTTGGGGAAGCTTTGAGACTTCCCAGTTGGACCCAGGAGTTGTTGATTTCAGTGGACTGCCTGGGGGTGGGGTAGGGTAGGGAGGTTGTCTCTGTGAGCATTATGACCAGTAGAGTAATGATCTGCAAGAGGCAGGGTAGTTCAGTGCAGCATGACCCAGTAGCCAGTGTGGATTCAAACCTGGGGAGTCTGACCCCAAGTAGTTTATTTCAGGCATATATAAGCACAGCACAATGCAGCGGGAGCTTTCCTGATGATAATTAACTCAATCCCACATGCACAGCAAGGTTAAGACATGACTACATCGGAACTCTTGGACCTGTGACATCTCCCATAAAGATGGATTCTACAGATTGACTACATGTGACACCTTCTGTGAGATAGGTTCTATAGATTGACAGGGTCACAGTCAGGGTCAGTTGGGGCCCCACAGATACTGCAAAGGTCACTAGGCTATTAACCCACTCCCAGCCTCTGGGCTGCTAACAGGTTATATTAAAGGAACAACTGTGTGTTAACATTCCTGATTCCTTTAGTGCTTACCCTTGAGCACGGGGACCTCAGTGAGCATCTTCCACAGTGTAGGAATTAGAACGTTTGGTTAACTCCTAGTCCCCAAGGCCGGTGCCTCAGGTTCATATCCCACGAGAAGTGTCTCCCAGCATCTGCCTGCTTGCTTTATTTATATCTTAGAGATAGGGTCTTCCTATACAGCCTAGGCTGGCCTGGAACTTGCTCTGTATCCCAGGTTGGCCTCTGCAGTCCTCCTGCCTTAGCATCCTGTCTTCTGGGGTTGTAGGTATGCACCACACAGCTGGCTCACAGGCAATTGTTTTCTAATGGTAAAAAGGGAATTCTTTATATTCTTAGGCCTGACAAGCTATATCTCAGACCACTGGCACAGTATATGCAATTCTTTCTTGTACTTGGTAAGCCTTCTTGAGTGGAGAGAAGAATGCCAGGTCACCCCAGTGGGGACGGTCACCGTGTGACAGGAGGGAGCATGCTCTGTTGTCCAGTTTGGCTGTAGTGCTGAACCGTGTGAACCTGTCAGCTCTCAACTTGTGCTCTGTTATACAGAGGTGAGGTGGGGGCTGTCTCTGAAGAACAGCTTTGTTAAGATGTCATTCATAGACTGTGAATCTATCCTTTTCAGGGATGTGATTCTGTGGTTTTCAGTATATTTAAAAATGACTTAATATTTTAGGTTTATTGTACAAATAGCTAGCACAGTCTCTTTTATTGACTAATAACTCAATGATCCCTGTGTCCTTTGCTCACTGATAGGAACATTGCCAGTACATATTCAGTTCATGTTTCTCGTCTTTCTTTCTTTCTTTCTTTCTTTCTTTCTTTCTTTCTTTCTTTCTTTCTTTCTTTCTTTCTTTCTTTCCTCTTCCCCTCCCCCTCCCCCTCCTCCCCCTCCCTCCCTGTGTGTGTCTCCCTGTTTCTTTCTATCTATCTATCTATCTATCTATCTATCTATCTATCTAGGGTCTCACGATGTAGCCTTGGCTGGTCTAGAACTCAATATGTAGACCAGGCTGATCTTGAACTCACAGAGATCCACCTGCTTCTACCTCAGAAAGAATGCTGGGATCACAGGCTTGCAACTACCACTCCCAGCTATTATCTAATTTAAAATTATATATTTTTTTATTCTTTGAGAACTTCATACTCAAAGAAATACAATATCAACTCCCATTTTTCCCTCTCAATACCCTGATACCCTGCGATTTATTTTGCATTCACCAGCTGATGGTTGTGAGAGCTGTTTTGAGCAGCATCGCAATAAACGTTGCTATATAAGTGTTTATGTAAATTCTCAAAGCTCCCGGCATATAATCTGAGTTGCTGGGTCGTATGTTGTTGAGGTAACTATGTTTAACTTTTGAGAGCTGGACAGACCGCCTGTGAAACAGCTGCATCTCTTCACACCCGAGCAGCTGTAGAGCAGAGTTCTGATGTCTCTCATTACTGCGCAGATTCCCTAACGTGGGGGTTCTTTTGTTTTGTTTTACTTTACCATGGCAGAGAGGGTATGGCAGCGTCTCCGTGTGGTTTTGATTTACATTTTCCCAGTGACTAGTGGTGTTGACTTTTGCTGTTTGTTTTGGTTGACTGTTTGGGGCGCTGGAGCTAGGTCTCTACATTTTTATTTTCCCAGTGCTGAGAATCAAACCTAGGCTCTCACACACGCTGGGCAAGTGTTCTGCCACAGCCTTTTTCGTGGTCTTAATTTAAGTCTTTTGGAGGAAAACTTCCAGTCTTTTGGCATCTTAAGGTCCTTTATCTGACAGAGGGACAATTTGTTGTTGTTGTTGTTGTTGTTGTTTTTGATGACAGGGTCTCACTGAATAGCCCTGGCTGTCCTGGAATTCACTCTGTAGACCAGGTCTCCCTGGAACTCACAGAGATCCACCTGCCTCTGCCTTCTGAGTTCAGGAATTAAAGGTGAGTATCACTGCCGGAAAAATCAACTGTTTTTTAGAAAGGTAAGAACTTTGTACTCTGTATAGCCATTGTACCCCTCCCATCCTACAAAATGGACAGTCATTCATTCATGTTGGAGAGGATCTTGGATGTGAGGTTTTAAGAGCTAGGAATAACAATTGTATTACAAAATTGATCCTGTTGTAAGAATTTTTCAGTTCTCATTCAGTAATGACTTCAAACTTTTGAATCCTATGAGTATCAAAAATGTTCCTCTAACTTCAGTTTGTCTGTTTGGTTTTTGTTGTTTTGAGACAGGGTCTCACTATGTGGCCTAGAACTCTAGAGAGCTAGCTAAGAGCTTTGGCCCCTCAGGTACTGACTGGGATTAAAGGTGTGCACCTCTCTGCCCAGCAGTGGCTCAGTTTCACCTAAGCAGGTCTAGGAGTATTTTAACCCTAGCGAGCTTTCCCCTCCCCCCAAACACCTTGCTTTGTTATTTCCTTTGCTACAGACACCTTTGCCCACCCTTTGCTTATCCTGTGGTGTGAACAATTAACTCTGGGCTTCCCCTTCCATTGCTGGTGTAGAAAGGATTTCCTGTAGAACCAGACCCTTATCTGAAATTTCACAACTGTTCAGAGAGATGTGGGAAGCTGAAGAGAGCCCTGGCAGCAGCTTTTCCCCTCTTTGGGTCGTACCTCTTGGCCCCCGTCTGCCTAACGGTGCCTGCCTTCACGTTACCATGTTGGACATTTCCCAGTATGGGAGCCACATATGCCGTGATGCTGAGAGACAAATGGGACAGAGAGACAGCAAAGATGGTAATTCTGCTGTGAGCACACTTTCAGAAGGGGCTGCCGGGGGCCCGTGTCTCCCTCTCTTTTTTCTTTAGATTTATTTATTCTTACTTAATGTGTATGAGTATTTGCCTGAATCTATGTTTGTATACCAAGTGTGTGCCTTGTGCCTGCAGAGGCCTAAAGAAGGGGTCAGATACCCACACGGTTGTGAGCCACCGTATGTGGTTGCTAGAAATCAGAACCAGGAACCCTGGAAGGACAGTCAGTACTCTTAGCCTGTAGGCCATGTCCAGCCCCATTGGTGGTGGTGTGTGTGCTGTGTGTGAATGTGCAGGCACACTCGTGCACGTGGAGGCCAGAGGACAGTTTTCAGCAGTTGGTTTCTTCCAGTGTAGACTGCATGGATTCAACTCAGGCTGTCAGGCTTGTGCGGCGAGTGCTGTAGCCTGCTGACCCGTCTCATTGGTCCACAATTCTTGATTCTGGCTGGACTCAGAAGTAGATGCTCTCAAAGTGAGGCTAGCCTGCACCTCTTGGAGTTCATTCAGTTTTTGGCATCTTTCTTTCCCTTCTTCTCTTAGCTGCACACTGAGTGTATCCTGTCTCCTCACCCTTAGTTTCCTTAGTACATTCATTCTCCAGAGGAGTGCGGTGGTGTTAGCATCTGTTAGCATGGTAGGACACGGGAGTCACAAGATGCTTGTCTGAGTTAGGGTTTTACTGCTATGAACAGACACCATGACCAAGGCAAGTCTCTTTTTTTTTTTTTTTTTTGGTTTTTCGAGACAGGGTTTCTCTGTATAGCCCTGGCTATTCTGGAACTCACTTTGTAGACCAGGCTGGCCTCAAACTCAGAAATCCACCTGCCTCTGCCTCCCAAGTGCTGGGATTAAAGGCATGTGCCACCACACCTGGCCCATGACCAAGGCAAGTCTTATAAAAGACAGTTAATTGGGGCTGGCTTACAGGTTCAGAGGTTCAGCCCATTATCATCAAGGCAGGAGCATGGCAGAGCCCAGGCAGGCATGGCGCAGGAGGAGCTGAGAGTTCTACACCTTGAAGGCTGCCAGCGGAATACTGATTTCTAGGCAGCTAGGATGAGGATCTTAAAGCCCACACCCACAGTGCTATGCTTAGTCTAAGTAGGCCACATCTACTCCTACAGGGCCACACCTTCCAAGAGTACCCCTCCCTGGGCTGAGCATGTACAAACCATCACAACACTAGATCCTTGACTTTGGTCCTGGGCCTTGTACCTTCTTTGCTTAAGGGCTTTCTGACAGTATATTGGTAGGTGTCATCACTTTTAGGAAGGACACAGTTTGCAGATTCTGCTAGCTCTCTTGGCCTCAGTCGATGAGCATGGCCGTATCTGTCAGTTCAGGAGTACCCAGCTCCCCCTAATCAAGTTGAGTCCACTCAGATCCACTTTTACAACGCATTGCTGGATTCCACTTTGTGTCTCCAGTCCCCTGTGTGCTATAACAGGAATGTCCCTTACTCAGCCCCAAGTGCACTTGGCTGGGTCAAGATAGCCTGCTTCATGGAAAGGGTTTGTTTGGACCACACCACGCTTCCATACTTCACCAGAGCATCACTAGCAGCTTGTATGCAGGCACTTCTCATCCCAAGTATGAAGTTCAGGACTGGAGAGGTGTCTGACGGTTCAGAGCATCTGTTGCTCTTGGAGAGGACCTGGGTTCATTTCTAGCACCCATACGGTTGCTCACAACCATCTATAACTTCAATTCCAGGGGATCTGATGTCCTCCAATTACCTTCCTGGGCCCTAGGCACAAATATTACATACATACATACATACATACATACATACATACATACACACCTAATAAATAAATTAGTTAATTTTTAGCTATGAAGATGAAGTTTACATTCAGTCTCCACTTAGTTTCTGACAGCCAGCATCTTGGAAGGACGTGCCCAGCGTCGTCGTTCCCATGCAGGCTCACTCAGGCTCTTAACTCATCAATCACAGGAATGCTAACCTGGAAGCTGATAGACCTGAGCAGGCCCAGAGTGATTAGCTGGTCCAGGCTCATAGTCTCTGTGTTGCAGTAGCTACCATCATGAAGTGCCACCAGGAGACCTCTGTCCCTTCACTCACTATCCTAGACATTTTCAGATCTCTGTTGTGCCCTTCTGGCAAATGGAGAGAGTAATATCCTAAAATGGACATGAAATGGCTTAGAAATTTTGACTCTTTTGAGTTGATTTTCTACATTTTCTTGGCTTGCTTGAGTTCTTGGTCCCTGTGTGTGTCTCCTGGGGACACTGTTTTGAGCACAGTGACCTTGGAAGAGTCTTGTTTCTTAAGATTCTGGCAATGAAAGCCATGTGTGTGAAGGCAAAGAAGCTGGCATCTGCTAGCCCATTTCAGGGGAGAAGAGTCCCTCTTCGGACTGGGAGTACAATTCTCAAAGTCTCAGGAGGCTGGTGAGGTGGCTCAGTGGTTTACTCAGAGTACTGACTGCACTAGCGGAGGATTTGGTGGCTCACAACTGTAGCTCCAGTTCCAGGGCATCCAATGCCCTCTTCTGTGCTCAGTGGGCACATACGTACATGTAGACAAAATGGACACATTAAAAAAAATACACTTTGAGGTCTGGGAGGAAGCCTGGCCCTGACCTTCTCCTAACTTGGACCCCAGATGAAGGTATTTTTGAAGTGTATTGGAAGCATAGGGTCCAGGAGTTGTCATGGCTGGACATGGAGTGACATGGGCGAAGCATCCCTTGCCGGTGTCACTCTGTCCTCACCCACTTGGCTTAGCGGCTAGCTTGTATGCTCTCACGGTCCTTACAACCTGCAGGCTGGTTGCCTAAATGCTCTCTCCTGGCGTTTTTGACCATGTAACCTTAGATATAGAATACATTTGGTTTCCTCCTAGACAAAGGGCAGTGGTAAAGGAAGGATCTCAGATAGATGATTAGTGTCAGGTCCAGGAAGGGAGAGGCACAGTGCCTGTAAACTGTGCTTCCAGTTTGACCCTGTTTAATCTCGCCATCCTTCATGCTGCCCCCAGGTACTGCTGATCGTTATGTACCCTTGCTAGGGGACTGGCTGAGTAGCTGCTCCCTATTTCCCATAATCAAAAAACCATGTGAGGAGGTTAGCTCGTGTCCAGGTCCTCCCTGGAGAAAGGGAGTTTTGCCCTTGAGATGGTTTAAATACTTGTAATTCCTCAGCTGAGAATTAAAGATGAACAGATAGTGAGACACAAGGCCGAATGGTGGCACTAGTCTGTAGTCCTAGCACTTGGGAGGTGGCTAGAGATAAAGGTCATTGTCTGTTAAGTTGCAAGTTTGAGGCCAGCCTGGGCTACAGGAGACTGACTGTCTCAAATAACAACAACAAAAGGTGCACATAGAAGGGTTTCATAACCCCTTCATCAAACTTCTCGAACCTGAGGTCAAATTCAGGTATTCTCCCGATCATTTTTTTTTAAGATTTATTTATTTATTATATGTAAGTACACTGTCTTCAGACAGTCAGAAAAGGGAGTTAGATCTCATTACAGATGGTTGTGAGCCACCATATGGTTGCTGGGATTTGAACTCATGACCTTCGGAAGAGTCAGTGCTCTTACCCACTGAGCCATCTCACCAGCCCTATTCTCCCGATCTTGTACTGGCTTGTTGGGTTTTTGTGGCCACGAAAATGTTACTCCTGTTTAGCAATTCCTTCCTTTCTCCATTTTTTTCCCTATGTGGTGTGTGTGTACATGTGTATGCGCATACACGTGCATGTGCACATGTGTACATGTGCATGTGACCACAGGTTGAGCGTGGATGTCTCCCTCAGTTGATCTTAACCTTATTTTGTTGAGAAGAAGCTTACCAAACCTAGGTCCATGAGACTTACCAAGTCTAGGTTATATGAGACTATCAAGCTGCTCAGACCTTAGAAGAAGAGCTAGCTAGGCTCTGGGGGTGGGAGAGGGCGGAGCTGGGAGGGAGCATGGTCATGAGGAGTCACAGGAGGGGTGGAGTACCACTAGGAGGCTTTCTGCAGATGCTGGGACCCATCATCCTGGGCTACTTCAGGTTGGGATGCTGTGAGCCCTTGCCTTGGGTCAGCCATCAGTGCAGTTGCTTTCCCACCAAAGAGTGGACCACATTATTCTTATCTTGCCCAAAGTTTACATAAAAGTGAAAGAAGTCAGCTTTGGTGGAGCCCAGGAAGCCCCAGCCATCCTGAGGGAGTTCCATTTCTGGGTGTGAATCATACAGGTGATGTGACCTGGTCTCTCTTTTGTTTCCGTTCTTTCACGATCTTCCTATCACAGCTTTGTCCAGTTGGAGCTAGGACCTCATACCTCTCATGTACCAGGCAAGTACTCAATCCCGGAGAGACATCCCTGGACTTTTTATTTCAGTGTAGTTTAGGATACGTGAAAAGTGTCTGCAGACAGCTTGCTAATTCCCATGTGATTCTTGGCTATGCACCTCTTTGGTTAGGTGTATTTATAAGGCCAGAAAAACACCCAGATGCTGGGCATGGTGGTGCACGCCTTTAATCCCAGCACTTGGGAGGCAGAGGCAGGCACATTTCTGAGTTCGAGGCCAGCCTGGTCTACAAAGTGAGTTCCAGGACAGCCAGGGCTACACAGAGAAACCCTGTCTCAAAAAAACAAAAAACAAATAAACCCCCAAAAAACAAAACACCCAGATTTTGCACAAAAGTAGACTCTTCTGTCCCTCTTGAACAAGTCGTGCTCCTGGAAGTGTCTCTTCATCGTCACCAGGAGCTTCAGTAAGCTCTAGACCCAAGATAGCGGACGCCCGTCCATCAAGTATGTGTCTGCAGACTGATCTTTCTAGTCCTGAAGCATTCTCTTCCTGGGTTGCAGAAGTGGGAACTGTCAGTGAGTTTTAGCTTGTGTAACTCTGATATCCTTCCCTCTTGAAAACATGGAGATTAAAGCAGGGTCCATGGCCCATGCCTATCCCAGCACGTGGGGAAGGCTGAGGCAGTAGGACCACTTAAGGGCATCCTGAGCTACGTATGCCACATGGACCTCAAAGTTGTAATCCTCCTGCCTCTGACTCCTGAATACTAGGCTTACAGACACGCACCGCCATGCTTTGATTCTTGCCTCCCTTTTTGCTTCCTTGCCTGTTCCCCGTGTGTCCGTCACACTGGGCTTTGCACAGTATGCTCTCCCCTCCCCCAGCTCCTCTTCCGTTCTTACGGCTGCACTATTCTCTTCCTCAGGAGCTCTTAGGCTGACGTCTCTACCCAGCCTTTATTTATTTATTTATTTACTTATTTATTTATTTATTTATTATTTATTTATTTAGTTATTGTTTTTTTGAGACAGGGTTTCTCTGTACAGCCCTGGCTGTCCTGGAACTCACTTTGTAGACCAGGCTGGCCTCGAACTCAGAAATCCGCCTGCCTCTGCCTCCGACTCCCGAGTGCTGGGATTAAAGGCGTGTGCCACCACGCCCGGCTGCCTTTTTATTTATTATGCAGCGCCTATGTTTGTCTCAGTGCTCGTCTTTGTCCAAAACAGGGTAAGGAAACTTTCTGCTTGCTTTGACAGCACATACACTAGAACCGTCAGAGTTCTTCACCACAGTTCCTCCTGGTGGCTGGAGGCAGCCGTGAGTATGAGATTCCCAAATGAGTCTGGGAGACAATTTTAATTTGTATCAAAATACTATTTCTGTGTGCCAAAACCATTGTGGAGCCACTTAAGCCTGGGTGAAGTGCTCGCTCCATCTCCTGGGGGTGGGGTGTACCCTAAATGAGTTACCTCATTTCACTCAAACTTAGGTTTTCCCATCTGGGACATTGGTACTCTCAGTATCTGCTGGAAGTTTCCTTTTCTGGATATCTGAATGTTACTTGATATGGAGCGCGAGGTTACCTATTGCAGCTAAGGACTCTTCCTCAGCCACCTTCCCGGAAAGTCCTGGAAGAGGAGAGGAGTCTTGGGCTTTCAGGATGCTTTGAGGAAGGAGCAAGTTGTGTGACTCACAGAACTCTGTGTGCGAGCGAGGTGTACGTTTCCTGCCTCAGCACGTACACTGTGCGTCTGCCCTTGTCCAGCTCCCGGGACACAGATAAGCCAGGATTCTTGGTTTCTGGCAGCTGAGCAGACTTCTGCGTGGCCACTTGGCAGCAGTCTGTGAATGTTTTTCTGGGGTGGAATCTGACCCGTGGCATCTCCCATGATAATCACTTCAGGATCATTTTGTTAGCGCATAGCTTAATGCGTATTGAGAAATGCCCCACCCCCAACTTTCATGCTACTCTTTTTCTTCTTCAAGTGAATAAATGGGTCTATGCCCAATGCTAAGAAAAATCAAAGTTTGGATGTTTTGTGCTGCCGAAGCTTCTGGACTGGAGGCTGTTTGGGCCTGCAAGATCACCTACTACCCTGAGGCCTGGCAGCTGTCCTGTTCTGACAACACAATTCTCTCTTCATATCCTTGACTGTAAGATAGACACCCCTAGACCTCCACACTCCTATCAGAGGGTCCCATGACCACTGTTCCACATGTCCCAGAGAACCTAGGCCCAGGAGTGTCTCCAGCTTGGTCCTGTATGGGCGCTGTTACACAGTGAGAACAAATGAGAACCTTAGACTCTGCCGCTGCTGGTCACTTACCTCATAGAACTCAGTTCACAAACTGTGTGCCAAGGCCATGACTACCGCACACACTGCTGTCAGCCCCCGTGTGAGTCTTCTAAGGCATTCTACAACCCCACCAGGCTGGCTGTGTGCTCTGTGCTTGGGAGTCACCTGATCCTCACAGCTACTTCTTGGATCCATTTTTCTCCCTCTTGGTAGCTCTGGTCTTCTGGTATCTTGACTCTTGTATCATAAAACCCCCCTTGAAGCCAGAGCCTTCATTTGAAATCTTACTGTCCTACAGCCAGCCGAGTGCTGTATGCTTTAGCTACTGCCACCAAGTAGGGACAGTCACAGTCACACTATATCCTGGCTTGTGGGGTTGAGGTGTTGGTGAGGTAGAGTGCTGACTCTGACTCAGGTTATGATAGAACAGATAACCAGCTCTCCGTCCCTCATCCAGGAGTGTAAATACAGGTGTATGGGTCGTCTGGAAACACACTGTCAGAAGCCTTAGACCACATCAGAGAGTAACGTCCCTGAATATATATGCTATTGCAGTATGCCTCAAAATAGAAAGTTAACCAGAACCCAAGGGGTAAGGTTTTTTGGCAGTGTTATCTTGGAGGGTTCTCTGGGGAGGAGAGGGCTGAGCCAATAGGACATTAAGAGCACCCCGGGGCAGCGAGCGGTGCTAGCTTAGAGCTCTGTGACAGCTGATCCTGCCTAGTGCTAGTGTAGTGCCGCTTCCTTTTCTAAGTTGGTAAGCTCTGCGTTCAATTTCATTCTGACTTGACAGGAAGATGACGGAGATTACTTGAGGGAGGACTTTATTTTTGGCTCACTTTCCACTATGAGCCTAGATCACTTGAGAAAAGACTCTCCCAGCCCCACCCCCAGGCCGGCAGCCATGGCCATCTTGGTCCTTAAACCCCAAAGGACCCAGTTATGGTGATGATATTTCTCACTGGGTTGCAATGATATTTCTAGGGCATGGCAGAAAGTGAGCTCACCTCCCTGAGTGCCTGCATTAGCTAACCCCCCTTCTTTTCTGTCCTCACCCCCGGATCTCAGTGTTTCGGGAAGGTTAGTCACCAGCGGGCTGAGGCAAGAACTAGGTTAGTGTGAACATGTGTCAGCACTTTTTTCCGAGCATTTGAGGCTGTTCTAGCGGTGGTGCTTCTTGGTAAAATGCCGCCTTGTGCTCAGACATGTATAATCTTAGATGCGCCCCGACGGCCCCTTGACTGGAAGCCCTGGCTGGAGCAGGATCCACGGAAGGTTGATCTGTGAGGGGGAAATCACTCTGTGACGCAGACCCTGACAGTTTCACTCCTTCCCAAATCGCCACTGATGAATATTGTTTAGAAATGCAGGGGTTGGGCATGTGGCTCAGTTGGCAGAGAGCTTGCCTGGCATACGTGACATCTTGGGTTCTGTCCCCACCACCATAGGTATGGCACACCCTTCTGAGCCTAGAGCCAGGAAGGTAGAGGCAGGAGCGTCAGAGGTCAGGGTTCTTTTTAGCTGTATATAGCGAGTGAGTCTGTGGCCAGCATGGGCTATATGAGAGAGACCCTGTCTCAAAGAGGACTGCAGGTGTGATGGCGGCTCGAGCCTGCAATCCCAGCATTTGGGAGGTAGATACAGGAAGATCAGGGCATCCTTGGCTAAGTGTGAGTTCAAAGCCAGTAAGAGTTATTTGATATCCTGCCTCAACCCCCACTCCCATCAAACAAAAAGAAATATGCAATAATTCTGTAACCCATCAAAGCAAGGCGTGGGAGTTATGTAATGGTGGTATCCCTGGCCCTGAGAACACACACGGCCTGGCACTCCGTGGGTGGTCAGTGGGAGTGAGATACGCAGCGTTGACATCCTAGCACTCAGAACCGCAGGTGCCTGTCTGTCTTGTTAGGTCGGTACAGACTAGAGCTGTCCAGGAGAGATTGGAGACATATTTCCTAGTTTGCTTGCCAAAGTTAAATTGTGTTTAACATGTTTTCTGGTTCCCAGTGGTTGCCAGGAAACTGAGGAAATGAGGGGAAGGGGTTGAAAGCCAGCTCACTGGTCTTTGATGTCCAGTCTCATCTGTCTGGCAGTTCAGCCCGTTTGTGAGGGCTTACAATGGACTGAGCGTATCTTGAAAATAGATTATTTGCCCCAGTGTGTCTCCCTGGGTTCCAGACACCCACAGAGACCAGCACCTAGTACACCAGCCTTTTGTCTTCTCAGCAATAAAGTAGGAGTCTGTCCTTACAGGAGCCTCATGGAATGGCTCAGCCTGCCTGGCATATTCATTTTCTTGTCAGGAAAGTTGGTGTGACCTTGGCCATCAGCTATGACCTGGAGGGAGCACACTGTCTGCTTGGAGTCTAAATGGTCAGGTAGCTCGTGCTGCACCTTCCTGTGCTCTGCTGTGTATTCTAGGTGGGCTCATGGTGGGAATTTACAGAAATCCTTTTTGGCTTACATGGGTCATGCCCAGCAGTGTCACTGTCATGGAGGCCTTTGGTAAGTCTCACGGAGTAAAAAGAACTGCAGGAAATTAGACAAAAATGAATCATATGGACTCTTGAGTTGAGGGAATTGTAGTGGATTTGCAGTCTAAGTTACTAAAAAGTGACTATGTTCCCTCTGAAACTGTCGTCTAGTCAATGCTGAGTGGGGCTGGGGGGGGGGTATAGCCCAGCGGGAGAGCCCGTGTCTAACCTGGTGGGGCCAATGAGTTCAATCTCAGATCACACACAAACACCCAGAGAGTTATTTCTGCAAATCCACACCCAAACATGGAGCTTGTGCTAGTGGATGTGTTTGGTGCAGGATTCAGGTCTGGGGAGTGCTCCCAAGGGTGCTCCTCAGGGCGAGCAGGACACTGACCCCCGGGGCTTTGCTTCTTTGGCAAAGTTTTCCGGTTGTCTCTGAGACCCAAACTTAGCAAAAAGAAGAGCAGAGCAGATCTAAGGGGGCAGAGCTTTTCCGAACCAAGAGTCGGTTTAAATATAGCTGACCCGCACTGCTGATGGCTTGGGGGTGTGGTGGGACTTGTTGTACCCTTTGTAAGGCAAGTGAGGAAAGATGCTGGCACCTGGGTGCACCCAGTTTGTTTATGAAACATAAACTCCTGTACAGCAGGGAGCCCAAAGCAGCAGCCAGGGTTTCTACCTAAGCTGGGAGAGATGACTCTCCAGGCCCCCCTGCATCTGCCTCTTCCCTGAGAGGTGGGGGGCAGCCGGCTATTGTTTATTGAGCATTGCCGCGGATTGGGGTGGGGTGGAGAGAAGTTTCTTCGAAACTGACAGTCCCCAGGCTTGGATTTCTTTCCTGAGGAGAAGTAGTACCTTGGGAACTAGTCCTTATGCAGAGAAGCACAGCTCTCTTCAGTTTCCCAGACTTGATTTGCGGGCCAGGACCGGGTCAGAGCAGGGGGAGCGAGCAGGCCCCACTCTAGGCTGGTACTGGCATCATAGCTTTCCTGCACATCCTCAGTATTCCATTCCTCAGCAGCTGTCTGAAGTTTTTTCTGCTGTGCCTGAACTGATGTCATTTCCCCCTTGGCAGACAGCTTGGGCTGTGCTGCGTCTGAGATATGTCACGAGAAGGTGGGGGTGGGTCGGGGCCAGGCGGGGGCGGGGTGGGGTGGGGGAGCAGTGAGGAGAGCAGGCAGCCCGCTGGCTCCCAGGACTCTGTTTACTCTCTGCTCTGCTCTGGAAGACCAGAGAACTGAGAACAGGGAGCTGAGCAGCCACCCACCACGGGCCATGCTCACTCCGAGACCCTAACTTTTGGGAGCCCTTTGTTGCTAACGTTAAGTGGACGATGCTCCTGCAGGATGCCTTTCCTCTGGGGGCTTAGACAGGTAATTAAGCATTGATCTTCCGTCGGCTCAGCTCTGGAAGGGGGGAAGGGCGGGACCCGCTGTTTTACCACTCTTTTGAGTAGAGGGCTTGTTTTAGAAAGTATCTTAGTCTTGGCAGGATAGCTCCAGACATCTCCAGCCGTCTTTGCTTGCTGCTTGCTCCTAGGCTCCAGAGCCTTCGTATTCTTAACGCCCATGTCCCTGAGGTGACCCTGAGGCTGTCCATTTCTGACTTTGCATTAGCAACCATAAAGCTGTGTGTGTAGTTAGTTTTATGGAGGAGACTGTTGAAGAGTGAGGCATAGTAGGGCTCTTCCTGACCCTCCCCATCCCCCATCCTTCTCCATTTTGATTTAGTGAGGTAAGGGTGATTTCTTCCCAGCCCACTGGCTCGGAAGGGGCTGGGGGAGGGGTGGCCAGTGGCTCTAAGCCTCTCTGCACAGGAAGCCAGTTTTCTTTCTTTTAACATTGTGGCCCTGGGGCTGAGGTAACCTGGACACTTCAGGGGCTGGGGTTGGAACTGCTTGTTTTAGCCCCGCTTTACTGATTTGCACGGCAAACAGACCCCTGGGGCAGAGGCTTGGTGCTTTGCTGGCCACTGTTGTGGGGGTGGGGGTCGGGGTGGGGGTCGGGGTGGGGGTGGGGTTCGATTCCTGCCGGTAACCCAGTGTGGAATGAGAAAACAGTAGCTAGGGACCGACCGACCGACCGACCGACCAGCTGCTGTCCCTGAGCATGGACACTGAGCCAAGTATTTGTTCCAGGGCTTCTGAGAGCCTGACACCCCACCCCCCTCTTGGTCTGAGAGGCATGTCTATATTGGAATGTGTAACTGTATCCAGCAGCAGGGCTTCAGGAGGCACGCATCCTCTGACGCCTGCCTCTGGGGGAGGCAGAGCCATGCTCAGCTCAGACCCCTAGTTAGAAGGGAGCCCCGAGGGCTAGCTGGTTACTCTCTGAGCCGAGTGCAAGGTGAGCGGATCTCCCAGGGGTGGCCGGGAGTTCTTTAAAAGTGGGTTGGGAAAAATGCCTGGAGCGGTCTGTCACTGCCAAGCTTCAGAGTGGTCCTCAGATGCAGCTGACGCAGGACAGCCCCACGTGAGCCCTGTGTGCCCTTCCCTAAAAGGAGCTGCCTTTGACCTCGGAACATGGTAATGTCTGCAGGGGATATAGAGCCTGGTAGACAATGAATGGAAGAAGCATCCCCTTCAGCAGCTGGGGTACAGTGGAAAGAACAGGACTGGGAGGACAGGAGATTTATGCTCTCTCAGACTCCTCCAGGGTCCCCCACTGGCTGCAAACCCCATCCTTGGAATGCAAATAACAGTATTGAAGACGATATCAGGAAAGAGCGCGTGTAAAGCACCAGCTCCTTGGCTGGCTCTCAGGAAACTCAGAATCTTTGTATGTGTGTCTGGTGCCTGGGTGGGACCTCGGGCTCCAGCTCTTGAACTATTATCCCTATTTCTAATTTGTGTGCATGTGAGTTTTTTCTGTGTGGGTGTGAGTGTGAGTGAGTGCTCACACAGGCCACACGCACTGGATCCTGCAGTTACCCACCATGGTGCTGAGAATCGAATTCAGGTCCCGCAAGAACAGTGCATAGTCCTGAGCCCCCTTTCCAGCCCTATTCACACATTATTGAAGGACACGTGACTGCAGTGGCACCGGAGCAAGAGGCTGCAGGCCCCTTTGCAGAAGTTGAGTGAGTTCAGTGTCTATGTATACCCATCATTCAGTGGCCATCATTGTATACTGACTTGGAGTTGAGAGGCTCTTTCTTATTGTTCCAAGACAACTTCATCTCACATGCTGGAGGAACCAGAAGGTGAAGGCCTATGTCCCAGAACCCCAACCCAGCTGAGAGAATGAGGTGGTGGGGAGCATTGAATTGAGGCCCTCAGAGCATCTTAAAGGACCAGAACCGGCTTTCTAGGCTGCTTCCTGGCAAAAGACCAGAGGACTTCCAGATGACCCTTACACCCTCAGCTTCTGCAGTTCAACCTCTGCCTGCTGAAGTATTTGTAACTTACATAGTTTTGTTATTTCTAGCATTTCCATATATGACAATCCCATATATGGAGTCACGTAAAGCCAGCTGTCTAATGATCCTGGTGATAAACTATGGGCTCTGGATTGACCTCAGGCTGTCAGGCTTGCATGGCAAGCACTTCCTGTCTGCTGGGCTCTCACTGGGGGCAGCCTGGTACAAGGATGCGAAGTTACAAGGTCCTTTCTTATACTGCATACCAAATAAGGACCGTATGCCTAACTCCGTTGTTCTCAAATGTCATGAAAGTAGCCGGAAGAGGGGTTTGTTCAAATGTAGTTTTGTAGATTCTTGTGGAGTAGCAGTTCTGTTAAGTTGTCCCAGTTGTTCACGGTCTACATAATTTCAGATATATTCTGAGAGATTCTGGCCTCCGGGGTTTAGAGACAAGACAGTGTGTAGGAATTTGAAAGGAGAATGCTCAAGGATAAGGTAATGGAGGAGAAAAGCCACTGGATCAGGCCAGTGGAGGGTGGACATGGCAGGCTTTCCTGAGACGTTCTCTGACCCGAGCCTGACGGATAGTTTACTTGACACCTAAGCTGGGGAAGGAGCAGTCCAGACAGATCAGGTGAGGCGTGTTGTGTGTGGCTTCAGCTTGTTCCTGCAGATGAAAAGAGAACTGCCTTTTCTCTGTGAATCTTGGGGTTGAGTTTGATACAAAACAAGAACCCGTAGGCGTACCAGGTATCTTATCATTATAGAGTAAAGGGATCCAATAAGGCCATTCATCGATGGATGGATGGATGGATGGATGGATGGATAGATGGATAGATGGATAGGTAGGTGGATGGGTGGGTGGGTGGATGGGTGGGTGGATGAGACTTCACACACCTGACTTCAGTGTGTGAAGAGCAAATGAGCCTCAGACTGTGTGAATTCTTTCATGTAGGGCAGTGAGGATA
Source organism: Mus minutoides (assembly GCA_902729485.2). NCBI lineage: Eukaryota > Metazoa > Chordata > Mammalia > Rodentia > Muridae > Mus > Mus minutoides. The sequence goes on along the minus strand of LR749594.1, from coordinate 112,636 downwards.
GCTCACTAGGATGAAGCTCTCGTGTTGACCAGAGAGCAGCGCACAGTGTGTGGAAGAGCCGAGGTGTAGAAATGTCCTGGTTGTGCTGCGGTGTATCAGGTTTTAGGCAGAGCACACAGTTAGGCACACTGTCCTGTTGTGGTTTTCTGGCCAACAGAAAGTCTGGCTTGAAGTCTGAGAAGGTAGAGGTTGTTTTTCAGAGAACAACACAGCAACAGCGGGCTCGGCCTGCAGAAAGGAGTGAATTCTAGTTCTGACCGTGTCAGGAGGTGTTGGGTTGGTAATACTGGAAGATTCTTAAGATCAGTATTCTGTACCTGAAGAGGATTGTGCAAAAGTAGTTCAAAGCATGTTCAGTATGCAGAGACGGGTTACTGGGGAGGGCTGCAGTCTCTACTAGAATCAGTGTCTGGGTAATGGAGAAACTCACTAGGTGCAGACCTTCCTCACATGACATTAAAGGGGACAGGTGGCTCAGAAGTCCCAAGGCTGACAAGAGGTCTGTGCAGGCGATAGTCCAACTGCTACACAGTTGTTCCAGTCAGTGGAACACAGGTTGGACCCTTGGAGACAATAACTTACATTAAAATTCTGTCTTCTATGGGGGAGGCCTACCGTGTCCCAAATTGTCTACGTCATGGCTGCAGGAGTGGGGTGGAGGCGGATGTGGTTTCTAACACCAGAAATATGCGGTCTCCAGTGGAACTGAAAATAAGTCCTTGACCTTCTTGGAGTCTTTTGTCCATGTTGAAATTGGTCATGACAAGAGGTATAAGAAGGCCAACTCCTGGTCTCCTAAAGTGCTATCTGTAACCTTTTCTAACATTGAGACGGTGAAGGAGTTTTGTTGTAGTGCCTTGAACCCTTAATCCTCCTGCCTTAGCCTCTTTGGGGGCAGGACAACATAGGCCCATCATTGTCCATAGTTGCCATTCGCATCCTTGAGTGACTGGTATCCTCATGCCCTTGTTGGTATAGACCAGACAGGCAGAGTGCTGGACCTCCTCGGGTCTGAAAGCAAGTGGCCGGGGGAGGAAAGCAACTGCTCCACACACTTGCCTGGGCTTTGTCCCCAGCAACATAAACATAGAGCAAATGACCTGAGAGCTCACTGCACTGAGAGAGCTGTGACGACCCAGGCCAAGCTACAGGGGAAGAGCTGTGACTGGGGATAAGGAAGAGGTAACTCGTCAGCTTCTGGCTTTGGGTTTGCTCACTATTAGCCAACATTTACTTGGGGGATAGCATTTATTTTTTCAGGACCATCACTGCATGTGAGGGGTCTTATCTCCGTATTGCCAAAAGGAAAATGGGATTCAAGAAGCCTGTGCTAGCTGGGTGTGGTGGCGTACATCTTCAATCCCAGCACTTGGAAGGCAGAGGTAGGCGAATTTCTGAGTTCGAGGCCAGCCTGGTCTACAAAGTGAATTCCAGGACAACCAGGACTACACAGATAAACCTTGTCTTGAAAAAAAACCAAAAAAAAAAAAAAAAAAAAAAAAAAAAAGAGGTCTGTGCTCCAGTGTACCAGAGAGTGTAATGATCGTGACTCATTCCTTAGCACTCTGGCTTGGTTCTGTGTCCTGTAGCCTGCTCTGTGACAGAGGACCAGGCTCTGGCTTCTCATCACCCTGACCCTTTTGAGCTTAGCCTCCAGTCCACCAGGGTCAGGGCAAATTAAGCAAGATTCAGCTTGGAAGGGAACTAGCTGTGTATAATGTAGCAGACACCAAGGTGACACTTGTTTATACTGTTGGAGCCTGAGCCAGAACCCTTATCTGGGCTGATTGTAGAAATTTTGCGACAGGCAGGGGAACACCCCTGCTCTACCCTGCTATGGGAGGTGAGGAAGGTTTTTTTTCCCAAGCCTGCCTAGGTTAGGGTTTGAAGCCCTGCAGTCTCTGTAGGAAGATACTGCATTTTCAGGGGGTGTGACTTGTTCTTTGTGACATCTCTGATGAGAAAGGCTGAAGAAAGACCAGGACCTGGTGGCAAAAGGACCCTATCTGTTGACTGTGACTTTTCTCTAGGACAGAGTCAAAGACAACAGTCGCTTCCTCCGTTGGAGAGAGAGCCCTTGATTTTTGATACACCTCTTTTCCTTGAAGAGGTAAATTTTACTCCATGAAAACAGTAATTTGATCATTTAAAAAAAAAACCCTAATTTGGGGGCTGGAGAGATGGCTTGGTGGCTAAGAGCACTGGCTGCTCTTCCAGTAGGTCCTGAGTTTAGTTCCTAGCAACCACATGGTGGCTCACAATCATATATAATGAGATCTGATGCCCTCTTCTGTCATGTAAGCATACATCCAAATAGAGCACTCATACATAAATAAGTAAATCTTTAAAAACAAACAAACAAACAAACAAACAAACCCTAATTTTAGTTATATTAAAAAGCCGTAAAAGTCCTTGTCTTGTGGGGATCTCTTCTCATGTCTTAGCAGACCTCACTGGTCTTTTAATTCTCCATCACTAGCACAAACTGCTGTTAGCTGCTGATCTGCAAGTTGTGAGTTGAAACAACCCTAAGTGGTAACCCGCCTGTGTCATCTATGGCCACTGCTTCTTTGGGCAGACTTCAAACCCTGGACCTCAAGGAAGGCAGAAGGCTAAGGAGAATTGGAAGTTGGAAATTAGCCTTGGGTATGTAGTTAGAGTTAGAGGCCAGTATAGGCTATGTGGTGAGACTCTGACTCAAAAAAAAAAAAGGAAAAGAAATAATGCCATATCTTTGTATTTCTTTAATCAGTGTTCTCTTCCATGATATACATTTCTTTATAGATTAATGTATCACTATGTTGAAATGTATTGTGTATTCTACTTACAAATACATAAAAGTAAAATCTGTAGCCTTTGCCTTATCTGTGTCCATTATAGGATGTTTTGAGCAGTGAAGCCTCAAATAGAAGTAAAGAATAAAAACATATTTAAGAATTAAAAAATAAATCCTGTTCAGTGACTTAGTTCTAGAGTGCAGCCTGAGGCAGCTCCAGAAAAGGATGTTGGCTCTGCAGATAGCTGGCGTGTGACACTGCCTTCTCTTCCTGGAAGTAGCATGGGGTTTACTGGTACTGTGTTCTGTCTGAGACTTCGCTTCCCCTGGTTTTGGCTCCTTTACCCAACAGACAGGATTCCAGGGGCTTCCACTGAGCTGTGACGCAAGGTCTCAATTTTGGTTTCAGACAGTGCCTAACTTAGTACGTGGTTTTCAGTCAAGGGTTTGGACATCCTGGTTCCCCACCAACCACAAGCACTCACAATGTCCCACCCTGCGTATGGCTCTGCATACAGTAGGAAGTCCTGGGATGAGCTGGGGCGGACTCCAGCACGCGCACTCTCGGAAGTATCTGCAGCCATTCTCCCACCTCTGAGTGAGGTTCTGAAGTTTGGAACCCAGCTCAGTTTGTGCTGGGTTACTGGGGAGCTGGGGGCTCATTTCTCACCCATCTAGGAAATGAGATCTCTCATATTTCTCACTCATCTGGGAAATGAGATCTCTAGGATTTAACCTTTGGAAGTTCTCTGCAGGCTGCTGCATGAGAGACCAAGAGTGCTGGGACGAAGAGTGACTTGTTCCAAGGGCTTCGTGGCTCCATAGTCCTCAAGCCTAGGGTTTCCTGAAGGTTTTTTTTTTTTTTTTTTGTTAGAGTAGATACATGTGTGATTCTGACCTCCGTCTTATCCTTTGGGAGTTCACAGAGCACAGAATCCATAAGCCAATCAGAGAATGAGACAGAGAACACATTTATGTGATTTTTGTCTAGAACAGTGCTTTAAAACTAGGGGCATTTTGGTGCGCGTCCCCCCTTCCCCCCATGTCTAAACACGATTGGCTGACTATGGGCTCATGGCTGACTAAATGCAAAACCCTAGCCTAGAAACTCCTGACACCAGTCTGTTCCTGTTCTAAGAGGGAGTCATAGGCCTTAGAGAGGAGAGCTAATTATGTAGCTAAGGCTGGCTTTGAACTCATAACTCTCCTGCTTTGGTCTCCCCAGAGCTGGGATGGTAGGTGTGTAGCACTATGCTTGGAATGGCTGCTGTAATAAAGGCAAGGCAGATGCACCTTTTCCTTGTATTCCTAAGCCTCCTGCGTTTGTGACCTTCCCAAAGACCTGGGCCTTTACGTCCAGTTGCCCCCCTTAGTCAGCAAGGACTATCTATGTCTAATCAAGGACAGACAAGTTATTTTCTGTATGTGCAGAAGAAATAATCCCAAACCCTTGTAGATCTGAAATCTCATCTCTTACCCTGTGTGAGCTAGGCATTTACCCCCCAGCAGGGCCAGATGGAAATCTTACCCAGATAACTCGACACAACTTACACAATCAGACAGCAGTTACTTTAATACTAGGCCATATTTCGAGCTCCATATCTATTATAGCATACTACATCCATTGTAATCTGATTCTCTTAACAGACCAACCCTCCACCCTTTCCTAAACCATGGAGTCTGTTTCAACCTCTAAATATAGGTGTCGAGTGTTAGAAAGTCCTTGATTCTTTAAAGTTTTTCAGTCCTGCAGGCAGCTCCTCTGTGACCCAGGGTTTCTTTATCTGTTCACAGAGAGAGCAGTTGTTTTTTTTTTTTCCCTTGTTCCGGTCAACCCTGCTCGTTCCGGTCGGCCCCGCTCGCTCCAGCCGTCCCAGTTCAGCCTCACTAGCTCCAGCGGGCCTGCTCGCTCCTGTTGACCCCACTCGCTCCGGCCATCCCCGCTCGCTCCGGCCATCCCCGCTCTCTCTGGCTGCCCCTGTACAACCCTGCTTGCTCCGGCTGGTCCCGCTCGCTCTGGTCGGGGAGAGAGCAGTTTTAATATTACTCTCTATCCAAGGTAAGAGCAAACAGGCATCATGAACACTGGGTTGGAAGGGACAGCCACGTGAGGTGAGCCCTATGGTGTGTACGTTTGGGTGCTAGTGAAACTGGTGAGTCTCTCTTAAAGCAGGCCAGTGACACAGACTTCACAGCTCAGGTCCCTCTGAAAACTGTACCTTTTCTTTCTGGTCAAAGAAATGGGTATTTCCTCACATAAACAGACAGATATGTACACAAAATGCCAATTTACATAAAAAACAATAAATAAAAATTTAAAAAGGGGGCCGGGCGTGGTGGCGCACACCTTTAATCCCAGCACTCGGGAGGCAGAGGCAGGCCTGGTCTACAAAGTGAGTTCCAGGACAGCCAAGACTGTTTACAGAGAAACCCTGTCTCGAAAAAAAAAAAATTAAAAAGGAAGAAAGAAAAGCCCTTCAGCACTTGGCACGGGCGGCCTGGTTCTCTTCCCATTGGCTGAGGTGGCGGGGATTCCCGAGTACCAGGAGGACTGGCCCTCATGCAGCAGAGAGGGGCTCTGTCTGACGTGGGACATGTGACGTGCTGCTTTGAGCGTCACTGTAGAAAACTGAGGGGTGCTGCTGATCCTTGGGCTTCCCCAGCCTGCCTTACCCCCACTAACCAAGAAGCAGGAGGAGATAATCGGAGGCACTCGGACCAGCATGACTGAGTCAAACAAAGGAGATGGCTGGACCATCAGCATGAGGCCAGGATGGATGGAGCCGGGGCGGGCAAGGATGGAGCCAGGCCAGTCTGTGCTCTTAGTTTTTCTAGAGTAATAGGAAATGTGGGGTTTAGAAAATAAATACCTTTAAGGTTTGCTCTTATTTTTATAATTTATAAGTATAAGTCTGTGCATGTGTGTACAGTTGCCCCTGGAGGCCACATGAAGGCACTGCATTGGTTACTCTGGCCATTATGGGCCATTTGATGAAGGGGCTAAGAACTGAACCCCGCTCCTTCTAGAAGAGCAGCAAGCACTCTTACCTGCAGCAACATCTCTCCAACCCTGTATTTATGTTCTTATATTTTGGTGCCTGCCTGCCTCCCTCCCTCCTCCCTCCCTCCCTCCCTCCCTCTTCTCCTTTAAATGAACAGCGGCTCAGTCGGTAAAGCCCCCTAGCACCTATGTAAAGAGCTGGATCAGAGGCTGGAGAGATGGCTTAGCAGTTAAGAACGCTGGTTGTCGTTCCACAGGATCCAGGTTCTGTTCTCAGCACCTACATGGCAGCTTACAACTCCAGTTCCTGGAGATCAGACAACTTCCTCTGACCTCTGTGGGCACTACTGCATGGTGCACAATACCTACTTGTAGGCAAAGCACTCATATTCGTAAAATGTAAGCAACTTAAAAAGAAAAAGATAAGGTGTCTCGTACTTTCAAAAGTACACAGTAAGCAGCTGCCCTGCCTACACCCAGCCTGTGCCCTGCCTACACTGGTTCAGCCCTCTGCTCTCTAAGTCAGTTTTTATTAAAAGGAGTCACACTTCTTAGAGGCCTGTGGAAAAGAGGCTAGTGAGGTGGGGTCACTGGGGCTGCCTTTTCTTCTAGGGGTGTCCAGGGATGGAAGAATGATCCTGTGGTGTGGTATCTCATACCCCTGTGGCCAGCCGGACCCCACAGGGCTGTGGCGCCAGCGCCTTACCTAGTGGGCTTTAGGAAGACCTTTGGGGTGTGTTGTAGCTTCAGGTTTTTACTCTGGGATTTTCCTATAGGGTCAGGTGGCTCTTGGTGCAGTTGTTGTCCGGGTTCCTAATAGCAACACAGGAAATGGGTTTTCATCTCTCTGCTGCTCTGCTTGGGGCAGTTTAATGAGGTCTCAGTCACGAGACGGCTTCAGAAGCAGCAGGACTGCCAGGTGGGGGCTGCCTGGCGAGGTGTCACTTGTTTTTAGAATATATGTTTATGATTTATTGCGTCTTTTATGGAATGGGACATAGGGCAAATAATTTAATACGCCCTGATTCTGAGCTGATGCTTTTGTGACTAACTGTTGGGACATGTTTGGGATTCTGGAAAGAACATTAGCCCTCATCTGTTCTAGAAAGCATGGAATGTTGCTTTTTTTTAATACATATTGTACATCCAAGATAGTGGCACTCAACTTTAAGTATATATGACATGTATAAATGCTTTTAGCTTTTATTTACTTTTTTGTTGTTGTTTATTTTTTAATTTTGTGAGTATAAGTACTTTGCCTACATATATGTTTGATCATCACATATGTGCCTAGTACCCGCTCAGGTCAGAAGAGAGCATCCAGTCTGTGGGACTAGACTCAGCAGATAGTTGTAAGCTGTCATGTAGGTGCAGGGAATCGAACCCAGGTCATCTTCTAGAGCAGCAAGTGCTATTAACAGCTGAGCCCATCTTTCCAGCCCGTAGTTTTCATTTTTAAATGTGTGTGTGTGTGTGTGTGTGTGTGTGTGTGTGTGTGTGTGTGTGTGTTTTAGACAGTTTCATGTAGCCCAGGCTGGCCTCAAGTTTGCTATGTAACTAAGAATGGCCTGGAGTTCCTCATCCTCCTGCATCTGCCTTCCAAGTTGTAGAATTGCACTCCAGTTAAACCATACCTGCTCAGGGAATGTTTTTGCAAGGAGAATTTTCAGTCAATGATGCTAGAGTTCTGGCTGTACCTTAATAAATACCTCGGGTAGTTCTGCTCACCAGCACTTAAGGGAAGGCTAGCATGAACCTGTTACCTCCCTGCTTTCTACAGCATTGTTGGCTCCAGGCTCTGGACTTTGTATCTAGAGAATGAATGGGAGAGGGGGCAGAGCCCTTTAGGGGTGAACCACACAGTCAGCCACGAGCTGTGAGGCTGAATCTTATCAGGCTTCTCTGCTGCTTCTGTCAGCAGAACTTGCAGATTTAGCTCAGACTGTTCTTTTGGGAAACTGCTGATTTCTACCAAACAGCTTAAAAGTCCACCCCACTGCCTCTGTGCACACGTCTGAGTCTTGGTTAATATCTTAGCAGTAGCCTGCTCTTTCAGAAAGGATGAACTTCACCTTTCGCTAGCAAAGCTTAGAGTGTAATGGTCAGGCACAATATACATTGTGGAGGATACAAAATTAGAATATGATAGCCTCACTGTGGGAGAAAGGAGGGTTAGACTAATGTGGGAATCAACAGGCAGGAGCCCGGCTTGGTCCTTCCTCCTACCTTGTTCAGAGTGTCCCCTGGGCAAATGAATGCTCCCTCTCCCTTAGCTTTGCACATAGCCTTGAAAATCAATAATACTAGGGATGATGACGTTGCTCTAACTTTTTGGTTGTTAAAAACACAGGTAGCAGCCGGGCGTGGTGGCACACGCCTTTAATCCCAGCACTCGGGAGGCAGAGGCAGGCGGATTTCTGAGTTCAATCAAGGCCAGCCTGGTCTACAGAGTGAGTTCCAGGACAGCCAGGGCTACACAGAGAAACCCTGTCTCAAAACACCAAAAAAACCACAAAAAAACAACAAAAAAAACAGGTAGCTGGGCATGGTGGCTCACATCTTTAATCCCAGCAACTGGGAGGGAGAGGCAAGTGGGTTCTGTGAGTTCAAGGCCAGCCTGTTCTACATAGTGAGTCGTCTCAGGACTAGAGAAAGATAGACTGTCTCGATCTCCACCCCCATCTCCCCTCCAAAAACCCACTAAGTAAATCCATATAGCTTTGGAGAATGTTTTTATAACCACCTATGGATCTTTTTCTGAGGACTTAAAGAGCTGGCCCAGAAGGCCCCGACTCTTCAGGATGTGGCTTCTGTTTGCTGCCTCTCCTTGCCGCACATCTGTCTCATGAAAGCTTTGTTCTCTTTTGGCTTCAGCCCCTAAGTCAGGAAAACTCTGTCCCAGTGGATGTGCAGTACAAGAATGTGTCGGTTTTCTGGAGAGCCATTCCCAAGTTCAAGAATGGAAGAAAATTATCTTACTGTTTACCTTGCAGTTGGAAAGTAATTGTGAGAGTTTCAAAATGATCATTAAATCTATCAAAGTCGCCGTGATCTAAGGAGAGACTTGCAGAGGCCAGGCTGAGCCCCTGAGATCTGCTGTACCGACCGATACCAGCTTCCCTCTGCTCCTTGAGAACATCAAGTGCAGGGTCTTCTCTTGCGGTCCCCAGCCTGGAGCAGCGCCCAGCGTCTTCTTGTCCTTCAAGCTTAATTCCGATACTACCCTCTCAGGCGTTCCTTGAGCCCACCTAAACCTTGGTCCTCTTCTGTTCTGTTCTGTTCTGTTCTGTTCTGTTGTCCTGTAGATAGAGATAATTACTCTTTAAATTCTGATTTTATTTGATAATGAGGACATATCTAAAATCTTCTTAGTTCTGTTTCATAAAGTATACTAGACATATTCATTTCCACTCCAAGATTCCACATTGTAAATGTTCTGGATTCCTTTCTTCAGTCACCTCTGAGTACTGCCTTTCCTCCTCTCTCCGTCTGGAGAACTTTCCATTTCCGTGTGTTTTTCTCACTGAGGATAGCACATTTGTTAGGTAATTTCTTCAGATTTGCTCTCTGAATTATTACTTGTTTTTTTTTTTTTGTTTGTTTGTTTGTTTTTTAAGATTTATTTTATTTATTATATGTAAGTACACTGTAGCCGTCTTCAGACACTCCAGAAGAGGGCGCCAGATCTCGTTACGGATGGTTGTGAGCCACCATGTGGATGCTGGGATTTGAACTCATCACCCTCGGAAGAGCAGTCGGGTGCTCTTACCCGCTGAGCCATCTCACCAGCCCTACTTGTTTTTTACTTTGTCAAATCTCTGTATAACCCATCTACTGAAGTTTTTAAATTTGACTTATTTTATGTGGGTAGGCAGTCTGCCTTAGAGGTCAGAGGTCAGCTTGCAGGCTGCCCTGTGGTCCTGGGGATGGAACTGGGATTGTCAGGTTTAGTGACTAGCGTCTTATCTGTTGAGCCCCATTGCCTCTGCTCTGCATTTTTATCATAGATGATTTTTCCAACTTGGTCTGCTCGCTCTTGCTCTGACTCCCCACCCCCACCCATTCCGCCATTCCTGCAGATGCTCGCTCTTGCTCTGACTCCCCGCCCCCACCCATTCCGCCATTCCTGCAGAAGACATGGGGTGCTTTAGGACACTGCATGGCACGGTTGCCAGGGGCCACTCTGATCTCCGCAGTTTCTACTTTCTACTGCCGAATTATGCATTGGCCACTATCTGTCCTTTGATAATTTCTGTTTCTCATGGCCTGTTCTTTCTTTTGGGCTTTAATTATTTGAAACCTCTTCTTTTTGTTTATGTGTGTTTATGTTCAAGAGTATGCCTGTGTGTGTGTGGGGGGGGTATGTGGGTGCCTGTGTGCATGCTTGTGTGTGTGTGTATTTGGAGAGAGAGAGAGAGAGAGAGTGTGTGTGTGTGTGAGAGTGTGTGTGTGTGTGTGTGTGTGTGTGTGTGTGTGTGTGTGTGTAGGGTGTGTGTGTGTGTGTGTGTATGGAGGCCAGAGGCCAGCTTTGGGTAGTCTTCTTCAGAGTCCATTGTCCCTTCTGTTTGAGATAAAGTCTCTCTAGCCTAGAACCCCCACGTAGGCTAAGCAGTATGAGCCTGAGGGACCCGCTTATCTCTAGATTTCCAGCACTGAGATTTCAAGTGCACAGCATGTAGACTTTCCATGTCTTACCCAGGTTCAGACCTGGTGTGTGCTGTGCCCAGGTTCTAGGACTGCACTCAGGCTTCATTCTCGCAAGGTAAGTCCTTTACCAGTGAGCCATCTCCCTGGACTGACTGACTCCCTCCCTTCCTCCATCCCTCCCTCCCTCCCTCTCCACCTTCCTGCCTACCTCCTTTCCTTCCGCCTTTCCTCCCTTCCTTGTTCCTAACCACTCCTCCTTTCATGTTTTCTTTATGTCTTTTTCCTGGACGGGGTACCCAGTAGCTCAGACTAGCTCCTGCTGGTGCTCCTGCCTGAGCCTGCTTAGTGCTGCAAGCATATATCAGTAGCTACACCTGGCTGAAACCTCTTACGTCTCCTCTGGCCACTATCACATAAGTTCATTTTCCTTCTAGCTGGTATTAGCCTATTATTTGTTGAACTTCCCAAGTCTTGTTTATGATAGATCCTGTTTTTATATATTTTGTATTTTACTTGCAAACTCGTCTTCAGTAGAGCCTCATTTGTGGAACTCCTTACTGTGTGTCTTAGGGTTTCTATTGCTGTGATTCAAACGCCATCACCAAAAGCAACCTGGGGAGGAAAGGGTTTATTTCAGCTTACAGTTCCACATCACAGCCCACCATCAGGGCAGGAATGGAGACAGGAGTAGAGGCAGAAGCTGTGGAGGGGTTCCACTTACTGGCTCCTCCCATGGGTTGCTCGGCCTGCTTGCTTATAACACCCAGGACCACCAGCCCAGGGATTGGGCTCACGGAGAGTTGCACACATCGGTCTCAGTTAAGAACATGCTATAGTCTTGCCCCAGGCCAATCTGGCAGCAACATTTTCTGAATTGCCTTGCAGAGTGACTCCAGCTCATGTCAAGTTGACATAAAACTAGCCAGCACCGTTGATCCCTGTCAGCCCGACACATAAAAACATCACTGTTCAGCGGAACCTGTCGTTCTCATTTGTCCCAAGATGGCACGTCAGCATCACATCACAAAACACGGGGCTTCTGGCTAGATTTTTTTGGTATTTATATTTCTTTTGCAAGATGTCACAAGGCTGTTGCTAGCCTGGGACTTGCCTCCACCCCTCACCCTGCAATTCTTCCAGAAGTCAGTTCTTTCCTTCCACTGTGTAGGACCTTGGGGGGTCACTCAGGTTGTTGGGCTTAGCCGCAAGCACCTTTTCCCACCCAGCCATCTCATAGGCCCAAGTCTCAGCCCCCGCCTTCCACGCACTCCTGACTGCTGGGATCAGACAGGCACCCCATGCTCTGCTCTGGACCATTTTTTTATTACACTTTTAGCCTGAAGACTTTCAGGCTATGTAATGTCTTAGGGTTTCATTTCTGTGAAGAGACACCATGACCAAGGCAACTCTTTTTTTTGTTTGTTTGTTTTGTTTTGTTTTCCTTTTCTTTTCTTTTCTTTTCTTTATTTATTTATTTTTGTTTTTTGTTTTTCGAGACAGAGTTTCTCTGTGTAGCCCTGGCTGTCCTAGAACTCACTCTGTAGACCAGGCTAGCCTCGAACTTGGAAATCCTCCTGCCTCTGCCTCCCAAGTGCTGGGACTAAAGGTGTGTGCCACTGCTGCCCACCAAGGCAACTCTTATAAAGAAAACATTTCACTGTGGCTGTCTGACAAGGTCAGAGGTTCAGTCTGTTATCCTCTGGGTGGGAACATGGCAGTGTCCAGGAAGGCACAGTACAGGAGGAGCTGAGAGTTCTACATCTTGTTCGGAAGGCAGCTAGGAGAAGACTGGCTCCAGGCAGTTAGGACGAGGGTCTCAAAGCCCACACCCACAGTGACACACTTCCTCCATACCTACTCCAACAAGGCCACACACACCACCTAATAGTGCCATTCCTTGGGCTAAGAGTAGTCAAACCACCACAATGACCAAGGCAACTTTTTCTTTTTTTTAATTTTATATATGTGAGTACATTGTTACTGTCTTAGAAGGCATCGAACCCATTACAGATGGTTGTGAGCCACCATGTGGTTGCTGGGAATTGAACTCGGGACCTCTGGAAGAAGAGTTAGAGCTTTTAACCACTGAGCTCTCCAGCTTGAAGGCAACTCTTAGTTTTAATTGGGGCTGGCTTACAGTTTCAGAGGTTCAGCCATTATCATCATGGCAGAAAGCACTGCAGTATCCAGGCAGACTTGGTGCTGGAACGGAGCTGAGAGTTCTACTTGTTGATCTGAAGGCAGTCAGAAGGCTCTCTTCTTCAGGCAGCCAGGAGGCGGGTCTCTTCAGCACTGGGTGAAGCTATCCTAATAGTGCCACTTTCCATGGGCCAAACATACTCAAACCACCACAGTGGGTATTCCAGTCAAGTCTCATGTTAGTTTGAGGGAAGGCCCCTCTCCACTCCATTCATATCTTCTTCATTACTACTTTGTACTATGGGCTTTTTTTTTTATCTGTATTTTCCCTTTGAGGGTCTCATATTTTTGCATGTTTATTTTGTTTTGTTTTCTTTGAAACAGTGTCTTACTATGTAGCCTTGCCTGTCCTGGAACTTGCTACGTAGCCCAGACTGGCTTTGAATACACAGAGATTCACCTGCTTGCGCCCCCTGAAGGCACCACACTCAGAGGTCCCATCTCTATATACTGGGTCTTGGCTCCACCCCTCCTGTTTCAGACTGATCCCAGGTCATGTAACTAGCCCACTGTGCGGGGCACCTCGAAAGGTCTGGCCTCACTTCTGATGTGGTTTCTAGTTCCCCTCTACAATTTTTGTTTCCTGGGGAAGCTTCCTTGCAAGCCCTGCTATCTAACTAAAACGCTGTTGTGTCGCTTGTATTTCATAGTCCAGCTGGTGCCTGTCTGTCTGTCCTTCCTGGGAGCAGTGGAAACTTGCCCCCTTTGCCGATTGCCTTTTCATGGCTGTAGCATCCCACACGTTGCCTGGCATATGACTGATGTAAGGGGCATTCAGGGCGTAGCTCAGTGCCCGGAGTGAGGGTGGCGGCAAATATTTGCACTAGAAATTTGTCCTCTCTGCAGAGAGAGCTGGAAGTGGGTACTCCCGTGCTGGAAGTGGGTGCTCCCGGGTGGTTCTCATCGAGCGGCCGAGAGCTGGTGTCCTGCATACTTGAGCATCGGTGAAGGACTTCAGTTTTCCTGTTTTTCACACTTAACCTTTAAAACTTGAGTGCCTGCCTAAGGTTGCGAGGACGACGCTGGCTCTAGCCAGCTACTCCCAGGGTTTTCCAGCCCCATAAATTGGCAAATTAAAACCATGCCTGAAGAACCATTGCTGCCCAGTGTCTCTTTCTATGCTGGCACCGAGAAAGTTCTTACGTTGATTAAATTGACCTTTACAGTGGCTCTGCTAAGAATAGCAAGTACAAGACATGGAAAGCGTTGAAGAGGGCCTGGTCAGCCCCAGAGTCTTCGCTGCCACCAAAAAAAGGAGATAATCTTTTGCATCTGTACTCCTCAGCCGTCGTAAGAGCGGCCACAGGCCCCGTGTCAGCCTTGACTGCTTCTTCTCTCTGTCACTGTTTTGTTTGGTGTCTCATGGAGCTTGTCACCGTGTGTGGTGCCGGGGTCTATGGTGGCCCTGTAACAGACCCACTCGCCACCACTGCCCTTCTTCAGGTGAAGGCCTTGGTGCAACTGCACTTTTAAAGAGTGTGTGGGCATTCTCCTGCATGGCTGGCTGTGCGCTCTGCTAGATGTGTACGTGCGAGTTAAGGCTAGAAGAGGGTCTTGGCTCTCCTGGTGCTGGAGATACGGATGGATGGTTGTGAGCCACCGTATGGATGCTGGGAATGGAACCTCTGTCCTCTGGAAGAGCAGCCAGTGCTCTTAACCATATAGCCATCTATCTCTTCAGCTCCAAGAGCACTTAGATTTTACAGTTGCTTTTTGAAGTGCTCACGCTCTTTCTTTCTTTCTTTCTTTCTTTCTTTCTTTCTTTCTCTCTCTCTCTCTCTCTCTCTCTCCTTCCTTCTCTGTCTCTTTCTTTCTTTCTCTCCTTCCTTCTCTCTCTGTCTTTCTCTTTCTTTCTTTCTTTCTTTCTTTCTCTCTCTCTCTCTCCTTCCTTCTCTCTGTCTTCCTCTTTCTTTCTTTCTTTCTTTCTTTCTTTCTTTCTTTCTTTCTTTCTTTCTTTCTTTCTTTCTTTCTTTCTTTCTTTCTTTCCTACATAGACTTTTAGATGCTTTTCCAGGACAGGGTAACTACATTTTCTTTTTCTTTTCTTTTCTTTCTTTTTTTCTTTCTTTCTTTTTTTTTGATTTTATTTTTATTTTTATTTTTATTTTATGTGTATGGGTTTTTTATCTCCTAGCCAAGGAAGTTGGCTGACAGCATTTTTGTACTGGAATATTCTTCCTGTGCTTTCCCTGCAGTTACAGACTCTTTAGCCAACCTCTTCCTCCCAATTGAACCTCCTCCCTCCCAGAAGCCCCCTTGGCAGTCTTGGTGTGGCCTTCCCTCTCCAAGTGTGTGTGTGTGTGTGTGTGTGTGTGTGTGTGTGTGTGTGTGTGTGTGTGTATGGGGAGTGCCATTGCTGTCACCCCTGTGTGGCTAGCCCTCTGCCTTTTCCCAGACTGCACGCTGTGTGAGGGCGGTGCTCAGCCGTGTAGGATGGTGCTCGGTTGCCCATTTTGTTTCCCACTGCAGCTCAAGTCTGTCAGGAAATGTTGCAGAAAGGCCCAAAGACCTTGGGCTCCTTCCGTTCCTCACTGGCAGCATCCACACCTCAGCTGTTGGCTTGAGAGAAGGGAGTCATGGCTTGTATTAGCTCGTACACTGGCTGGAGGATGCTGTGTCAGAGCTGGGTTGGATGAAGCAGTGGGTTTGATGGAAACTGTAGACAGAGCCTGCACATTAGCATACACAAGACCTTGAGCACTGAACCAACCAACCAACCAAGAACCCCTACAGGTTGAAGAGTTACAGACTGTGTTAACTAGCCCTAGGGCCAGCCCTGTCCCTTGCCCAGAGTCTTGTTCCTCTGAAGTAAGTGTCAGAGATCAGATGGATGCCTAACCTGCCTTGAGCATGGCAGATCTGGCTTGAGGAGTCCACGTCTCATCCCCTGATTCTCCTTCACATTGTTTCTGCTAATACCCTGAGCCCTCTCCCTGGCTCCATCACTGCCTACCCCCTTTCCTTTCCCATGCTAGAGTGAAGGTTCCCAACACCAAGACCAGGACCGACCGACCGACTGACTGACCCACTGCAGGCATCCTGTACGTGGGGAGGCAGGGTGGGGAAAGGTGGGCAGCTGGACAGTTCGAGTCAAAGTGGGTTTGAGGAACTGGGCTAAGGGCTGCCGGGACAGCTCTGCCTGGAGGCAGATCAGCAAGGCAGAATAGGGTTCTGTTTATGACAGGCCTTTTGCCAGGAGCAAAGCTGACACCCGTAGGTCACGAGGATGCCACTTGTTTAGATTTCAAGTGTCTTCATTGCGTGCCTCACGTAGGACCAGTTAGCTGCCCAGGCCACTTCTGCTGGATTCGTTTGCTGGAGTAGAGGAAGCATGGTGTGGTTTAAAGCTACGTGGACACTTTGAACTTGATTTTGCAAACTAGGGCCAAGAGAGCTCTGGCAGGCGGGGCTTGGTGACCTTGGAGACTCTGATGTCCTGAGGAAAGGAGTGGTTTTCTCTGAGACCAGAGTAGCTAGCTAGGTTCTGGAGAGCATAGCAGATGCAGCTCTGCTTTCTCTGCACATGCCATGTCTCTGAAGGGGCCTCCAGCCAGCCAGCTGCCTGCTACATAGCTTTTTGTTTTCAGTGGGCTGAGGAAAGCAAGAATAAAGACCTCTGCAGTATTGTGAGACTCTCACTGTAAGCTTTCACTGCCCTTGCCCGCATTTCCTCCTCAACTGGTTTATCCTGAGGTGTAAGAGTTTTTGTTTCTTTAAATCAATTTTGTGTTTTATTACTGTGCGTGTGAGTGCAGTTATGCTCACACCACACCATACATACAGAAGTCAAGATGTCCTCTGACACACAGGTGCTGGCGCTCTCCTTCATCAAGGCTTTGGGGCTCAAACTCAGGAGGTTGTCGGGTTTGTGTGACAAGCATTTTTCCCACTGATTCATCCCGCTGGCCTGAATATAAGACTTTGAAGGGCCATGAAAGCCCTGAAGGTAGAAACTTGCTGAGGAAGGATTTGATGTAAGCTCTGCCCTGTCTCCTGCCTTCTCTCTATAGCTACAGGTACCTCCTGTAACTGCCCAGCCTCCAGTCGGAGGCACTCACCAGAGGGCTTTGTTTGTGGTTGTGGCTGGTGTAGTAAAGCTGGAGCCGCCATGTGACTTAACTTTCCCCTGGCAGCCGTCCTCCGGGATGTCACCCATGGGCCGGGCCTGTTGCAAATGCCTTCCTTCTCTTTCCTTGAGCAGGGTTTTCCTTCATAACCGAGGTTTGTCACGCTGGTTATGTCTTTGTGTTCCATTTACCCAAGATGGTGCTTGGCACAGACTGGTTGTAGTAAATGAAATGTTGAAAGGTGACTGTGTGCGTGCACACACACTAGTGTGTCCGTGCACATGTGTATATGAAGGCCGGAGGCTTAAGTGTCCCAGTTACGCTCTGCTTCGTGTGTTTTGAGATGGCCTCTCTCCGCACCTGGGATTGACTCCATCAGCTAGGCTGGCTAGCTGGCAGGCCCTAGACATCCTCCTGTCGCAGGTCCTTGTGTTTGGATATGACCCTCGCTCATCCTCTACTCCCTCCTGTGTTGCTGGAATTACAGATGACCGCCACTCTACCCAGCTTCTGATGTGGGTTCTAGGGATCCCAACTTAGGTCCCAATGCTTACACGGCAGGCACACTACCAACTGAGCTGTCTCCAGCCCCTGCCTCCTCTCTGAGACATATCCTCACCCTGTATCCTAGGATGGCTTGGACTCCATTCATTGTGCAGCCCAGGCTGGTCTCGAGCTCAAAGCAGTCCTCTTGCCTCGTCCTCCTGAGTTTTAGGCTTACATATGCAGCCGCCATGCCTGATTGGTATTCCCTGTCCTATGTGTGAAATATATTTTCAAAATGTACACACACACATCCTCTCTCTCTCTCTCTCTCTCTCTCTCTCTCTCTCACACACACACACACACACACACACACACACCTTATCCACCAGTGCTATGAATAGAGTTTGGCAGAGTGCTCTCCGTGGTTACTCAGCGGTGCCCTTTACCTCGGTGCCCTGATGAGGGACAATATGAGTCCTGGATCAAGTCAAGACTCTGGAGAGTAATAAGTAAAAGTGATCTAGTAAATTGAAATTGGACCAGGCCAACTGAGTAGGTTCACCATCCGTTTCTAAAGATGGGGGACCCTGAGGAGAAGGTTTTGTGGTTTATCTGTTTATTCTGGGTTTTGTTTGTTTATAACAGGGTCTCCTGTAGCCCAGGGTGATCTTGACTTCAGATCCTCCTGCCTCCACCCCTCTAAGTGCTGGGATGATAGGTATGCACCATTGTGTGCAGTTTCTGCAGCAATGACATTGAACACACTGTTTCCCGTGTTCTAGGCAAGCATTCTGCCAGCGGGGCTGCATTCCCGATCTGCATTTTGCTCTCAAACCATCTTTTGAATCTTATTGTTGACAGTCTGGGAGGGAGTTTGGAAGGGAGACCGGAATGACTGACTGGATGGTAATTCTAGAGTCCTGTCTGCATCCAGCATTCTAGAAAAACTCACAGAAAAGTGACTTCATCGCTGTTAACCACAGGAGAACTATTACATGAAATATTTCTCCTAGGACGTAGAGTATGGGGTACCCTTCCCTGTCCTGTCTGAGGGGAGCCTCACTTTTTACCAAGTGGCTTTCTGTGTTAAGACCTTTTCCCTGGAGGGGGGGGACACTTTTTTTTTTTTAATTCTGCTGTGATCAGGTATTTCTCGTTATCCTGTTTCCTTATTGGGATAAATGCTGGCGATGTTTGTGGGACAGACAGACAGATGACCAGATGTGGGTAGGTGAGGACTGGCAGTGGGTACAAGCTGTGGTTTAACATGCTCTGTTGCATCTTGATTTTGTAGGATAAGGAAGCCTGTGTGGGTACCAACAATCAAAGCTACATCTGTGACACAGGACACTGCTGTGGACAGTCTCAGTGCTGCAACTACTACTATGAACTCTGGTGTAAGTCCTTGCCCAGGGGGTTCTTGGCATCCCAGGGTCCCGGTTACTGCCTCTGCTCCTTGGGAAACCGCGGGCTGGCCAGCCTTTTCTCATTCTCTTGGGGACAGTGTTGGTGAGTAGAACCGGGTTCCGGGTCCCGGATGATTCCTTTCTAGAGCAGGAGGGCTTAGGCCCCCTCTGGGCCCTGTGGGCTGAGGACCGGGGGATGTGGTCCACGCCTCTTTGGAGGTCAGGGTCCTTGGGCAGTGCTTCTGCCTAACACACACACTTTGTGCCTTGATCTTCTTAGAGCTCAGATGAGCCGGTGCTGAGCACCAGACAGAGTAGGAGGGTGGCAGTCCTGAGGGCCGAGCAGTTCCAGGTGACTGACTCTGCCGTGCTTCCCACGGCTGTTTGTCAAAAGCAGCAATTGTAGGCCGTTTCCCCCGATGATTCTGATCCTTAGCTTGCCTTTCTAGGAAATCAGGTGCTGGACTGGCTTGCCTGCCCTAACTCACACAGTCCCCTAGGCTCCCCCTCCCTGTCTCTCTGCACCCCCCTTCCCCCCAAATCAGTGATATGGTAGGAAAACAGCTAGGACCAGTATTTAATCTGGCAAGGAAATTGGACTCCTAGCTGGGAAGTCTCTCTCCCTGTGATATGCAGCGAGCCAACATGGGCAGGTCCTTCAAACAGGACCTCTTCCTCATTCACAGCTTTCCAGGACTGAGGCCACCGAGCTACAGGAATTCAGTGCAGCAAAGGACAGAGCTCGAGATCCCCACCAGTCCTCCACGTACAGACGCAGTGGCAAAAGGAGGGTCCAGAGCTGCTATTTTAGTCGGGGTGGGGCTGAGAAACTGATTGGGAACACCAAGTGCCAAGCAGGTGGACTGGCTGTGTCTAATGTTTTAAAATGCAGATAACCACAGGGTTCAAATTCTCCCTCCCACCCCTTGTCAAAACAAAAGGCCAAGTCAGGCTGCCAAAAAAGCCCCAGAGCTCCAGTTTGTTTTCCTGGGGCTTGGCCCAGCCGGCATCACTTATGGAAAAGACTGGGAGTTGCTGAGGTCCCATCTCAGATTGACAGAGCCTCCTGGGTTATGGGGGGAGAGCAGACAGACTCAGCCAGTAGCCACCAGAATTGGGTCACCAAAGCCAGGGCCAAGAGGTGGGCCAGTGGGAAGGACTGGGGAAGCATGGCAGGGAGATTTCTGCTTCTTTACCTTCCAGTTACGGTCAACTTGGGAAAGGGACGAGGCCCGACAGAGCATAAATTCCCATTGTACAAGGCTCAGGGCTTCTCATGTTGGGGGAGGGGGGCAGAGACCACAGACTGAGACGTTTTGATATCTATGTCCAGCAGTGGCTTCTTGGGCAGGAGGTGCCCAGTGCATACCTCTGTCCCGCTCAGGAGCTCCCTGTGTAAGAAGTGTGTTGGAGGGGACTTGAGTGCTGGCACAAGCTGTGACTGTTCTCAGCTGTGACTGTTCTCAGCTGTGACTGTTCTCAGCAAAACTGCCTTGCTGCTCTGTTGTTTCTTTTGGTTTTAGTTTGTCTTTAGGACATGCTCTCTGTATACAGTTGGTCTGGAAATTGCAGTGTAGCCCAGGCTGGCCGTGAGCTCTTAAGTCCTGCTACCTCTGCCTCCCAAGAGCTGAAAAATACACTTGTGGTTTCTAAGCCGGGTTCCCTCTAACAGCCTTTCAATTTTGCCAGAAATGCAAAAGTAATTGGCCTTGAGTGGTTTCCCATCTCCTGCCCCCCTTTCTATGGGCGAGCACACCGAGCCAGGAATCATTGGCAGGGTCAGACTAGGCGCCTCTTCATTTCACAAGGAAGGCCCTGGGGGAAGTGCCGTTCCCCCAGCCCTTTTACCTGTACTACACTAAATTGACCTGTGTCCTAAGGATTGACCTGAGCACAGTGTACAGACCCACAGGCACACGCCGACCTTGAGTTCTCTTCAAGTTTTCAGTGTGCTGTAACCTGAACCAGTCCCTGGGCCTGAGTGAGGTGAGAACGCATGCTCCTGTTCTACCAGCGCAGTGGCTGAGACCGCAGAAACCTGCACCTGCGCCTGAGGTCACTGTTCAGTCAGTCATTCAGCCACCCGATTCCTCGGTCTTCCTCCTCAGTGCCCTCACAGAAGCTTATTTAAATGCAGATTTCCAGGCGCTGCACCCTTCAGATCTGAGCTAGACCTGAGACTTTGCAGTTCCAGAGTTGGAATACAGGATGCTTTTAAGGCTGGCTAAGCTGAGAGGAGGAGAGGCACAGAGTCTCAGAGGGCTTCTGTGCATGTCTAATTTCCCTGAAACAGGTGCAGCAAGGAGACCCCAGAAACCCAGGAGTACCCTCAAAGCCAAAAAGCCTGAAGCTGGGGTTCCCAGTTCTTGTCTGAGGCTCTTTTCCATTCTCCAGACTGCATTTCCTAGGGAGGAGTCAAAGTTGGATTTTCTGTCCCTGAGATAAAATAAGGAGGAATTTTACTCAAGTGTCAGGTTTCCCTGCTTTGAGGAGAGGCCACCGGTGGGATTTCCTGAGATGAGGTGAGAGGCCAGCCAGTCCACTGAGTGCCAGCCCTTTGATACTTACTCACTCCGTGATGTTACTTAATATATGAGAAACTGCCCGTACTTATGGGACGCTCTGTGAATGATGTTTCAACACACTTGAGCTGATAGTAAGTAGTTTAGCTCCTGAGCACCCTGCCTGGCAGGAAGCCTTCTTCAAGCCCTTGTTGAAGTTCCCTAGTGGTCCAAGTCCCTGGGCCGGGCCAGTATGGTCAGCCGGGCAGCCCATATCAGTGGACACAGCATCTGGTTCATGGCAGGGGCTCAGTAAATAGGAGTTGCCTGATTTTTCCACAGAATTTTGCCAAGAACAGAACCTAGAGACAGACCCTGGACTTGATCCTAACCCACGTTTTTTATGGACTAGTTCTAGAGGAGGGGGTCAAAGGAGGGTTTCAAGGACATCCGTCTTACCTGTGCTCATGTCTATAAATTCAACAGCTATAACAATAAGCCAGAGACGGCACAGTACACGGACAGGCACGGCAGGGAGTGTTCCACGTGTGTGTTAACTTGGGTGAGACCATTGTTCTCCCCATCTTACACACAAGGGGAATAGCAACAGAATCCCAAAGATCACAGGTTATCTAGAGTTTGAACCTGCGTAGCTGTGGTCACCCTACAGGCAAGTTTGTTGCCTTATAGTTCAGATGACACTATAAGAATTCATTTTCCAAATTCAAAGATTTTAAGCAGCATCAGGCCAGGAGGTCCTGATGGGAGCTGTCGGGGTCAGGGGAGCAAGGGGAGCTAAGTCTGCAGTGTGAGCCTGCTCCCTGGTGGGGACTTTCCTGCCAGCTGAGGAGTGACATTTTCCCCAAGTCTGTCCTCAACTCTAGGGCACATGACTCAGTTCCTACATGGGACTGTGATTGTTTTTAAAAACATGTTTTTCATTTAGCTTAGCATGACAAATGCTCCACACCACGAGGTCATAACCTGGGCAGGAAGTGTGATGGGGGTTATCCAGGTTGGTGTGTGCTTGGGAGTAGAGAATGGCCCCAAGCTTGAGGCCACAGCTGTATAGCAACACCTGTCTCAAAAACAAAAACAATAAAACCTACATCTGTATTTCTGAACTCTAGCTAAAATATTAAAATTTGGTCCAACCACACTGGGACTAATCTAATACCCAACCCCTGCTTACAGTCCAGTTTGTGTAAGCCATATCAGACTGTCATCTGTCTGCCTTCCCACCAGATGGGACCAGCTTGTTGTCCGTTTTCCCATCCCTAGATTGACACCCAGTGTGCTACAAGACCTTGTATTTTTCCTTATATAGATCCACACAGATGACTCTCCTGTGGTCTTATGTTTGAGACTTACCCAGTTAGAGTCACATGTGACATCACACAGCTGGTACGCAGTAAAGATGGTTTTCCTTCTCATATCAAGTGGGAGAATGTGGGCATGGACATGGGAATGTCTTCTGGGCACTTTCAGGCATGCGCGT
This sequence comes from Mus minutoides, assembly GCA_902729485.2. NCBI lineage: Eukaryota > Metazoa > Chordata > Mammalia > Rodentia > Muridae > Mus > Mus minutoides. The sequence goes on along the minus strand of LR749594.1, from coordinate 90,055 downwards.
GCGTCCCAGCATGCATGAGGCCCTGGATTTTGCGGCCCGCTGCTCTTCCTCATTTGTCCATTTTGTGGTTTTGAAAAACAGGAAGCCTTTCCTATGGTACTTCAGTGAAGTGGACCTCGGTCTTGTTTTAGATGAAGAATCTCTTTAAGCTTGCTCACTCCTGAGGTCTAGGAGACTGTTCTGGTGGTAACTACTGATCCGGACTGTCTTGGTGGCAGGAAAGACTCAACTCCACTAAGTTGTCCTCTGACTTTATACATGTACTGTGTGTGAGCACAGAATAAACAAAAGTGAGAACAATTCCTGATAAATCCTTAGATCGCACATGGAAAACCCCTTGGCGCACTATGGCAGTCAGGATGGGCTAGGTTTTGCTGCAGGAACAAACATGTCTAAAATCCTAGTGGCCAAAACCAACGGGCTTCTTCCTCACTCTTGCTGTGTGTGCTTTGTTCCCACTGGGTCATACCTCATAGCCTAGAGCCAGAAATGACTGTCTGGAATACCAGTGGGGGCTGATGGAAGAAGGTTTCACGTAGGAATAACACACTGCTTTTAAGTTCTGCCAATAGGTAGCTTTAGTTAACCTCCCCAAGGATATAGAGGCCAGGAAGTTCAGACCTACCCACGCACCCAAAGCGAGAGAATCAGGAATTTTTGGTGTACATGAAAGCAGCGCATGTTTCTCTTGTCTGACATGACAGGGTTTCCCTATATGGCCCAGGTTGATTCTGAGCTGGAGGTCTTGCCTCTGTCCTGCAGGCCTGTGTCACTACAGCTGGCTGAGGTTTTCTTTACTTAACAGTTAAGTTTAAAGCAATAGCTGAGAATAATGCCTTAGATCACATATATCAGAGCACAGAAAATGAGGAAATACTGGGAAAATGATTCAAGAAAAAAATAACATTAATGTTGATTTTTCTAGAGAGGGAAGGAATATACTTGTAATGTTGACCTGTAAGGTGGGGGTGAGAACGAGAGCAGAGAGCTTTGGGGTATCCGCTCACTTAGCAATTATGAAGTACCAGGTTCAATCCCCAGGGGCACAGTGATGGCCTAGAGAGATTGCTCATCACTGAGAACACTGTCTGCTCTTGCAGTACTGGGGTTGAGGTCACAGCTATAACTCCCCCTCCAGGGGACCCAGTGCCCCCTTGTATGTCAGTGAAATCTCAGTAGGTAAAGGTGCAAGGTTCCAGGGTTGGAGACCTAGAACTGGCGCCCCAAAGCCACACATACTCGCATGCCAGCAAGTGTACCCAGACACACATGCAGAAGCTACACCTCTGTGTGCATATCCATAGCTATATAATAATTTAAAAACACAAATGTAATCCCAGTATTTGGGATGTGGAAACAGAAGTATGGCCAACTTGGGCTGCATGAGACCCTGTCTCAAAACAAAAGCAACAATAAGCAGACAGAGAACAAAAATATCTCTTCTCAGTCAATAGCAGCTCACCTTAGAATTATTTATCTGATGAATTTTTGAGGAAAAGAAGTCCTTTTTACTATAAAGAAGTATGCACACATTTGGAAAAACAAACTAGGATCAGAAAGCTGTTTTTCTGCCAGCGTGGCTTCCAGATGCCCACCTCAGTCCCCCACACTCCTTTTTTGTTGTTGTTCATATAGCCTATATTTATTACTTTATTTCCTTTCTAGGTTTGTGGTACTAGGGACCTAGAAGCCACCTCACCCATGCTAAGCAGGCATGAGTTCTACTGCCAAACTGCACCCCAGCTCTAAGTGTGTGTGTGTGTGTGTGTGTGTGTGTGTGTGTGTGTGTGTGTGTTTGTGTGTGGTTGTGTGCACATGAGTATGGGTTCTCCGGGAGCTAGAATTACAGGCAGTTGTGGAGTTATGGGCAATGTGGGTCCTGGGAACCCAACTTTGGTCTTTTAAAAGAGTAGCAAGTTCTTTCTCCTGAGTTCTCACTCTAGCATAACCACTGCTGCAGCCGCCACCTCCCTTTTAAAAAAATAAGCATCTCACTATGTATCTCAGGCTAGTCTCGTGAATGCTTGGATTATAGGTATGCACACACACACACACACACACACACACACACACACACACACACACAGAGGCTACTATTTTAAACTTATCATTTGGGAAAAAAAAAAGCCAGCTGGGAGATGGTGGCACATGCCTTTAATCCTAGCACTCAGGAGACAAAGGCAGGTGGGTGTCTGAGTTCAAGGCCAGCTTGGTGTCCAAAGTGAGTTCTAGGACAGCCAGGGCAAAACAGGAGAAACCAAAGAAAAGAAAAAAAGAAGAGGCCAGTAAAAATAAAATTAGTCATGGGAAATTTCTTTTTAAAGATTTATTTATTTTATGTATACGAGTCCACTATAGCTGTCTTTAGACACACCAGAAGAGGGTGTCAGACCCCATTACAGATTGTTATGAGCCACCATGTGGTTGCTGGGAATTGACCTCAGGACCTCTGGAAGAGCATCAGTGCTCTTACCCGCTGAGCCACCTCTCCAGCCCCTAGTCATGGGTACTTTTAAAATTGAAATTGTTTCTAGTTTCATAACTAAAAAGAATAAAACAATTGGGAAAAAAAACCAAAACCCAGAACCTGGTTTCTGTTCCTTTCCTAACCCTACATGGATTCTCACAGTTGTGCATGTGTAACTGTGGTTCCAGGAGAGCCCGTGCCCTCTGAACTCTGGGGCACCAGCACAGACACGCATGCATGTACATTCTCTTAAAAAGTCATTCTTAGCTGGGCGTGGTGGTGCACGCCTTTAATCCCAGCACTCGAGAGGCAGAGGCAGAGGCAGGCGGATTTCTGAGTTCGAGGCCAGCCTGGTCTACAGAGTGAGTTCCAGGACAGCCAGGGCTACACAGAGAAACCCTGTCTCGAAAAACCAAAAAAAAAAAAAAAAAAAAAAAAGTCATTCTTTTGTGTTTTTCCTTTCAGTGTTTCTCCCATGTATGTCTGAATATATTTAAGCAAAACTGGAGCATTGTTTTGTTTTGTTTTTTTAAAGTGTTTAAAAGCCTTTTCTATCTACATTTCAAAATTGAGGTGGTGTTCTCATGTGAGGGTTCACCAAGAAAGTGGGAAACAAGAGTGCACGCTCTGGGATGGAGAAAGAAGAGGAGGCTGCCAAGGCCCCTCCGCCTCCCAGGCTCAAGGGATGTGGGAATGGACTGTCCAGGCAGTGTGAGATGGAATTGTACCGGATTAGAGAGCGCCGGAGGTCATTTACACTCTCCAGGGAAGAGCAGGGGCCTGAGGCAGTTAGAACTTTTCCATTTCTCTGTTTAAGGACTGCACTTTACAGAGGCACACGCATGGGGAAAAGCCCCCCTCTTCCTCATCAGGAGAACCCTAAGAATTCTTATATGAGGGGCCTCTCTGAAGTCCTCTGCAATTGTTGCTCTTTCCAGGTTGGGGTAGGAAGGGAAAAGATAGGTACCAAGAAAATCTGAAGTATTTTGTCCAAGATGCCCTCCACATGTCAATTACAGAGCCAGCAGTGTGCTGAAGTGACAGCTTGGCCCCATTACCTGGCCACTCCCTTCCTTCTGTCCCAAGCATCTTCACCCTTAGTAGAAACATTTTGAATGTATGGCTTGACCTGAGTGGCAGGGTGCAGCCCGACTATCCGCGACAGCGAAAGGACGCTATCTAGACCTTGTTTGCAAGCCGGCCCCTCTCACCGGTCCTCACTTTGTGTGCCTGTCTTGCCTCCCCATGTCGCAGGGTTCTGGCTGGTGTGGACCGTCGTCATCATTCTGAGCTGCTGCTGTGTCTGCCACCACCGCCGAGCCAAGCATCGCCTTCAGGCTCAGCAGCGGCAACATGAAATCAACCTGATCGCTTACCGGGAAGCCCACAACTACTCAGCGCTGCCGTTTTACTTCAGTGCGTACCCACGTGGCCCACCCTGCATCCCGGAAGTAGGGAATCACGTAGTGGATCAGGCTACAATTAAGGTCCTCAAGCTCCAAGGGCTGTTTACATACATACATACATACATACATACATACATACATACATACATACATACAGGGTCTCATGTAGCTCAGACTTTCCCCACATTCTCTATGGAGCCTGCAGATGGCCTTGAATTAGTTTTGTTTTTTGTTGTTTTTTTTCATTTAAAGGCACATAATTACTGGAAGCATAATGTTGGTGGCTTGGGCTCTGGCACTGGCTGGATCTAGTCCTCAGCAACCCTGATTTCTCCTGTTTGGCTTGCCACCATGTTCTGTGCCTTATAGAGGCATCATGAAAAGGGACAGATAAGAAGGGTGGTGTTGGGACTGTCTGAGAACCAAGAAACTTTGCGACTTAATGGAAACCCATACACTGGAATTGCCTCCACTGTCCTTGCAGGAGATCCAGGGATGCCTAAGCAGGCTTCTTGTCTTACGCCATCTGCTACACTGTACAGATTGTGATGTCACAAAGGTTTACACTTCCCTCGCTGGAAGGCTTAGTTGCTTAGCCTGGTGCCTTATGTGTAGTAAATGCTCAGTAAACATTAGCAGCTGGTGTTGCAGCTTTAAGCGAGGTGATCTGCCTCAAGGTATTGAGCGCATGCAGTCAGGAGGGATCTTAGCTGGCATGTTTTCAGCGAGCCTTGATGTCACAGGCTCCTTACTCCTCCCTGACTGCTGATCAAAGCTCACTAAACACAACTCCTGAGCTGAGCCAAGATGAACCCTGTTTGTACCTCCCACATCGTCTTCAGCCACACTACAGTGAGAGAGGCAACACCACAGGGTTCTGACCTTCAGGGAAAAAAACCCCTGGAACATGCGCTATGTATGTGGGTAGGGAGAGAGGACTGTAGAAGGCTTATGCTAGGGTCCTTGAATGAGGCCTAATGACAGACAGAGGAGGAAAGGTGTGACCAGCGCTCGAGAGGGAACTCAATGGGAGAGAAAGAGTGTGTGTATCTTGCTGTTGGACCAAGTTTGGTTTTAGACAGATCACAGCCACGTTCAGGGTATCAAGCCCCCTTCTGGCTTTCTTAGGTACTACACTTAAGTGTACAAACCCATTCTTTGCTTTCCCTCCCTCTGCCCACCCTTACACACACACACACACACACACACACACACACACACACACACACACTCTCTCTCTCTCTCTCTCTCTCTCTCTCTCTCTCTCTCTCTCTCTCTCTCTCTCTTTCAAGACAGGGTTTCTCTGTGTAGCCCTGGCTGTCCTGGAACTCACTCTGTAGGCCAGGCTGGCCTCAAACTCAGAAATTCACCTGCCCCTGCCTCCCAAGCGCTAGGATTAAAGGCATGTGCTACCATGCCCAGCCACACACACACTTTTAAAAAATAGAATCTTTATAAAAGAAAGAAATGTGAGGCTTGTGTGTCCTTGGAAATGGGACCGTTCCAGCAAGAACTTGTCTCCCAGCCAGGTCACCACATCTGCCTCCCCCACCTGAGGTAGGGAGGAGGTCCTTTCTCAGGCAGCAGCACCAGGAAGCATCATCAGGTCACATGCATTCTATTCTTCCTCAAGGGCAGTGATTCTCAACCTATGGGTCGCCTAATAGCATCTATACATCATGTATTTACATTTCAATTCATAACACAGTTATATAGTAGCCATAAAAATAATTTTATGCTCACCACAACATGAGGAACTGTATTGAGGGCTCACAGTGTAGGGAAGGTTGAGCACCGCTGCTCTAGGCTGTTGCAGTCCCACAGCTAAGAGTCATAGCCACCACTGCTCTGGGGTGGGAGGGGACAGTGTCATGGTTCGGTTCGTGAGCTTTGTTAGAGTGCCGGCCAGTGCAGTAATTTCTTCTCCCACCTCCCTGTTTTAGGGTTTTTGCCAAACTCTTTGCTACCTCCTTATGAGGAAGTGGTGAACCGACCTCCAACTCCTCCCCCACCATACAGTGCCTTCCAGTTCCAACAGCAGCAACTGCTGCCGCCTCCTCCTCAGGGTGGCCCTGCAGGTGGCAGCCCCCCAGGCGCTGACCCGCCCCAGGGCTCCCAGGGAGCACAGAGCAGTCCTTTGTCCGGACCGAGCCGAAGCAGCACAAGACCTCCAAGTGTCGCAGATCCTCAGTCCCCTGAAGTGCCCACTGACCAGGAAACCATCAAAGCCTCTGGGATGGAGTCTGGTAGCCCCGTGGCCAGCCACCGGGAGCTGGACCCAGGCGCCTTCCTGGACCGGGATTCCGAGTGCAAGGAGGAGCTTCTGAAAGATTCAAGTTCCGAGCACGGCGGCATACCCCCCGACAGCAAAGACAAGACCCCCGGCAGGCATCGCCGCTTCACAGGTGACTCAGGCATTGAGGTGTGTGTGTGCAACCGGGGCCACCATGACGATGACCTCAAAGAGTTTAACACGCTCATAGATGATGCTCTGGACGGGCCCCTGGACTTCTGTGATAGCTGTCATGTACGGCCTCCTGTTGACGAAGAGGAAGGGCTCTGCCTGTCCTCCGAGGGGCAGGCTCGAGAGCACGGTCACCCCCACCTGCCACGGCCACCTGCGTGTCTGCTGCTAAATACCATCAATGAGCAGGACTCCCCAAATTCCCAGCACAGTGGCTCCCCGAGCTAGGACACGCCCTGCCTGCACCCAGGAGCTCGACTATAACCAGGGTTGGGGACACCCATGAGAGAAGCATTAAGTGACTTGGACAAGTGGCCCGGCCACTTTGTCCTCTTTTTTTTTTTCCCCTCCTGTCCCACTTTACCCACATTTCCAGGTACAAATTCAGGGTGTGGATGCCTCCTCTCCCCACAAAAGCACAGTGTTCTAGAAGATGGAGAAGCTGCTTCTGTGACTCATCCCTCAGCCCCCTCTCAGAGCTGTGTCCCACCTACCTGCCTGGCTGAGAAACACGCCTTTGCAAAGCCCTCGAGGACTGGGGCTGGACTGTGCCCTAAGGTGGTTCTCAGTGGCGATGGAGTGGATTCACGAGAGAACCGTGTCTCAGTATGGGAGACACCGTTTCTTTTGGCCCAGAGTGAAGAAGAAAACCCTCGGGCCTGGGGATTGTCACCTGTGGCTGCCAGTGGCTGCAGAGCACTGGTCTAACCCTGTAGGAGGGTGACAGCTAGTCAGGGTGGTGAGGGACTTGCCGATCTGACAAGGCCCAGGCAGAAAGTACACATCTGTGCGTTGTAGAGGGGACCCTTCCCAGCCTGCTTCAGGTGTAGATGATACTACGTTCTCTGTGTTTTCCTTTAAAAACAAGTAACAAAGGCTGGCAGGAAACAAGAGCCAGACCAGTGAGCAGGCAGGGACTCTCTTCGTTACAAGGGGACTCTGCTGCTTCTCCCCAGGCTGAGTTCCCAAGAGTCTGACTACTGTTGGGCCAGGAGGAGAGAGCCTGAACTGGCCTGGTGGCGGTAGCCTTGGGCCTTCTGCTGAGTGGAGACCCGAGTCTGAAGGCTGGGAGAGCTAAGAGCTTCCTTCACTTCTGCCCTTTGTCCGTGCCCACAGGTGGTCAGTGGCCCTCGCCCCTCCTGAACACAGTCTGCGTTCTCTGTCTCCCTGTCCTCTGTAAGCAGATGGACTGAGGAAGTTGTGTGTTCAGGGCAAGGTGGCCTCATAGCCTGGTTCTCACACAGTATTTCCTGTTGCGTTTGACTGAAGTCTGTTGTTTGTGTCCTTCTTTGTTTTAAACTGACCACTTAGAAGGAGCGCCTTGGTTTCCTGTGGTTCTCGTGGCTGCTCTGCCCCCAGCCTCGTGGAGAAACATGACTCACTTTCCTGTACAGCCTGTGTAAAGAGTCACCTGGGTAGGAGGTGACCGCTGCCTCCAGCAGACCTCGGAGCTTGGTTACTGTCGTCTGGCTCCGGAGACCCAGTCATGCTTTGTCAGGAAAGAGGAGCAGAGATGCCGCTGCGAGGAACATTCCCCACCCAGCCCTGCTCGTGCAGAGTTTGGTTCCTACCCTGCTCTCGAACGATGATGCATAGACTTGGCGCCGCCATTATGGCGAGAAAGGAATACAAAGGCAGAGAACCCAAGTCCACATGTAAACACACAGACCCGAGGCTGTGAGGTGAATGCGTGTCTGCATTTGGATACCACAAACCAAAATCTTTGTCGAACAAAAGTGAAGTCTACACAGTGATGTTGGATGGCGTGTGTGTGTGTGTGTGTGTGTGTGTGTGTGTGTGTGTGTGGTGTGTGGTATGTGGACCCGAGCCCTGTGTTTCCTGTGAAGATACTTTGAACGGTCATTCTGCTCACATTAACCACATGCCTGGAGCACATATGGCCCTCTCAAGGTAATTTATTTTACACACTTACTGTTTACCGAACAATCGTCTGACCGTACTCGGCTGTATTGAGCAAGCTTGTAGACTGGGGGTGGGGTGGGGAGGCATGGCCTGTGTTTGCCAGCGACACTGCCCTCCAGGGAGCGGCTTCTCAGCTCACCACTGCGATTCGCACACTGCTCCCTCCACAGGCACACAGAGGCCTCCATTCTGTACCCTGTGCGTGGAAATACTCAGAGCCAGTCCCCCTCCCCTGTTGGCTTCAGACAGGAGCTTGGTTGAGTCTTGAGTTACAAGCATGAACTGGTTGTGGCCCAGACATCGGCCTGCCCTGGAACACCAGGAGTCTCTGGCCACATGCTCAGCTCATCCCCCAAGGTCCAGAGAGAGGGCTGGTGTGTGGTCAGAGGGGCCCAAGCTGCAGCCCTTCTGCCCCTCCCAGCTGATTTCTTGTTAAAATCCCACTGCAGTGTCTCAGAGGAGAGTTCAGTTTTCCCAAAGTGAACCCCTCGTTAGTTAACTGTTGGTGAGGTGGGACCCTCTCAAGTGTCGTTCCCCTGGCAGAGTGAGGGGCTGGCCTGAGTGCCGACTAGCTTTACTGAAGCACCCACCAAGATGCCCGAGCCACAGTCTGGCCCTGCTGCTGTAGGCCACCCTGATGCTCAGAGAGAGCACAGGAAAAGTGAGTTAGGGGCCAGGGAGACATGACTGAGTTGGGTTTCTGGGTAGGAAGGGTTAGACAGAGGGCTTGGTGCTACGGTCAGATTTGCAGCCGCTAACACATTCCTGTGTGAGGCCCACCACCATCTGTCAGTTATTGTGAATATGTGTATTTTAAGCAATAAGATTCAGCTGCTCAGGCTGCCCTGAGCGGTCTGGGTGACGATCTCCTGTGCTGTGATTGTCCGGAAGACAGAGTGGCTCCAACCACTGTGAGAAACCCTAATAAAATCAGTCTCAAGTGTTCTACGCGGTGTCCTGCTGCTCCTTGTTCCCTTTCCTTCCTTCTCAGACTTTCAGGTCAAAAACCTCAAGCGCCTTTGCCTTCTCCCTACCAAGACCTAATGTAATGGTGTCACACAGCAGTTAAGAATGGGGTCCTGGGCCAGCAGGAGGCTGCTGCTAAGTCAGCACTGGGTCCTGAGGAATTCCCCTCAAATTCCGTTTCTATTATCAAGTACAGTGTGATATTCTATAGGCCCCAGAAAGCAGAGACAAATTTTTGTTTTTTGGGGGTTTTTTCCCCTCCAAGTCTTCCCAAATCTGGATTGGTTTTAGAGCTTTTGAAGGTTTTTGTTTGTTTGTTTGTTGTTGTTGTTGATTATTTTGTGGGGGTGTTTGCCTGCATGTGACTGTGTAACATATGCATGCAGTACTCATGAGGGCCAGAAGAGGGCATCATCTGGAACTGGAGTTACAGAGAGTCGTGAGTTACCATGTGGGTGCTGGGGATTGAATCCAGGTCCTCTGCAAGAACAAGTGCTCTAGCCCCGATTTTAGGGACTTTTGAGATAGGGTCTCACCCTAGCCCCGACTTTCCAGGAACTTAAATAGCCCTAGCTCATAGTCATCCTGTCTCAGCCTACTAATGCTGGAATTATAGGAGTGAGCCACCACGCTCTGCCTTAAAATTTAATATTCACAGTATATGCTGAAGTGCCTGCTTTGTGCCCAGAATACGGCGGAAGTTAAGGAAATGTGACATAAGCAAGAACCAAGTACCCTGTTCTCTGGGTCTTAGAGGTAAGATGGCCAAGTGCACCTGTGTAGAGCAATCAGTACACAAGTAACACGTGAGTGGCTCAGGCTCAGAGACCGCAGGAGTCACCTGAGGTCTTAAACACTGAACTGCCGAGCCCTGAAGAAGACAACCTTGCTGTCTTTGCTGAGGAAGGATGCCCTTGCCCACTGCGGCTTCTCACTAGGCAGTTGCCAGTGGCAGAGCAGAATAGCCACCATAGCTGCCCACAGAAGGTAGTCCTGCTCCCCAGGTGTGCTCGCCGTGGGCCAGGCTCCCTGGGTAGTGGTAGTGGCTGCAAGTATTGTCCTAAGCCTGTAATCCGCTCCGTTATATTGGAGAGTTTAAGTTAGCTAGGCATGGCCTTTGCCCTTGTCATTGATCCTGGGTCAAAGGACCACGTCCAGACTTCTAGGTCACTCCATTGAGATAGCTTCTGTCTCCTTACTGCTAAGCTACCAGGCTCTGGGCAGGGCTGATCCATATTAGCATGTAAAGACAGTTCCTAAACCTTAGAAATTGAGCATAGGAGAGCATGCCTACAGCCCAAGATGCAAGGAAAGGCAAGAGGTTCATGAATTTTTGAGGCCATCTGGGAATGCATAGTGTGTTCCAGGCCAAGATAAACTGGCAAGACCCTCTTTTAAAACAAAACTGCCAAAAACCCACAGGAGAGAACCAGAGGTGTCTACAGTTCCTGTCTTCCTAAAGATAATGTCTGGCCCCATTCGAGAATGTCTCAACTCTCCTGTCCCGTTGCCGGCGGCTGTTCATGTCCACTTACTCAACTGCCAGGCTCCTGGAACACTGGGTCACGGGGAGTTCATATTTCTGAGGTAATAAGATTGTCTCCATTGCCTCAAGTGAGCAAGTTCAGGTGAAGATTATATTTGCCCAGAAGCCTAAGACAGCCCCAGTTTCCTAGTTTAGCCTTTTCTTTTTCAGTTTTCTGGTTTTAGACATTGAGCAGAAGCACCCAGGGTTTGATTCTGGCTTGGCTGGGCTCTGGTAGCTGTGGGTTGGAAGGTGTTTGGGTCACAGGCTCCCCCAGCCTGGGAGCAAGTATCTGAGCCTTGACTGAGCGTAGTGGCCTGATCAGCAAACCCAGCATTTGGGAGGTGAAATCAGACGTAAATTTTAAAAAGAAAAAAGGAGGACGTAGTTGCTCCAAGGAATGCAGGAGGAAAAGCTTTAATGTAGATAAAAGGGTAGTCATAGCCAGACTTGAGGCAGGTCATGTGAGGAGAGGAGGGAGGGGAGAGCCAGGAGACCAGTATAGCAAGAGACCAAAAGGGAAAAGGACTGGGGTAGCCAAAATGGCTGGATTATGTAGGGAAAAGCTAAACAGGGACTTCAGCCACTTGTTCCCTGTTAGAGACTTAACAGGGAGGACCAGGAGCCCAAGGTTATCCTTGGCAACACAGGTTTTAAAGCTATTCTGTACTCTGAATGAGGCTGCTTTAAGGTGCATGCATATATGTGTGTACACATCCGTAGAGCTGCAAAGTCTTTAATGAGCACCTGCCATGTGCTAGGTCTTCAGAATGGAGACCTGGAGGGGACAAGGGACACCAATGGGGACTTCCAGGCAGTCTCCCTGGCAGAAGCAACTCCATGTCTGCCAGGGGCTGAAAGGTATGAAAGGCAACACTAGGGGCTGGTGAGATGGCTCAGCGGGTAAGAGCACCCGACTGCTCTTCCGAAGGTGATAAGTTCAAATCCCAGCATCCACATGGTGGCTCACAACCATCCGTAACGAGATCTGGCACCCTCTTCTGGAGTGTCTGAAGACAGCTACAGTGTACTTACATAAATAAAATAAAATAAATTTAAAAAAAAAAAAAAAAAAAAAAAGAAAGGCAACACTAGGCGCATATTGGTCCCATGGGTTACCTAGTGCTAAGGTTATTGTGGGCCATGTGCTGCAAAGGCACAAAAAAGGTCCAAGAGGCCTGACTGTGGGCCATGTGGGTTGTGGTGTGGAAATTGTCAAGCCCTTTAAACCTAGGTCTCTGCATCTGGGAAGTGGCAAGAGATGAAGTCGGAAGGTAAGAAAATAATAAACCGTTGGCGTTGAATCTGTGTTGTGTTATTTCTTGGCTGCTGACACGAGGTGAGTCTTGTTTAAGCTCTTCATAGGTACATGTTCTTAACCTTAGAACGGCTCTTCAAGGCACAATCTTCAAGATTGTAACTGACCCTGCTGTCAGTGGTCAGGAGCAGGAGATGCTCAGGAAGGAACTAACCTGTCTGAGGTCACAGCTGATAAAAAGCCAGGAATTGAAGCCAGACCTGTTGATCCCAAGGGCTGTTTAGTTAGCCAGAAGACCAGGCCCGGAAGAGCTGAAACGGGTCCAGAAGCCACGTGACGAACTGGTGACTTCCCAAAGGCGAGAGGAGACCAGAGAAGGGCGTGTTGAGCGGGAAAACTTGCTGAAATAGGAGGCAAATGACATTCAGTCGTACATCCAGGCTCCTCACCTTTCCAGCCTACCCCAGAGATGCCTGCTGTAGGTTAGCTCCCACTGTGGCTGAGTGTGGTGGCGCTTACCTTCAGTCCCAGCACTCAGAGGCAAGTGGGTATCTGTGAGCTCAAGGCCAGTCTGGTCTACATAAGTTCTAGGCCACCTGAGAGTACACAGTGAGACCCTGTCTCAGAAAACCAAATCAACCAACAATATAACCCCCACCACGACGGTGGTGGTACATGCCTTTTATTCCAAAATTCTGTGCAACTCTGAGTTCAAGGCCAGCCTGATCTACAGAGTGATTTCCAGGACAGCCAGGGCTACACAGAGAAACCCTGTCTCAGAAGACAAGACAAAACAAACCTACAACAAAAGTTAGCTTCCACAGGGGGATACGATTCTTGGAAATGATCAGAATCCCAGGAATTAAAGCGGTGTATGTCCCTTCTGAGAAGGTGAAAATAGAAATGTCAGTATTTGTGGGGGGTACCAACATTTTGTTTGGTTAGAAATATCTCCACTGCCAGGCAGTGGTAGCACACGCCTTTAATAACCCAGCACTTGGGAGGCAGAGGCAGGCAGATTTCTGAGTTTGAGGACAGCCTGGTCTACAGAGTTAGTTCCAGGATAGCCAAGGCTACACAGAGAAACCCTGTCTCAAAAACCAAAAAGGAAAAAAAAAAAAAAAAGAAAGAAAAAGAAAGAAAAGAAAAGAAGAAAAATCTCCTCTATAAGCCGGTTTCTCCCACTAGAAAATGTTACTAAACATTGGTGCGGGGGTTGGAGGAGCTGCCTGTCCTTGTGCTCTCTGCCTACTTTTTGGCTATCAGCACTGCCTGGCCCTTATGTGCAGATGGATTCTGGAAGACTCCCTGACAAACCTCCCAACCTAACCTACTTGTGAGAAATCTGTGTAAAACCCTCAGGAGAAGAATTATTCTCTGGTTTTTGTTTTTGTTTTGAAGTATCGATGATGCGGATGTTTGATGAGGAACCACACATGTTGTATAGGTCCACACTTAGAGCAACGCTGAGGAAGGAGCCTCAGTCCACACGCACCTCAGCCTCCCCAGTCCACCTGCAGATTGGACAGATGGGAAGTCTGGGGTCCTCGAAAGCCAAGTAAGTTGTCTGTGTCACTTGGTCTCTAAACAAAAACCAAAATTGTCTCCATGGGTTGGCCTTGTCACATATGAGGGCCTTTCCTGTCTTCCTGTTTTATCCCCACCAAAGCCTCAGAATGGGCAGAATTTGTGGAGTGCCCCTTCTTTACATACGAGGACATGGCAGTTCAGGAACTCTGCAGTAGGAATGGGATGCCAGACGGGCTGGGAGGCCAGGGGCTGTCAGTTCCCAGACTTCCTCACCCTGTGTCCCTGACTCTGCAGTCTCTGACTGGTCCCCTGCCACCCACAGGTGGACACCTAGCTGTGTCTGCAGAGAGCAGCCCTCACTTTGGGTTTTATGGTCACCAGGGGCCTTAGGAAACACAGGCTTGCACACAATACACATCCTCTCTGGGAAGACACCTTCCCCTACAGAGGGCCTCGTGGGAGCTGTTTTTCTGAAGGGTAAGAACCGGGGTGGGGGAGGTAGTAGCTGTTTTAGCTCACAAGAGTAATTACTATTAGCCGGGCGTGGTGGCGTACGCCTTTAATCCCAGCACTCGGGAGGCAGAGGCAGGCGGGTTTCTGAGTTTGAGGTTAGCCTGGTCTACAAAGTGAGTTCCAGGACAGCAAGGGCTACACAGAGAAACCCTGTCTTGAAATCCCCCCCCAAAAGATTAATTACTATTAAAGGTTCGAAGATTTTATGAGTTGCTTATTAAACAGCCAACTTAAAAAAAAAAGCCTAAACCACAACTGAATATATATTGAAAACAGGTAATGAGTATGCAAAGAGGATCATTTCCTGGTATTTCATGTTAATATTATCAATGGCCCTATACTATTTGCACCCATGCACCCATAATAACGTTTCTGTCAATGACAGACACCATACATAGCAGAGATTACAGTAGAGCTAAAAGCTTCCTGTCTCCTAGCGACACTGTGGCTGTCATTTCCCATGTGTTTGTAATGATGCCTATGGGAACAAACCCATTTGGATAGACAAATGACCATCGCATTGCCAATGCCTGTAGTGTTCAGGGAGGCAGCATGTTAAATAGCATGTACGCCTGCTGTACAAATACACTGATGTTTACACATGAGGAAACCACCCAGTGACATGTTTCTCAATGATGCCTTCCCCCGTGGAATGATAAGATCTGTAGTGTGACTGAATTATTTTCTCCTCATAGTTCATAGAGGTCACATTCCGCAAGCGCTAAAAATTGGATGCTGCTCCTGAACTAGTGTTAAACATTGATTTGCCATCACCCTGCTGATTAAGATCAGACTGAAGAGCAAAGGGTAAGGTACGGAGGGGTTGAGGTATGTGTTGCACAGTGGTAGAACACACACCTAGCAAGCCGAAAGGCCTGGGTCTGTCTGATACCCAGCACTGAAGGGGAGAAAAGAAAGACGAGCATGGTGGTGGATGCTTGTAATTCCAGCATTTTCAGCTCTGTAGAGAATTTGAGGCCAGCCTGTGTTACAGGAGACTCTCAAAACAAACAAATGGAGGGCTGGTGAGATGGCTCAGCGGGTAAGAGCACCCAACTGCTCTCCCGAAGGTGATAAGTTCAAATCCCAGCAACCACATGGTGGCTCACAACCATCCGTAACAAGATCTGGCTCCCTCTTCTGGAGTGTCTGAAGACAGCTACAGTGTACTTACATATAATAAATAAAATAAATCTTAAAAAAAAAAAAAACAAATGGAAACCTAAAAGTGTGCTTCCTTCCATATCCTTCCTGATGCTCAGCACTGGGCCTAAGATGTGGGCCTAAGACTCCTGGTTTGGCAATTTAAGACATTTGATAGAGTCCTCTGGTGCATGTAACCTCTTTGTTGTATCCTAATGTGCAAGAAAATGAGAAGGCTCAGTCTTGCACTCAGTAAAGAGAACCATGTCCTTGAGCTATTAGCAGTTAGGACAAAAATGCTGGGCCCTGGCAGCCCTAAGAAGCCAGGCTCAGCCACATGTCTTCAATTGGCAACTTAAATAGACCAGAAATAGTGGTGCAAAGCAGAAAAAAGAGATTATTCTGCTGTGAGCAACAAAGAGATTCTGTGATGCCTTCCCACCAAGTCCATCTTTGGGGTCCTAAGGTTTAGATTTTTAAATTATTTAATGTTATTATCTTCTTATTGTATTTATTTATTTATTTATTTATTTATTTATTTATTATATGTATGCAAGTACACTGAGTCTATCTTTAGACACACCAGAAGAGAGCATTGGATCCTATGGTTTTGAGCCACCATGTGGTTGCTGGGAATTGAACTCAGGACCTCTGAAAGAGCAGTCAGTGCACTTAACTGCTGATCCATCTCTCCAACCCACAAGGTTTAGCTTTAAATAGGGAGCAAGAGATCTGCATGACTAAGCCATTATTATCATCAAGTTCTGCACTCCTTTCATGGCCTTGGTTTCAGACCCTCCTGCCAGGTGGTGGACCAGTCAGAAGTGTGTGAAATCTCCTGACAAATTCCTGCTCTGGCTGGCACCAGGCTCCATACATCTCCTACTTTCTCCCAGCCTGAGAAATTTCTTGGGGGAAATTTGAATTTCTTGGGAGCCATTGTTTCAATGTCTGAAAGCCAAAGGGAGGAATTCCATTACAGTCGTCTGAGATAAGTCTTGGAGAGAGGCGTTTACTTTGAGCCTCAAAGAAGCCTGGAGATTTGGCGATTTAGGCCAGTGGGGAATAGTCTACCATTCCAGGCAGGTGCAAGTTTGGCTGCAATCAGAGCTCATGAGATTATTTTCTCAAAGGACACAGGTTTTCAATATGGAACTCTCCACGACCCATCATCCCCAAATGATCAAGCCCCTGTGTGATTTCTGCCGACAGGTGGGAGAGCATGCTGATTCTTCCATGCCCCTGATTCTCAGGGTCTGGACTCAGCCCTTATGCTGTGTATCCATGTGCTTTGAGGAATCCTTACCACCCTGTCTGTCCTCACACTGCCCCTTGATGGTTGGTGATCATCAGTTGCCTCTCATTGGGTTAAACTTCCCTTCTACCATTATGGAAAACACAGATTTCCTGCTTATTGATCTGATTGTGGCCAGTTCATAAAATGTCTTTCGAATTCTGAGCAGACATGAAGTACGTGACTTCTCTATCCAACCCTGCTCCCTCTGCCTTGACCTGAGTGAAGCTTGGCTCCCTTTCAGCAGCCAGCTCAGAGAGAGCAGGGAGAGGGAAGGGGTGGTCTCCAGTTTAACCTCTCTCTTCAGCTTGATATGGTCTCAACATGTCCCTCAAGCCTCCTATGAATGTCAGACACACATCCCCACCTACTCTCCTCTGGGCTATTGAGCAAGGTCCAGGAGCCACTGTTTCTTGAAAAACAAGACTGATTTGGGGGTAGTCTAGGGGAGAGCCCACTACTACTGGGTTAAAAGCTCTTTTAAGGAAGAGCATGTAGCTGTGATCTGACTCTTTGTCTCTTTGTTGGAGTTCCCTCAACGTTCCTCCAGAAACTTGGCCAGGCAAGGTCTTAGCTTTGCCCGGTAACCTTTCCTAGTGTCCCATCCATCAGAGGGGAAGGACCTAACTGTTGACCAGTTGGCGCTGACCTGGCTGACACTAGTAGTCTAGGGATTTGACTCTTTATAGGCTAAGAATCAACGGTCAGTTTTTCCCAAGATGTTTGGAATTTCACATGTCAGCTCGTCACTGGCAAAGTTTAAAGATCCTGGATTCCAGCTGGGGAGATGAAGCAGTGTTCTTACTTGATGGCCTGAGTTTGAAGCTCTAGAACCCACATAAAAGCCAGAAACGGTAGCACAAGTGTCTACTTGTAGTGATCCTAGCATATCCCCACCAAGAGATAGGAGGTAGGGAAATTTACCTGAAGTAGCATTACCGACAGAATAGTGAACAGAGGAAAATACCCTGCCCCAAACAAGATGGCTACCATATGCGTGCCACAGCATGTGTATGCCTGCACTCACATGCACACGAAACACACACACACACACACACACACACACACACACACACACACAAACAATATGCTAGTTTCAAGGCTTAAAGGCTCCATCTTCTGGTGAAGAGACATTTCTGATTCTTGGGGTGTTTTGAATGGGGAAGAGAGGAAATCCAGGTGTGAACGCTGAAGGTTCCTGTACTGGCTAGTTTTGTGTCAACTTGACATAGGCTAGAGTTATCACAGAGAAAGGAGCTTCAGTTGGGGAAATGCCTCCATGAGATCCAGCTGCAAGGCATTTTCTCAATTAGTGATCAAGGGGAGAGGTCCCCTTATGGGTGGTGCCATCTCTGGGCTGGTGGTCTTGGTTCCCAGGCTGAGCAAGCCAGGGGAATCAAGCCAGTAAAGAACATCCCTCCATGGCCTCTGCGTCAGCTCCTGCTTCCTGACCTGCTTGAGTTCCAGTCCTGACTTCCTTGGTGATGAACAGCAATGTGGAAGTGTAAGCTGAATAAACCCTTTCCTCCCCAACCTGCTTCTTGGTCATGATGTTTGTGCAGGAATAGAAACCTTGACTAAGAAAGTATCTGTTTGGAAGTCTTCTCCCAGAGATGTCTTCCTGAAGGAAAGAGGGAGAAGGAGGACATGACCTATCCTTGTGGACTAAGTTGGTGCCCAGTCTGGGTTATATTATACATGGTCATAAAGCCAAACCTATGAGGTTTGTGCAGCCAAAGGCATGGGTTAGAGTCAACAAGACAAGCCAGTCCACTTTCAAACAAAGACTTAGTCATGCCAGAACTCACCACCTTCCCCTCTGTGGTCAACTTTCCAGACCCTCTCCTTTCCCTCTCCCAGGCTGCCTCAACAGCCTTCTTCCTAATTGTTCTCCGTGGAGCATCTAGGGGGTTTCCATAACAACTGTTAAGCTGGGGGTGATGACTGTGGGTGAGCCTGGAATCTCAGTGTATGTGAACTGAAAGGAGGAGAATCAAGTCCAGACTCAGCCATACAGTAAGTCTGAGGCCAGCCTGAGGTACATGAGACCCTGTCTCGATGCAAACCACAATAACATTACTTCACTCATCCGTTTATAATTTGCTAGTGACTTCCTAGGTATTTAGGATGGAAACCAAACTCCCTGCTTCTTACAAAGACCTCACAGGAGCTGGCCTGTCTCCACTCTGACACTCCCCCCCCCACACACCCCTGCCCCACCGTTTCCTGTCATGGTGACCTTAAGACCATTCTGTTACTTCTCCTTTAGTTCTTGTCACTTTCCCCCACACCCTCACACTCATCTCTAGGACTCTTTGTTTTAAGTGGCCACTCTTTCCTGTACCATTCAGCATCATTGATCCAAAGCATTAACGAGTCTGAAATTCTCACTTATCCGTCAGTCTTCACTAGAATGTTCCCAGACTTGTGGAACTTCTCTGCAATCTGCATGAGGCATGAAAGTAATATTGTCCATCACAACAAAGTAGCTGGTGTTGGATCAAACTTGGGGAGTCTCACCCCAAGTAGTTTATTTTAGATGCATTTAAGCACAGCACAATTTGGTGAAAACTTTTCTGGTAGTAACGAACCAATCTTACATACGCAATAAAGCTGTAAGACATGATTACGTCACTGGGTAGTGGTGGCTTATGCTTTGAATCCCAACACTCACAACAGAAGGAAGACAGAAACAGGCATATCTCTATGAGTTCAAG
Organism: Mus minutoides; assembly: GCA_902729485.2. Classification (NCBI taxonomy): domain Eukaryota; kingdom Metazoa; phylum Chordata; class Mammalia; order Rodentia; family Muridae; genus Mus; species Mus minutoides. The sequence continues at coordinate 70,849 of LR749594.1, read as the reverse complement.
GCCAGCCTGGTCTACAGAATGAGTTCCAGGACAGCCAGGGCTATTACACAGAGAAACTGAAACACTGTCTCAAACAAAACAAAAGAAAGCAAAACAAAACCCAGACATGACAAGATGGAAACTCTTAGTGACTCTTCGTGAAGTACGTGTGATATCTCCCATAAAGATAGATCTATAGAGGGAAAGATCAGGTGAATTCTTGGTCACACAGATCTTAGAAAGTTCACCAGACTATTAACTGTCTCTCCCAGCCTTCTGGACAGAAAACAGGTTGTATGTATCCCTCCCTTTGAAGGGAGACTCCTCCCTTCCTCTGTGTGTTTAACGTCCCTGGTTCCCCTGTGCCTCCTACACAGGCTGAGTGTCCTGAGCCAGCAAATGGTATACAGTAGGTACTCAACAAAATGGTGTGTTTGTTTGTTTGTTTGCTTTTGAGAGGTGGGAAAAATGGTTCATCAGGTAAAGGTTCTTGTTGCAAAGCCTAATGCCCTCACTTCTGTCTCTAAAATCTACATGGTAAAAGGAGAGGATCAACTCCTGTTTGTTCTTTCACACACACACACACACACACACACACACACACACACACACACACACACGTGCGCACGCACACACACATGCACACACACATGCACACACACACACTCACACACACGCACATACGCACACTCACACACACACGCACACATGCACACACACACACACACACACACACACACACACACACACACACGCACATCTTTCTCTACCACACAAAATAAATAGTGTTTTTTTTTCAGTGAACATACTTGCTGACTGAGTAAGTAAGCCATTGAGTAAATGACAGACAGCTCAGAGATGTTTATTGGAAAACCTTTAATTTATGTGTCTCACTCTCCATTGCTGCCAACTAGAAAACAGGATAGGAGTGAGGAGGATCGTTGGAGGCACTGGGACTTAGCACCTCTAAGACTGGGCCGTGGGTGTCAAGGCGTGGGATCAGGATGTTAGTTTCGGCCTCTAGGTGCTAACCTCAGCCTGTGCGTCCTTCCATGCTTGGCGCACTGCCATCTTCACTTTGAAAGGGTGGATCAGAAAGACCACCTTGGGGTCACCCACCAGACAGGGCAGCTGTTTGTCATCTGACACATCAAAGTCAAACCTCTGCAGCAGCAAAGCCATGAAGATAAAGAGCTCCTGACGGGCCAGAGCCTCTCCGATGCACGACCGGGGACCAGCTCCAAAGGGCAAGTAACTTGGTGTGGGTGTAATGAGATGGCCTCCTGTTGGATCTAAGAAGCGTTCTGGGGACAAATGGAAGCATAAGCCAGGGGCCAACCTTTTGCCTAGGGGAGTCTTGACTTGCTTTTGGGGCATGAGAAAATAAATATTCAGGAAGGATAGCGAGGGAGGAAGTGGTGTCCCCAGGAGAAAATGCCACCATCCAAGAGAAGAGGGACAGGCCTCTTGGGAGACAGATTGCCTACAGACTTCCCACAGAAGTTATTTGAAGAGAGTTGAAACCCCCATCTGTGAAGAGTCTGGGGTACTCTCCAGTAGGATGGGAACAGTAACAGGCTTGTGGGGGTGCAGCCAAGAGGTTTCTAGTAACAAGCTTAGTGGGCAGGAAGGAGTGCTGTCCTTGAAGAGCAAAATCCAGGCTGGCTGTGGGGCCCAGGAGCCAGCATAGGATGGGCAAGGACTCACCAGGCATGAACCGATCTGGCTGGTCCCATTCGTTCTTATCGTGATGCAGTGCCCAGAGATTGATGATCACATGTGTGTCCTTTGGGATGGCAAACTCTCCAATGCTAACCCAGAGGAGGAGAAGAGAAAGGAAGATGGTCAGTGCTACAGCTCCCCTTGGGAGCGGGGAGAACCCTCCCCCATTCTCAATCATTCCTTTCCCTCATCTTCTGGTTTCTGCCAGGATTGCATCTAGATCCAGCCTTATCCACTACCTATCAACAACATGGACATTTGTGCTAGTCAGCACATGGGTGTCTGTCTCAGAAGCTGGTGTGTGTGTGTGTATGTACGTGGGGGGGGGGGGCGGCAGGTATGTACTACCGCTGCCTGATGAGATCCAAATATTGATCACCCTGTCCTTTAGCCCAGACCTGTATCACCAAAGGTGGCAGAAAGTTTGGAGGGAAGCCAGATGCCTCTGCAACTCCTTTACCATATCAGTGGAGGTGGATGGAGTGACTAGGGCAGGGTGATTGGCAGCAGTAGTCTCTGTTGATCAGCAACTAAAGCCAGGTGGAACATGCCTGAGGCGCAAAATGGGCTAGCTAATGGCTGCATCCTAGGCTGAGTGTCTTGGGAAAAAAGGCATACCTGGAGTCAATGTTAGCCTTGTGGGGGATGAGCATGGGGGCCACCGGCCTGATACGAAGCACTTCTCGGATAGTGGCCTCCAGCATGAGGAGGTGAGTCCGGTCATTGAAAGATGGTGTTCGACTGAAGCCTACATACTGGTCAATCTCCTTTTGGATCTTCCTCTTCACCTGAGGGCCAGAACAAGGCCATATGACCAGCTTGTTCAAGTCTAAGGGAGACATGGGCATAGCAGAGACCAGTGGTCATACCCAGAACAGCCTGGAATGATTCTATCCAGGGATGGCTCTGTAGCCTAGGCCTTGTTTCTAGAAGACAGGACAACTTTAACCCAGAGCCAGAGTCAGCTTCTGCTTGTGTGAGAGGCAGAGTGGGGATCTAGTTATTTGTACAGAAGGCTCTAGGCATTGCCCTCTCCCCATAATGGGGCTGGTTGGATTCTATAGGAAGACAAGAGTTTGGGGAGATACTCACCTCAGGATTGTGTACCAGGAAAGCCAGGATCCAGTTCATCACAGAGGTAGTTGTCTCTATGCCTGCCCCAAAGATGTCTCCCAACGTGCTTAGGATATGCTTATCTGATAATAGATTTGGGTCCTGGCCTTCACCGGTGTTATTATTGTCTGCATTCATCTTGGCTTGTATCAGAATGTCTGTCAGACTGGAGAGAGATTCACTGTTGAATTTCTCCTGAGGTGAGAGACAGTGAGAGAAGAGGATGAGGAGGGAGCCTCACTTCCAACATCCCTGCCACACCCCACCCTACACCAGAGACACAGCAAGGTGCTTGAGAGTGGAGAGGGGCTGGGCAGGACCTGTGAGGTGGTAGAGGTAGGGAATAGCTCTGCGCCTTCTTCTATGTCCCTCTAAGAACAGTTACTCACTCCCCCTCCCATTTATTAATAGGTCAGTTTCTAGCAGTTAACCCATTATGTGCCAGCCCCCCCCCTAGGCTTAGTGTCCAAAATGCATCTCAGCCTTGCTCTCTAGATACCTCCAACCTCACAGTCGCCTCTTCTTGATCACTTACCTTGCATTTTTCAAACATTTCACCCAGTGTTTTTTCTCGAATTTTAGCGTAGTCCTTTATCTTTTCCAAGGTTTTATTGGGAAAATTCTGGAAAGAGAAGGAAATGTCAAATCCATCTATGCAGTTAGGAGAATCCTTCCTGGGAGGCGGACTTTCGCTTTCTGTTTAAGAAAGTCCCCACACCAGTCTGGACCTTTATCGAGGAAGGTAGGAAGATAGCGGAACGTGGTTACCAGAGACAGGAAGGACAACTTTAAACAGTGGAGGACAGGGCAGAGTCCTCATGCTCTCAATTCAATTCATCACCAAGCTCTGACAGTGTCAGACTTGAGACTGAAGACTTAGACACGTTCTTCAAGTAGGTTAAGCCTGTGTCTGTCTCTCCTCAGCACTGAGGAGAACTGGGTATACCTCCAGGGGGAAGCCAGTGATTAACACTTATTGGGTGCTCACTGCTGACAAACGACAGCTGGAGAAGAATAGCTCTGAGTAGGAAGATACAGGACATAAAAGAAAGAAAGAGGAAGAGAGAGAGAGAGAGAGAGAGAGAGAGAGAGCAAGGCACCATAGTACATGTTTGTAGTCCTAGCACTTGGGACTTGGAGGCAGGAGGATCAAAATCTCAGAGTCATTCTCAGTTGCTTAGGCTGTTTGAGACGAGCGTGGGTTATGTGAGAGTCGGCCTTGAGGATAAAAATGCCGACCAAGTGTCTGCGGTTGTATGACGCAGAGCATATGACTGTGGGAGAGTTGGAAGAGAAAGATGGTCACGGAAACTGAAAGTACTGGGGACTCTGTCGCAGTCGGATCTGGAAGTGGAGGCGTGGCTTCCTTCTCACCTTCAACCACGGGAATATGTCCACCAGATCACTGTGGCCCAGGACATCCACAATACCCTCTGTAAAGGTCTGTATGGCGGTTAGTGTCGGATCCTTTCTCTCAAAAGAGATGTTGAAGCAGATGGCACAGATGATGTTGACTACTGAATGGAAGATGAGCGCAGACAGATCTCGGGACTCCCCGTCGTATGTAAGCATCAAGTCACACAGTGAGTTGGCTTCCTGACATACTGACAAGAGAGGGAAAGAGAAGTGGAGGGATCAGTCAACCCTGTCACCTCTCGCCAGGGTCTTATCCAAGGATAGGCACAGAGAGCCAATGGCCACTTGATGGCAGCAGCCGCTAAGAAATGGCTGCACCCAGCCACCCAGCCTCCTTCCCCAGCCCCCTAGCCCTAAGGGGTTAGCCTTTCACTCACTTATCTTCTCCAGTTTCTGGTCATCCCTGAACAGGGAAAAGGTGCTGAACACCAGCTTCCGGTGCAGCTGCCAGGAGCTACCACTGTCCGCAAAGGCGACGCCTTTTCCTTGGTCCGACAAGAGGCCTAGAGTCACCTTTAGAGAGCAGGCAAGGCTGTAGGCATGCATTATCAGGCAAAGTCCCGGAACTCTCAGGCTTCTCCATCTATCTGCAGTCCCATGAGTGTTGTGAGATCCTCCATGTCTTTTACTTAGTAGGATGCCCCAAAGGCCTCACTAAAGTTCCATGAAAGGCAGTAGAGCGAGGAGACAGAGAGAACCCTGGGTTTGAAAGCAAGAGCCCTGGGGTTCAGGTCATTAGTGGGGTGCCCTCTGGGCCTCTCTACTTCAGTTTTTGACCTGGAGAGTCAGCTATGGATGAGATGAGATAGGTGGGTCTGCCCTAGGGACAAGGAGACTGAGAGACTTCCAAGACAGCTCTATTTTTGCCCCCAACCGCCAGGCTGCTAAAACCACACTGCTGGCCTGTGCATCCAGTCTCAGACCCTCATTCAGAGACAGCAGAAGTTTTATCCTCCCAGGCTGGACTTAAGCTTGAGCTATCATCTCTAAAAGATGCCATCTACAAAGCACAAGGGTCTAAGTCTTCCTTCTTCATCCCTGACTCCCCCCAAACCCACCTGGCTAGTCTCTTATTCACAGGGTGGTGGTGATGGTCTCTTTCTTTCTTTCTTTCTTTCTTTCTTTCTTTCTTTCTTTCTTTCTTTCTCTCTCTCTCTCTCTCTCTCTCTCTCTCTCTCTCTCCTCCTCTCTTTCTCTTTCTTCTCTCTCTTTCTTTCCTCTCCTCCTCTTTCTCTCTTTTTTCTCTTTCTTTCTTTCTTCTCCTCCTCTTTCTCTTTCTCTCTTTTTTCTTCTTTCTTTCTTTCTTTCTTTCTTTCTTTCTTTCTTTCTTTCTTTCTTTCTTTCTTTCTTTCTTGTTTTTGGAGACAAGGTCCCCCTGTATAGCATTGGCAAGACCAGGCAGCTCTCAAACCCACAGAGATTTACCTGCCTCTGCCTCCCAAGTGGTGACATTAAAGGCGTGCACCACCATCACCTGGCCCAGTTTATTCCTTTGCTTCTGAGAGGAATCCAAATCTGAGAGAGCTCAGCAGTTGGGCAGCCGCTCTGGCTGACTAGCCCATGGAAAAGGAATTTGTTTTGGTCTGTTCAAAGCTGAGGCTGGTCGTCCTCTATTGGGGTGCCCAGGGAAACATTTGTAACAGGGTCATGGGAGCACGGGTGGTATTTGTAGGATGGCTACTCAACAGTCAGCACAATGAGGACAGACGTCCCAAGATACTACTGTATGTCCCTGTCTCTTGTCCCCTCTCCCCCTGTAATATTCCCCCAGCTATCTGTGAGCCAAAGCCATATAAGAGAAACTGCAGTCCTAGCCCTCCGTGATGCCAACCGCTTCTCCAAGCATCTTCTGGTGAAGGATGCAGACACTGCCCTATTTCCCAACAATGTCACACTTATGGAGAACTTTATCTCTGGGTCTGGGCTAAGGGCCGGGTTTTGCCTGCATGTTCTAGAATGATTATTGTATCATAGAGGGGAAGGTGAGTGGCATATAGGCTTCTTAGCTCTGCAGGTCTCTGCACCATCTTGCTAGACAAGCCATTCAAGAGTTTTCCCTTTAATTCCTGCTTCCCAGCTTAGAGGTTCGGTAGGGTCTTGAGGGAGTGGTCCCACAAGTCTGATTTTGAAAGAACTAAGAACTGTACAACCCCAGGGACTGAGGAAGAGGAGGGTTGGCATTGCTTACCATCTGGGGCCGACCAGAGAATTCTTTCCCCTTCTTCACCAGCACTTCTCTGGCCAGCTGATAGTGACCGACAATCACTGTAGTTGTGGTACCCAGGCGAAGAGAATAGATGGGACCATACTTTTCCTGCAGCTTGAAGAAGTTGACATGCATATGACCACGTCTGGGGAGAAACGGCAGACTACCCACCAGGGGCAGGAATGGAAGGCTCCTGGGGAACTTGCCATTAGGTGTCTTTGACTTGGGCCAAAAGAAATAGGCCAGGATGAGCATCAAGAGACCCACAAGCTCCCACATGGCAGCCAGGTGTAGGCAGATGGCCAGCTGTGGACTGGAGAAGCTGCAGCAGCCTCAGCAGAGAAGAAGGACTTTTAAAAGGCGTTTCTGATTGTCACCTTGAAGTTGTGTTATTTCTTGGCCTGCAGAAGTTTATCCTGGAGTGGATCCAAGCCTGAGCCCTCATCCAGAAAAGGGAGAGGAGAGGGAATTTGGCCTCCACAAGGGCTGGCTCAGATTAAGGACAAACTCCTGGAGGAGGAGCTGGTTAAGGAGCAGATAGTTGGTCATCTCCCTGGGGCTTCTGCGCTATGGATCCTCCCAGAGGCAAATGCTATCAGGATGAGATCAAGGTTTCAGAGTGCGTGCTGTAATGTCAAAAGTGCTGCACAGTTAATAATTAATGTCATCAGGCTGCAGCTAGCCAAAGCTGTCAAAGAGACTTCAGTCTTATTATCTGATAGTTGAGAAGAAAGAGATCTAGGGTTAGTCTGTATAAGGTCACACAAGAGAGTGATGATAAGTATCCAGAAGTCGGGGCTGGTGAGATGGCTCAGCGGGTAAGAGCACTGACTGCTCTTCCAAAGGTCTTGAGTTCAAATCCCAGCAACCACATGGTGGCTCACAACCATCCTTAATGAGATCTGATGCCCTTCTGGTGTGTCTGAAGACAGCTACAGTGTAGGACAATAAATAAATCATTAAAAAAAAATCCAGAAGTCGTAGGCTTTCATGGCTATTCAGGTATGCAGAACATCAGCTCAAGGGACATTTCAGGTCTCTGTTCAAATCTAGCTTGGTTACTTTCTAGGTATATACTCTTGAGTGGGCTATTTAATATTTTCTGGAAAGAAATGATTTTGTTATGTTACTATATAGAACATAAAATGCATCCATTTAAAATACTTTAACTAAGAGCTGGAGAGATGGCTCAGCAGTTGAGATGGCTTGTCACTCTTCCAGAAGACCCAGGTTAGAGTCCCAGCACTGACGTGGTAGCTCACAATTTTCTGTAACTCTGGTTCCAGGAAAGCACCTTTTGGCCCCTGAAAGCACCCCCAACACACATGGTATGCATACATACATGCAGGTAAAACACTCATGCATATAAAATAATAAAACACTAGTTTAGAATTATATAAAATACCTAACTAGTATCGTAAACACAAAAATACAGAGTAACATTTTAATTGTCCCTTAAAAAAAATTACATTTGAGCCATCTCTCTGTCTCTTTAATCATTTTTAAAGGTACATTTTGGGTATGGCAATGCCAGTACTCAGCTGTAATCCCAACAGGTATGGGAGGGTCAGGCCAGCCTCAGTTTCATAGGAGTTTGAAGTTACCCTGGGCTATAAAAGACTATATCCCACTCAAAATCAACAGCAAAAAGTTTACATTTTAGGAGTATAATTTTGTTTTTTTGGTGCAGAGAATTTTATTGATGGTATTCAAGAGAGTAGGAAGGGATCCCTAGGCCCCTCCTGTTATTATGGGGGTCTGGAATGAAAATTGTGAGGGAGATGCTCAGAGTTGGGCTAGGGACTTCTCAGCAACCAAGAGCCCCTCTCTCGCTCTCAGTGTCCTTGCTGGGGTGGGTGGTCCAGGGTTTCTTACTCCTTGGAGGCCATGTAGTCCATGAGGTCCACCACCCTGTTGCTGTAGACATATTCATTTTCTTGCCAGAAAATGAGCTTTACAAAGTTGCCATTGAGAGCAATGCCAGCCCCAGCATCAAAGGTGGAAGAGTGGGAGTTGCTGATGAAGGCTCAGGAGACAACCTAGTCCTCAGTGTAGCCCAGGATGTCGTTCAGTGGGCCCTCAGATGCCTCCTTCAGCATCTTCTTGATATCATCATACTTGGCAGGTTTCTCTAGGTGGCATGTCAGATCCACAATGGATACATTCAGGGGTAGGAACATGGAAGGCCATGCTAGTGAGCTTCCCGTTCAGCTCTGGGATGACCTTGCCCACAGCCTTGACAGCACCAGTGAATGCAGGGATAATGTTCTGAGCAGCCCCATTGCCATCATGCCACAGCTTTCCAGAGGGGCCATCCACAGTCTTCTGAGAGGCAGTGATGGCATGGACTGTGGTTATGAGCCCTATCACGATGCCAAAGTTGTCATGGATGACCTTGGCCAGGAGGGCTAAGCAGTCGGTGGTACAGGATGCATTGATGACAATCTTGAGTGAGTTGCCATGTTTTTCATGGTTCACACCCATCACAAACATGGGGGCATCAGCAGAAGGGGCGGAGATGATGACCCTTTTGGCTCCACTCTTCAAATGGGCCCAGCCTTCTCCATGGTGGTGAAGATGCCAGTAGACTCCATGACATACTCAGCACCAGCATCATCCCATTTGATATTAGCGGGATCTCGCTCCTGGAAGATGGTGATGGGCTTCCTGTTGATGACAAGTTTCCCATTCCCAGCCTTGACTGTGCCATTGAATTTGCCATGGGTGAAGTCATACTGGAACATGTAGACCATGTAGTTGAGGTCAATGAAGGGGGTCATTGATGGCAACAACCTCCACTTTTCCAAGAACAGATGGCAGCCCTGGTAACCAGGTGCCCAATACAGCCAAATCCGTTCACACCAACCTTCACTGTTTTGTCTACAGGACGAGGCTGGCACTGCACAAGAAGATGCGGCTGTCTCTGGAGCAGGGAGGAGCAGAGCTCAGAGTTTAAATCTTGTGCACCACGTTACCCAACTATAAGCATGAACCACTTCCAACGCTTTCAACACTCCGGGCAGACACTGGAGCCATTAAGCAATAACTCCCCAATCTTCGCCTCCAGATCTGGACGCTTCTAAACTACTTTCTGTCTATGATGAACCTGCTTAGTCCTGTTTTAGTTCAGTTGCTACTGCTGTCAGAAAGGCCATGACCAAAAGCAACTTAGAGAGAAATAGAGTTATTTGGTGCACACATCTCAGGTCATGGTCACTGAGAAGCCAAGGCAGGAACCCGGAGGCAAAGACTGAAGCAGAGATCATGGAGCAGGGATGCTCGCAGGCTTGCTCCCTGAAGCTTGCTCTTACATAACCCAAACCACTTATCCATGGGTGGTACACCTGAGTGAGCTGTGCCCTCCCACAAAATGATTTAATCAAGAAAATGTTACTACACACTTGCCTTCTGGCCAATCTGATGAAGCAATTTCTTAGCTGAGGCTTCTTGTTTCCCAGGTATGTCCATGTTTGTGTCAAGTTGGCAAGAACCAACAAGCACAATTGACCTATTGTCAACTCGACACACAGACACATCACTATGTAAACATACGGTTTCCTTTCTTGCTCATCCCCAAGATCTCATCACAATCTTACCAAATAATATAAAGCCGATATAACTTTAAAAGTTCCACAGTCTTTAGAAAATTTGACATTAAAATTCCACAGTGTCAGCTCAGGCTTGGTGGCACACGTCTTTAATCCCAGCACTCAGAAGGTGGAGGCCAGTGAATTGCTATGAGTTTTGGGCTCCAGGGGGCTCCATTTCTCCAGCTCTGCCATTTACAGCACACACATCTCCTGTCTTACACTCAGGCCAGCTCCATTCCACAGCGGCTGTTGTGCTTGGCGGTCATACCGCGGTACTGGTATCTCCACTCTGCTGGGGTCTCCACTGGAGCTAAGGTAGCACCATCACCAGCAGCCTCTTCCAGCCGCATAGTGCCAAACCTTAGCTGTTCTCCCTGACTCCTCCATGGCTTCAAAACCAGTACCAGCGAGGGATCTTTTGCATATTACCAAGTCTGGCTGTTGGCAGCCTTGGCCTCTCTGGACCATAGCTTCTCTGTGCTGACCCTGGTAAGATACTCCCAGAAGATTTCACCTCAACAATGCCGATCTCTTCTTTTTTTTTTTTTTTTGATTTTTCAGGACAGGGTTTCTCTGTATAGCCCTGGCTGCCCTGGAACTCACTCTGTAGACCAGGCTGGTCTTGAACTCAGAAATCCGCCTGCCTCTGCCTCCCGAGTGCTGGGATTAAAGGCATGCGCTACCACGCCCGGCTTTTTTTTTTCCTGATCTCTTCTTAATTACAGCAAAGGTTTCACTTTAGTGAAACTTCTCTCTCTCTCTCTCTCTCTCTCTCTCTCTCTCTCTCTCTCTCTCTCTCTGTTGTTTGAGGTTTTAAAATACATTATTTTATTAATATGAGTGTTTTTCAGCATAAGCATAAGCACAGAAGGTATGTATTGCACTTCTGCCTGCAGAAGCCAGGATAGAGTGTCAGACCCCCATGGACCTGGACTTACAGATGGCTGTAAATTGCTATGTGGGCTCTGAGAATTGAACCTAGTTCTCTGTTAGAACAGAAAGCATTTTTAACTTTGGAGCCATCTCTCCAGCCCCAAGGATTTCCTGTTAATCCCAACTGATTCTTCAGCTCCAGTTGACTAGACATCACATATTCTTAATTCAGAATATCACACAAATGGTTCCCCTAGAGTGTTTACTTCTGTCTGAAACTTCACAAGCCAGGCCTCCACCAACTGCATTGCTCTCCCGCTGAACAGAACACTGAGTTCTAAGCACTTAATATCTTCTCTAGCCCAATGTTCAACACCGTCACAATCCTCCCCAAAGTACAGGATAAAGACTGCGACATTAATATCCCACTCCTGGTACCAATCTTGTCTTCATTTGGCTTTTACTGTTGTGATAAAGTGACCAAAATAAACTTGTGGAGGAAAAGTTTTATCCAGTGTACATATCCCAGGTCACAGTCCCTTGACAGAAGCCAGGATAAGAATCCAGAGATAGTGACTGAAGCAGAGGCTTAGAAGAGTGTTTCTTACTGACTTCATGACTTGCTCAACTTAGTCTTTTGTTCGGTTTCTTTTGTTTGTTTGTTTGTTTTTCAAGAGAGGATTTCCCTGTGTAGTTTTGGCTGTCCTGACACTCATTTTGTAGACTAGGTTGGTGTCAAACTCAGAGATCCATCTGTCTCTGCCTCTAGAGTAATGAGATTAAAGGTGTGTGCCACCACCACCCAGTATCATCTTACTTTTTTTTTTTTTTTTTTTTTTTTTTGAGACAGGGTTTCTCTGTGAAGCCCTGGCTGTCCTGGGCTTTGTAGACCAGGTTGGCCTCGAACTCAGAAATCTGCCTGCCTCTGCCTCCCAAGTGCTGGGATGAAAGGTGTACACCATCACAACCCAGTTCATCTTACTTTCTTATACCATCCAAGACTACCTGTCTATCGTGAGCTTGGCCTGGCAAAACAAAGGTAGAAATTCAATCTGTCAATGAATGCTTCAGAACTCAGATCCTCTGAAAGTATGTGCCCTTAACCACTGAGTCCTCTAAGCCTAAGACCTTATTTATTTATTTATTTTTGACATGATTTCATGACCAAATCTAAGATGGCCCTGTTCTTGAAATTCTTGGTGCTGAAATTTATTTTTATTTCATGTCCATTGGTGATTTGCCTGCATGTATGTCTGTGTGAAGGTGTCAGATCCCCTGGAACTGGAATTACAGAAAGTTCTGAGCTGCTATGTGGGCTCTGGGAATTGAATCTGGGTCCTGTGGAAGAGAAGCCAGTGCTCTTAACCACTGAGCCATCTCTCCAGCCCCATGTTTACAGCTTACATGTGGAAGAATGCATTATTTGTTTTGTTTGTTTGTTGTTTGTGCCTAGCTTATTGCATGTATTAGAATTTTAATTTTTGATGGCTGAATAATATTTCATTGTCAGTGCACACCCTATTTTCTTTATCCAAGCATCAACTGACAGGCCCTTGGGGTGAGTCTCCACTTTTTGGTTATTTTGAGCAATGCTGCTGTGAACAAGGGGGTACACATTCTTCTTGGAACCCAAAGTTCTCTCAGTAGAACACCGCCCTCCCCCCCAGGTGATAATCTTAGGTTCTCTTATTCGTGTGTGTGTGTGTGTGTGTGTGTGTGTGTGTGAGAGAGAGAGAGAGAGAGAGAGAGACAGACAGACAGAGAGAGACAGACAGACAGACAGACAGACAGAGACAGAGAGACAGAGAGAGGCCAAAAGAGAACTTTGGACACCCTAGAGCTGGATCAAGTTATGAGCTGTTGTGCTGGGAATTGAACTTAGAACACTAGACATTTTTTTTTTTTTTTTTTTTTTTTTTTTGGTTTTTCGAGACAGGGTTTCTCTGTATCGCCCTGGCTGTCCTGGAACTCACTCTGTAGACCAGGCTGGCCTTGAACTCAGAAATCGGCCTGCCTCTGCTTCCCGAGTGCTGGGATTAAAGATGTGCGCCACCACGCCCAGCCTTAAGATTTTTTTTTTTTGTTTGTTTGTTTCAAGACAGGGTTTCTCTGTGTAGCTCTGGCTGTCCTGGAACTCACTTTGTAGACCAGGCTGGCCTCGAACTCAGAAATCCGCCTGCCTCTGCCTCCCAAGTGCTGGGATTAAAGGCGTGCGCCACCACACCCGGCCTTAAGATTTTTTTTTTTTTAACTCTTAGGAAAACAGCTTATAGAGTTTTGAGGTGTTTCTCTCTTTGGTGTGTGTTTTCTGGAGGAGGCAAAGACTGGCACGCCGGCTGACGGTTTTTACTTCATTCCTCATTCATCGTGTGCTTTGCATTTCGGCCTTTCGGCCCACCACACTATTGGATCTGCTGTTAATAAGGTCAGCAGTGACTTCCTGGTTGCCATGCGCTTTGGCTCTCCCTCAGAGCTCCCTCTGTAAAACACTCCACTGAGATCACCCACCATTTGCTTTGCCCCACCCTCTCCTGTGAAACGCTGCACCATGTCCTTTGGATTCTTTTGATCTTCTTCTCTGTCCCACAGCTGTCTAATGTATGTCAAGGCTCCTTAGCTGGCCTCTGACCCTTCTCCACCAGCATCCTCTTTGGATGATCTTACCCCATCAAGGTCTTAACCTTCACCAATATTTGACACTTCTCAGATAGGATCCGCTACTGACCTTCACCAGATTGGAGATCCTTACACTAGAGATGTTAGCTGCTGGCTCTCAACATTCATCTTTGCCAATAGCGTCTGCTCGTGTGCCCTGTTGGCCTGACTGAAGCAGGAGAATTTAGCCTGAGGAGAATCAGTCCTCAGAATAGCTAAGGAGGGGCCGTGAGATATAGCGAATCAGGTAAAGGCATCTGCTGCCAACCTTGATAGCCTGAGTTCAATCCCAGAACCTTGAAGGAGGGACTGACTCTTGAAAACTGTCCTCTGACAGGTGCCATGACACATGTGTGTGTGTGTATATATATATATATATATATATATATATATATATATATATATATATATATATATAAAATTTAATATATAAGTATAGCAAATAGTAAGGCTATTCAAATTTTCTGTTCTAAGAGCCTGACCTCAGACTGTCCTTAGAGATGTAGCAGTTGTCTCAGATGCTGATAGACACGTGAAATAGAAACTTATTTTCCATTAAAATCAAAAGCGGATTTAAAAATTATTGCTATGGTTGTTTGTTTGTTTGTGTGTTTGTGTGTTTGTGTGATAGGGTTTCACAATGTAGGCTGTGCTGGGTGGGAACTCATTATGTTGACCAGGCTGGCCTTGAAGTCACAGAGAAATGCCTGCCTCTGCCTCCTGAATGCTGGGGATTTAAAGGCACACATACCATTCCCCACAAAAACAGGTTCTTAAATGACTAATGCAACTGTTAAATCTGTAGCTAGAAGCCAGGCATGGTGGCGCACTCCTTTAATCCCAGCACTCGGGATTTTATCACAGCAGAGGTAGACAGATTTCTGAGTTCAAGGCCAGCCTGGTCTACAAAGTGAGTTCCAGGATAGCCAGGGCTATAAAGAGATATCCTGTCTCGAAAAACCAAACAAAAACAAAACAAAACAAAAAAAAATCTGTAGCTAGACTAATCTACCTATTTTAACAACGATAACAAGTTATCAAACCCTGAAATAACATGGGGTGAAACACCCGCTGGTGTCTGCTTCCCTAGTTTGCTGAGCTGGGGGCAAGCAGCCAACCCAGGGTCCCAGGGCCGCTGTGCCTTCAACACAGGATGAGCTGAATCCACTCAAACTACTGGAGAGACCCAGTCAGACACTACTGTGGGCAACGGAGTAGAACTCATACAATTTCATTCTTGTAAAGTAGCATGCAACAGGCTTGGTCAGAGAAGCTCTCTCACACGTCATGAGCCTGGTCAATTTCTACTACATGGGAATGAAACTGTAAATTCTTTTTTTTTTTTTTTGCTTTTTCGAGACAGGGTTTCTCTGTGTAGCCCTGGCTGTCCTGGAACCACTTTGTAGACCAGGCTGGCCTGGAACTCAGAAATCCTCCTGCCTCTGCCTCCCGAGTGCTGGGATTAAAGGTGTGTGCCACCACCGCCCGGCTATAAATTCTTTTTGAGTGAAAAGTTCTAAGGCAAGGCTGGGCATGGAGGCACATGCCTGTAGTCTCGAAAGTAGAGGCAGGAAGATTGGGAGTTCAAGGCCACCTTCTGCTATAAAGTAAAGTTAAAGCCAGCCTGCCTCAAAACACACACAAAAAAACCTAAAAACACCCTCCCTCAAGATATCATCACCAAGTAGGGAACAAAATATGTTCCAATCTTTTAGTATTTGTTATTAAGAAAGAGGTCACCACAGCAAGATATAAAGAGCAAAAGCAAAACAAAACAGAAAAGCTCCAAGTTAGCATTGATGCTGGGATTTTGTTCAGTACTAAATTTTACCCCCAATTCCCATATGAGGTTAGCACTCTTGTTATTAAAAACAAGCTAGTTTCCTCCTCCTCCTCTGCCTCCCCTTCCCCTCCTCTGCCTCTTCCCCTCTTCCCCCTCCCCCTCCTCCTTCCCCTTTTGGTTTTTCAAGACAGGTTTTCTCTGTGTAGCCCCAGTTGTCCTTAAATGCTCTCTCTAGACCAGGCTGTCCCAGAGATCCACCTGTTTTTGCCTCCCAAGTGCTAGGATTAAAGCCATGTGCTACTACGGCCCAGCCACGAATTACTTTCGTAAATAGGTAAAATGATCTTTTGAAATGATAATAAAGGAATCCTATAAACCATCATATATCTGCATATAGTGTTTAAAAATATTATTTGCTGAAACTCACATAGAAAGGAAAAGATAATTTAAACTGATTTTTCTCTAAGATGTCGAATAAATAATTCTCCCAGCAGAAAGCACCAGGAACGTAGAACACTGTTGTCTGATTGGTCTTTGTTTGTTTGTTTGTTTGTTTGTTTTGTTTTTTATTAACATTTATTTTATTTATATTATGAGTCTGTTATGGTGTGTGTGTCTGTGTCTGTGTCTGTGCGTGTGAGTTCAGGTGCCAGAGGTACTGGATGCCCCTGCAGCTGGAGTTACAGGTGTTTGGGAGCTGCCTGATGTGGTGCCAGGAAGGCCACTCAGGTCCTCTGCAAACAGTGTGTGCTTTTAACCACTGAATCACCTCTCTAGCTACTGCCTGGATCCTCTGCAAACAGTGTGTGCTTTTAACCACTGAATCACCTCTCTAGCTACTGCCTGGATCCTTTTTTGTCTTATATGTTGGTAATTTGCTCTTCAGTGATGAGAGGTCCTTCAGTTAGTTAGGGGAGTGTGTTTGGAAGGGATTATGGGACCCTAGTCAACCTCTTGCTTCCTCTTTTGAGAAGTGCCTGAGGGTCCGCACCAGAACCTTAAAATTCTATTTGAACTTTTGGCCTCCAAAACTGTGAGCTAAAGAAATCTCTTTACTTTACAGGTTATCCTACCTCAAATATTTTGTTATAACATTGAAAAATAGAGTAAAGCAGATATAGTGGTATAAGCTTGTAATCTCAGCAATTAGGAGGCTGAGGCAGGAGGATCATGAGTTTGAGACCAGGCTAAGTTAAATAGTGATATCCTTTCTCAACAAATGAACAAAAGTAACTAAATTCACCCTCCAAATAAATTCCCAACAACAAGAAGACTAATGCAGATGATGCCACTAATGATTCATACCAAACATTTAAGGGAAATGATGCTGATTGTCTGTAATTTTTTAAGAAAATAGACCAGGCAGTGGCTACATGCTTTTAATCTCAGCATCTAGGAGGCAGAAGCAGGAGGATCTTTGTGAGTTTGAAGCCAGCCTGGTTTACAGATTGAATTCCAGGTCAGCCAGGGCTACATAGTCAAACTGTCTCAAAAAGCCCAAAGTAGATAGATAGATAGATGGATGATAGATAGCAGACATGGAGGAGCCTTCCCTAATTGTATAAGGGGAGCCACATCTTAATGCCAAAAGCAAATAAAAATATTCCCTTCTTTAAAAGATGTATTTTTTATGTGTATGAATATTTTGTCTGAATGTATATCTGCCTGTGGAAGTCAGAACAGGGAGTAAGACCCTTGAAATTGTAGTTAGCTATGGTGTGAGCCACCACACAGTCCGTGGAATCAAACCTGGATCCTCTACAAGAAGAAGTTGCAGGACCCATGGCGATGGTCTAGGTTGCCTTCTGGGAGAGGAGTGCAGCATGGGTTTGTCAGGTTGGAGTCCGTGGCTCCTGGGGGCACTGTGTGCCTTCCAGTGCCTGAGAGACTGACACACTCTCTCAGGAAGTAAAGATTCAGGCCACTCTGTGGATCTCTGGATGTCCCTTTAGTAGTCAAGGAAGTGTGGAAGTTTGACAGGGTCCCAGACATTGCTCTTGTGTGCCCTATAGAGTTTACAAATGTCATTGTATACTGGCAACTACAACTGTACTCATTCTGACAATTGCCATCATATTCTGTTTCTGATAAAGGTATAAAGAGTCTGATTGCTCTCAATAGAACTGTCACAGCCTCAGCCTTGTTGCTGTGGTTCCACCTGGGAGGCAGAAGATGTGAGTTCGAGGCCAGCCTTGTCTACATACTGAGTTCCAGGGCAGCCAGAGCTGTGTAGAGAGACCCTGTCTTGAAAAAAGAAAACACAAATAAAACACACACACACACACACACACAAATCAAAACAAAAGCATACAACATCATATGCTATATAGAATTGTATGTAGTATGTTCGTGTGACTGGTAGTAATATTAATATCACCGTTACCATAAACACACAAGTATGGTGACAACATTTTTAGGGATGGTGTGATGATTTGTATATGCTCAGCCAAGGGAGTGGTACTATTAGAAGGTGGGGCCCTGTTAGAGTAGATGTGGCCGTGTTGGAGTAGGTGTGTCACTGTGGGTGTGGGCTTTAAGACTCTTACCTAGCCACCTGGAAGTCAGTATTCCACTAGCAGCCTTCAGATGAAGATGTAGAACTCTCAGCTCCTCCTGTAACATGCCTGCCTGGATGCTGCCATGTTCCCACCGTGATGATAATGAACTGAACCTCTAAGCCTGTAAGCCAGCCCCAATTAAAGGTGTGTGCTAGAGCTGAGCTGTACCTTAACTAGAAACAGGTTTTTCCAGTAAACAACACAATCTCCGTGTTCATAGTGTGGTCAAATGTCGTGCGCCGTCCCCGTCCAGCGGGAATAAGACACAAGACAAAACAGGTTTCTTCCCTAAAGGTTTACTCAGGAACTTGATGCACTTACAGCTTAGCAGAGCATGATGGCAAATGGCAAATGGCCCCACTTCGAGCAGCCTATTTAAACCCTGTCCTGGCCAATCACAGAGCTGCCCCGTGGCTTGACCTCAGACACCAGGTGATCTCGGGCTGCCCTGTGGCTCTCGCTCAGGCACAAGATCAAACCACAGCTGACACTGCCTAACGCCAATTAAGAGTTGTTTATGCCAGTACAGCTGAGTTGGTCGATGCCGTCTTTAAGGAGCGGTTGAATGGCTCCAGTCAAATACCCTGTAACAAGAATAAATCTTTTAGGGATCTAGAGAGATGGCTCGGCAGTTAAGTCAGTTCCAAACATCCACATGATGGTTCCTAACCATCCATAACTCCATTTCGGGAAATCAATGCCCTCTTCTGACTCCTTGGCACCAGGTACTCATGTGGTACACATACATACATGCAGGCAAAACATACATCAAATAAAATTACACCCACCCCTGTCCGCAATGGACAAAACCTTGTTGTTGGTGATGTTCTTATTATCAGTTAGTGGCAGAGCAGATGGAAATCCTTTGTTCACCCTAGCTTGATGCCTGGTGTACTGGCTAGTTTTGTGTCAACTTGACACAGCTGGAGTTATCACAGAGAAAGGAGCTTCAGTTGAGGAAATGCCTCCATGAGATCCAACTGTAAGGCATTTTCTCAATTAGTGATCAAGGGGGAAAGGCCCCTTGTGGGTGGGACCATCTCTGGGCTGGTAGTCTTGGGTTCTATAAGAGAGCAGGCTCAGCAAGCCAGGAGATGCAAGCCAGTAAAGAACATCCTTCCATGGCTTCTGCATCAGCTCCTGCCTTCTGACCTGCTTGAGTTCCAGTCCTGACTTCTTTGGTGATGAACAGCAGTACGCCAGTGTAAGCCAAATAAACCCTTTCCTCCCCAACTGCTTCTTGGTCATGATGTTTGTGCAGGAATAGAAACCCTGACTAAGACACCTGGCTTGGTCGCCAAAGCTGTTTTATCCCTAGGACACAAAAATCAAATCAAATCAAATCAAATCAGTTCATAGTCAGCACAGTATGGGAGGAGGAAGACAGAGACCTACACTCTGCTATGCCCTGAGTGCAGATGGGCAAAGACACCCACAGACATGCTCTCTGCTATCACAGACACACAGAGCCCCTCCTACCATCCTGCAGAGCAGCATCAGAGGAGGTAGACAGACAGACACCTGAGGACTGCCATGTCACCCACAGACCTGCCCTCAGGTGCATGGCACAGGCCACAGACACCTGCTTGCTGCAGGATGTCACCCAAGGGCTCACCAGCTTGCAGTGGGAGCCACCACAATGTGGTTGACAGATGGGAGAGAAAGAAGTGGAGCGGCTTGAGTGTTCTGAAGAGGGATGGAACTGGAGACTGGAGGGTGGAGAGGCATATCCCATTGAGTGGCCAGTCCCCACCACCTGGGGCCATGGTGAAGTCCCAGCCTGAGCTGCTGCTGAAGGCTGTGTCTGGGTTGATGGCTAAGCAGCGGCAGGGGTCAGCGTTGATGTTCATAGCTCCCATTACCACTAGAGAACACGGAGACATCCCTTTACTAGCTGTAGAGACCTGGCCTCACCTCTCACTATCAGCAGCATTTAGGAGAGAGGGCTCCGCACCTTGCCTGGGCAGAACAGTAGAGTTGTCCCTGATGGATGGAGTATGGGTGGCCTGGCCCCAAGGGCGAGAGCTGGCCCCCACTACTTGTCTGCTGTGAGGTGGTACACGTGTGTGCACATGCGTACATGTGCATTTACGTGTGTGTGTGTGTGTGTGTGTGTGTGTGTGTGTGTGTGTGAGATACCCCCCATTCCCTCACCACCTGCAGCAGTCTGGAGAGCTGGCCTTTGGGTCCTGAGGGCAGGCGAGTTGACCCTGTCTCTTGCCGGCTGCAGCTCTTGGGAGAGCGGCCCCGGCATCACACCTGGGCAACCCAGTGGAGCTGATGATAAAGATGCGGGTGAGCCAGCCCTGAGGACGGGAGAGTGGGAGAACTGGTCCAGCCCCTCTTAGGCTGCAACACTCCAGAGATTGGGCAGCTCAGTAGAGCTGTGCTGGGTACCTCTGAGCCTGCCCTGAGGACGTGAGAGCTAGGAGAGCTGACTCTGCCTTCTGCTGCTGATGGCACTGGATGGCCTGGTCTGTGCAGGGATGGAGAGCTCACTCTGGTGGTGCAGATAAGGGAGAGCCTGCACACACTGACCAGCTTAACTACCCAGGCCCAGATCTAGGACTCAGAGTTGGCCCACTCTAAAGTATCTGCAGACAGTTGGGACATGTGAAAGGGCCAGTCCTGCAGTTCCAAAACTGTAAGATTTCCACAACACAGGCCAACAACAGGATAACCAGGAGACCTGGTGGGGATCTGATATTGATGGTGTCACAAAAGCTAGAGAGAGATCTCCTGACTCAGAGACAAATGACTCTTGTAATGAACATCTGCAAGTGAAGATGTGAGGACAGAGGGATAAACTGTGGGACATAC
Organism: Mus minutoides; assembly: GCA_902729485.2. Classification (NCBI taxonomy): domain Eukaryota; kingdom Metazoa; phylum Chordata; class Mammalia; order Rodentia; family Muridae; genus Mus; species Mus minutoides. The sequence continues at coordinate 50,134 of LR749594.1, read as the reverse complement.
TGACAGTACAGCTTCCAAGATGAGATGTTTTCTAAGTGGGTTTTTTCTTTGCTTATTTGTGGTTTTTTTTTTGTTTTTTTTGTTTTTTTTTTTTGTACTGGGGGAGGTTGCAAGGGTGACTGGCAGATATGAGGGGAGGGGTAGATGCGTAGGGACTGGGGCATGCTGAAAAACTCACAAAGAATCAATAAAAACATTAAAAAAGAATTTAACAAGTGAAAAGTAAAAATAAAATGAATAAAAGTTTAAAAAAGAATACTTTTTATTGTTTTATTTACTTATTTTTTTGTTTTGTTTTTTGTTTTTGAAACAGATTTCTTTGTGTAACCCTGGCTGTCCTAGAACCTGCTCTGTAGACCAGGATGGCCTGGAACTCAGAGATCCACCTGCCTCTACCTCCCAAATGCTGAGATTAAAGGTGCATATCACCACTGCCCAGCTCAGAATAAATCTTTTTAAAAGGCAAATAAAAAAATTAAGAAAAACTTACTAGAAGATAGGAAGAGAGAGAATGAGAGGATATTGTTTAATACATACACTGTTTACAATGATACAAAGATTCTGGAAATAGTGAGTATAGTCATATAATGTACCTAATGCTACTGATTATACAATAAAAATAATGAAAATGAAAAAAATATGAGAAAGTCACATTTTATTGTCTTTATAATAGCCATGCATATTTATAATAATTGCATATATGATCATAGTAGCCTCTGAAATCTCAAAAGGCTGCTGTCTTAGTTACTGGTCTCATTGCTGTGACAAGCAAACTAGGGGTTTATTTTAGTTCACAGTTCAAAAGTGTCCATCACAGTGTGGAATTTAGGACAGCCAAAACTTAGAGCAACCAATCATCTTATCCAAAGTCAAGAAGCAGAGAGCAATGAATGCTCACATTCAGCTATTCTCTCCTTCTTATACAGTCCTGGCCTCCAGCCCATGGAACAGAGCTACCTACAGTTCAGGTATGTCTTCTCATGTCACTGTGTAGATTAACCTGATATAGATAACCCCTCATAGACATGTCCAGAGGTTAATCTAATATAATCCCTCATAGGCTAACCTAACATAGATAACCCCTTATAGACATGTCCAGAGACTAACCTAATCTAGACAATCCCTTATAGACATGTCCAGAGACTAACCTAATCTAGACAATCCCTTATAGACATGTCCAGAGGCTAACCTAATCTAGACAATCCCTTATAGATGTGTGCAGAGACTAACCTAATCTAGACAATCCCTTATAGACATGTCCAGAGACTAACCTAATCTAGACAATCCCTTATAGACATGTCCAGAGACTAACCTAATCTAGACAATCCCTTATAGATGTGTGCAGAGACTAACCTAATCTAGACAATCCCTTATAGATGACCAGAGGCTAACCTAATCTAGACAATCCCTTATAGATGACCAGAGGCTAACCTAATCTAGACAATCCCTTATAGTCACATCTAGAGGCTAACCTAATATAACCCCTCATAGGCATGTAAAAATAAAAGCTAACTGTCTTAGTTAGGGTTTTACTGCTGTGAGCAGACACCATGACCAAGGCAACTCTTATAAGGACAACATTTAATTGGGACTGGTTTACAGGTTCAGAGGTTATCATCAAGGCAGAAACATGGCAGCATCCAGGCAGGCACGGTGCAGGAGGAACTGAGAGTTCTACATTTTCATCTGAAGGCTGCTAGAAGAATACTGGCTTCCAGGTAGCTAAGGTGGGGGTCTTAAACCCATGCTCACAGTGACACACCTAGTCCATCAGGGCCATACCTTCTAATAGTGCCGCTCCCTGGGCTGAGCATATAAAAACCATTATACTAACCTAATCTAGATAATCCCTCATAGACACAGCAGAGGCTAACCTAATAAAATCCGTTATAGGCTAACTTAATTTAGATAATCCTTCATAGACTTGTCCAGAGGCTAACCCTATCTACATAATTCCTTAGAGGTGTGTCCAGAGGTTGACCTAATCTAGATAAACCTTCATACATAAATCAGAGGCTAACCTGATTTAGATAATCCCTTGTGGCCAAGTCAGGCTTATCTTCTAGGTAATTCTAGGCCCTGCTTGCCCAATTGACAGTGCTAATCGTCACAGTTGCCAAGGAACCAACCTTCCTTTCTTTCTTTCTTTCTCTTTCTTTCTTTCTTTCTTTCTTTCTTTCTTTCTTTCTTTCTTTCTTTCTTTCTTTCTTTCTTTCTTTCTTTTTCTTTCTCCCAGTAAATGAGAGCAAAGGGTAGTTCCTGATATGCATTTACCTACAACTACAGTGGCTATCGTAGGACCATGGGACACAAATGTGGTATCCAGAAGTTAAAACACATTTTTATGGTCTTATTTGTTAGTTTTTATGGTCTTATTTGTTAGATTCCTAGAAAACTGTAGGTTTATAGCTGGGAAAGGAGAAAGTTCACAGTTGTGATAAATTTAGGCTTTGAACATGGCTTTTGGGGATTTTTAACATTTTTATCCGAAATAGCTGTTGTCATGATGCATGATTTTAAACACGGGAGGAAAGGGCAGGTATATCTCGGTAAGCTGGAGGCTAGCCTGAGGTACATACTTGTCTTAAAAACTAACAAAGAGACATCTTATTCAGCTGCACTAACAAGAGCCTGGGAGAATTAAAATATGAAGTTAGTGTTAAGCTATGACATTAAAGCCAGCAGGTTAGTAATACTAGATAAAGGACTGTGTATAATGAGGTAAATCATACGTATCTAACCCTGGGTCAAGTTTTTTAGAAGAATAAACAGTAGCTGGAAAGATGGCTCAATGGTTAAGAGCAAATATTGCTGTTGCAGAAGACCAGAGTTGATTTCCAGCACCCAACCCATTATGAATAGTTTGCCTTGCAACCACCTGAGCTCCAGGGGATCTGATGCTGCCTTCTGGCCTCTGAGGGCACCTGCAGGCATGTGCACATACAACTCCTCCCTCCCCCAACACACACATAAAAATGCACACAAATAAAAATAAAGTAAATTGCCAGGTGATGGTGGTGGCAAATCCTAACACTTTAATCCTAACACTTGAGAGGCAGAGGCAAGAGGATCTCTATGAGTTTGAGGCTAGCCTGGTCTACAGAGTGAGTTCCAGGATAGCCAGGGCAACATAGAGAGACCCTGTTTTGAAAGTAAATTAGTAAAAGTAAAGTTAATTGAGGATGGAGACACGACTCAGTGGTTAAGATCACTTACTGCTCTTCCAGAGGACCTGGGTTCACTTTCTTGCACCCACACTGGAGAGCTCACATATGTCTGTAACTCTGATTGCACGGATCAAACACCCTCTTCCAGGCCTTCAAAGGCACACACATCCAAATGGTACACAAACAGATAGGCAGGCACATACTTATAAATAAAATAAAAATAAGAAATAAACTATAAATAAACAAATTTATGGTAAGCAGAGCTGATTTGCAGTAGGATTTTGTTTCAATGATTTTAGGCATTTAGGAATTTTCTTTTCTTTTTCTTTTTTCTCTTTTTTAAAGATTTATTTATTTTATGTAGGCGAGTACACTGTAGTTGTCTTCAGATGCATCAGAAGAGGGCATCAGATCCCATTACAGATGGTTGTGAGCCACCATGTGGTTGCTGGGAATTGAAGTCAGGACCTCTGGAAGAGCAGTCAGTGCTCTTAACCTCTGAGCCATCTCTCCAGCCCAGGAATTTTCTTAGATGAACTATTTAAAAACAACAACAACAATAACAACAACCAATCTCTACAGACTCTCGATTTAGGATTTTCAAGTTCTACTGCTATCCACTTCTTTCAGAGGTCTCAGTGTACATCATTTGGTTCCATTGCTTTTGGCTTATGGTGCCACGATGCACCATGTGGTGGAGGGTTTTTCACTCCAAGGTCAGGATGGAGAGACAAAATGGGATAAGGATCTCAATATCCCTTCAAAGGGCATACTCCAGTGACCTAACATCATACTATTAGGCCTTGCTTCCAAAGTAACTATAAGCAGAGTTTTAATTAAAAGGCTATTCATCAATAGAAACTACTAATGATTTAAAAAAAAAAAAAAAAAGCCAGGTGGTGGTGACGCACATAGGGGGATCTCCATGAGTTTGAGGCCGGCCTAGTCTACAGTCAAGGACTACACAGAGAAACCCTATCTTGAAACACACACACACACACACACACAGAATTTAGTGATGTTGACATTTTTCACCTTAGTCATTTGAATTTCATTTTCTTTCCCTGTGTCCTTTGCTAATTTCAATAAAATGTTAGAATTGAACAGGGTCTCTTTTATTTTATAGATGTGGTCTCATGTATCATAGGTTGGCCTCCACTTGCCATACAGCCAAGAACGACCTTGAACTTCTGACAGGGTTGTATTAATGTGCCTAGTGAACGCAGTGCTGGCCCTAAAACAGATAAGGAACCTAAGACACCGGGGTTGAATAATTTGTAGCCACACCACTGCTTGGGATGCTATCCAGATCTTCTGACTCTAAACTAGAGATTCACCTAAATTATATTCTATCCCCTCCAGGGTAGCCTGCCTAAACGGTATCTTCCTTCCATGCCCATCAACTGAACATTTTAAATAATTTTTTTTTCTAAAGATTTATTTTTTTATTATATGTGAGTACACTGTAGCTGTCTTCAGACACTCCAGAAGAGGAAGCCAGATCTCGTTAAGGATGGTTGTGAGCCACCATGTGGTTGCTGGGATTTGAACTTATCACCTTTGGAAGAGCAGTCGGGTGCTCTTACCCGCTGAGCCATTTCACCAGCCCCCTAAATAATTTTAATAAGCAGTTTGAGCTAAGCGCATGCAGTCCTTCCTCTTCGCACGATTGGACGCTTTGGGTCTATTTTGGCCCCAGGGACTCGCCGTCGTCCGGCGGTGTTCGCTAGTTGAGATGATGGCGACTGGGACGCCGGATTCGCAAGCCCGATTTGGTCAGTCGGTGAAGGGGCTTCTCACGGAGAAGGTGAACACCTGTGGCACCGACATCATCGCGCTCACCAAGCAGGTGTTGAAAGGCTCGCGGAGCTCGGAGGTAAGCGGGGCGTGGGCTCCGGGCCCAGTCCTCCTCTCAGCGCTCGCTCCGGGAGAGGCGGCGCGTTGCATTCTGGGGAGTGTAGGCTTTTGGCTCAGGCGCGTGTTGCATTCTGGGTGCATTTCTTCAATTTAGGTTGAATACCTGTAGCTGGAAGAGATGTTGAATGGGAAGGGGAGAAGCACAGGCGGGCAGATGAGTTGCGGCTCCTACCTGTTTGTGTTCATGGGCGTTTGTAGTGAACATCAGTCGCCTTTCGAAACTCGGCTTGGCGATGGCCTCAACTCCCAAGATTTCTTACACCCCTTTCTTTGTGTGTTTATTCTTTATATTTCTGGCCAAGTTCTTCCCTGTTTCCTAGACAAGCTTTTTCTTTTGCCCTACCATTTCCTTCCCCTTTCTCCATCCTCCGTCCCATTCTATGAATGGAATGATTTAATGGCAATTACACGCTGCCTGTTGAAGTAGGTATCTGATCTAGAGAAACTGTGTTGCCGGCACAAAGACACGTACATGTTCCTACACTTTTCTTCATGAGACAACAGCTCACACACGCATGGACAGGTAAACGGACATATGAATGCAAGACCTCATCATTGGTATGTATTTACTAATGGAAAATTAAACGTATGGTGGTGCATAATGGGCAAACCTTAGTCTCAGCTCTCAAACTATACAGAAGGGACTGCTTAGAAAACTTCCAGTTTCGCCTTCCTTAGAATGGAAGCCTTGAATCCACCTGTAAACCGATCAAGAGCCAAGAATCTTTTTAGATTTCCATGAATTCCCCCTGCAGACTTGTTCATTATCTTGCTCTTACTTAGTTTAGTAACCCCTTGTCTCAGCCACACATCTTCAACAAGTGGCATGACACACTATGTTCTCAGGCCTTTGGGTCTGTGCATGGATGTTCACAACATCTGACTTATATTAATTTAAACCTGCAGTGTAGCAAGAGATAGCTTTCACTGACCGTGGCTGCAAAACAAGATAAAAATCCTCCTGCAAGAAGTGCTTGCCCTTACTATGTAACACAGCTGTTGAAATCGCTGACCTGGTGATCTCTGGTGACGTGTTTTGCATGTGGTCCCATCTGACATGTTGCTTTTAGGAGTCTGTGTCAGGGGAAAGTTTGAAGAAATTAAGGAATTGTTATATTGCTTTTTTTCAAATATAAATTATGCAAATCATGGTTTCACCATTTGACACTTTATCATGGTCGCAGTTTCTGAGTTGTTTTATGTTGGCAGTCAAGTTGACTTTCCTTTTTTTGCTATAGATTCTGTTTCGTTTGTAGAAAGTGTATGTGTAGGCAAAATGTTGCATACATCACACAAATGTGCACACATTTTTCTAGATAAACAAATTGGGGGAAGAAATGCTATAAATATCCTTAAACTTTTCAAAGGTGGGTTTAGGGCCAGCGAGATGGCTCAGCAACAAAAAGTGTGTGCTACCAAGCTGGGCCATCCAAGTTTCTATCCAAAACTGGGACCCATATGGTGGAAATAAAAAACAAACTTTGAAAAGTTAACATCTAGCTTCCACAAGTGTGGAAGCCATGGTCCACACATCCTTTTCTCCCCTCCACAGAATAAGTAAATAAATGCAATTAAACTTTTTTTAAAAGCCAAATGTAGTAGCACATGCCTTTAATCCCAGCAATTGGGAGGAAGAAGCAGGCAGATCTCTGTGAGTTTGGTTTACAGAGTGAGTTCTAGCTTAGCCAGGGTTGCATAATAAGACCCTGTACTGCTGTGAACAGGCACCATGACCAGGGCAAGTCTTATAAAAAACAACATTCAATTGGAGTTGGCTTACAGATTCAGAGGTTCAGTCCATTACCATCAAGGTGGGAGTATGGCAACATCCAGGCAGGCATGGTGCAGGAGGAGCTGAGAGTTCTACGTCTTCATCCAAAGGCTGCTAGTGGAGGACTCACTTCCAGGCACCCAGGGTGAGAGTTTTAAGCCCACACCCACAGTGATACACCTACTCCAACAAGGCCACACCTCCAAAATGGTGCCACTCCCTGGTCCAAGAATATACAAACAATGACACCCTCCCCCCAATTTTTAAGAGATGGTTTTATATTTAACTCTAGTACATATCAAACATCATAATGAATTTACCTTTACATGGTACTAGTTGGATAAGCTACCAAAAATCACTGTTACCATTGGTTGCCCCTGAAGTAGCCTGTTCCTTCCTGTTCCTCATTATTATATATGTCTCTCACATGGCATCTTTTCCTGTAGGAGAGTTTGAGTGTGATCTCATTAAACAGTATGGTTTAAATCAAACTGAAGTTAACCTGATTTCTGAGACAGGCTTGACCCACAATTTCACAGCTCTCCAGACTTTGCCTTACTGGATTTCTTCCACAGCATATATAGCACATTACCTCAGCTATTTCCTGTACTAGTTTGTGAGGTGGCTGGGAATCATAGTGACTTTCTGTTTACAGCTTTCATTTACAGCTTTCATTTGACAAATAATTTAAAATGTCTGTTGTGTTCCAGGAACTGTTCCAGTTTCCAGGGGGCAAATCCAAGTACTCGGGAAGCTTAGTGTTTTTGGTGGTAATAGTATTATTGGTCTTGATGATTGAACACAGAACTTACTCAGTGGGAGGCAGACGCTCTATCACTGAGCTACATAGCCCAGTCTTGAAGCTTACATGGAAAAAGCAGTGGATTTATGCAGTTTGAAAGGAGCAAAGTGGAAGCTTACAGTGAAGGGAAGAGACAGAAAATCAGCCAGTGAACACCACATTTCAGTGCTGAATAAACCCTGGGAGGAGTAGGGATCTCAGAGCGAGAGTGGGGAGGTTTACTTTAAACAGGGACGGGTCTATAGGAAAGTGACATTTGCACAGAAGGAGGAGTGAAATGCAGAGTGAGCCCTGTGGGTATCCGGAGCCAGAGCGGAGGATTGCAGGTAGAGCTGTGGACTGGAAAGACTTTGAGATGAGGATGTGTACAAGGATTAGGTAGCAGTCTAGCTGGTGCCAAAAGTGAGGGGAGATGTGCTTGCGTCCACAGCCAGTCACTCACCTTAACACTGCTGCCTGCCTATTCTCTTGCACACCAGCCACTTCATTTGAGTGAGAGTCGTTGTGGTTTTGTAATTGTCAATGTTTTTGCAACACTGGCCTGATCAACAGAGTGAGTTCCAGAACAGCCAGGGCTGTTACACAGAGAAACCCTGACTCTGGAAAAACAAATAATGAAGACTAGGTCTCACTAAGTAAGTGAAGTAATGGAACTATTGAGCCCCTGGAACTGCTTGTTTGGCAGGTGTGAACCGCCCACTTGGCTTTCCCCCAGGGAGCAAACTCAGGTCCTTGTCCTTGCAAGCATTTCAGTGAGCTACACCCCTAGCTCCCTCAGCTGTATAATGAAGTAATATGGGAACTGATGAAATGGGGGGAGGGGGGCGTGAGCGCACTACCGAAATAAGGCACTTGGTGAAGGGTGGGTGAGAAAAACGCACTGAGTTAATTATGAGCAAGTCAGTGGTAAAAACAGGAGGGAAGTTTGTGGAATCTAGAAAGAAGATGTACTTAGATGGTTTCTATGATATTCCATGTTAAAAAGGTAAAAGTGGAAGTGTGAGTGGACTGTGGTTGGCTTATCTGAGCAAACAGTGCCAAGTATCAGTGAGTACATCTGTTACCTGATCTGGCATTGTGACACCCTTGGGTCCCAGGCAGGCACAAGTCCCATCAAGTCTTTTGTTTCTGTTTTTCAAACGCCCTTTCCCCCCACTGCCAGCTCTGTTCACCACCTGCCTCCTAACCAGTCTCTGCCCTCCTCCCAGCTCAGCTCATTGTAATTACCACAGCTCTGAAGCAGCAGGTCTGCTCAGCCACTTCAAGCTAACCTAACTAATGTCAATTCTCCCTACACACAATGAATTCTAGACCCCAGCTCCTCAGCAGAATTCCCTTCTCCAGGAAGCCCGCCCCCAGTACTTATCCCTGGAGTGGATTCACTGCTCTCGCTCCCCACAGCGGGGCTTCACTGTCCACCCACACTTGCCATAAGGGATTTTAGTGCCTATGTCCTGTGTAACCCCTCCAGACTGTGAGCCCCATTATTTATCTCTCTATCCCTTCCTCTGTCAAGTTTATTTGTTTGTTTGTTTGTTGTTTTGAGACATAGCCTCTTTGTAGCACTGGCTGTCCTGGAACCTGCTATGTAGACCAGGCTGGCCTCAAACCTACAGAGATTCACCTTCCTTCACTTTTTGAGTGCTGGGGTCAAAAGTGTGCACCACCTCTCCCAGCCCCATTCTTACTTTTATCTGGGGTACCCGCTGTTAATGAGCACTTGGTAAGCATTTGCCAGATGAGGAAATGGGTGGACAAGATAGAGGCCTTTCCTGCTATTGACTTGCTGGTCACCTTCTCTCCTGCATATGAATTTGAATCCACTACTTAGAAGTAGCCATAGAGACTGGGGAGATGGCTCAGTTGGTGAAATATCTACCACATAAGCTCAAGGATCTGAGTTCAGATCCCCAGAACCCATAAGGAAAACAGCTGGGCACGGCAGAATTTGCCTGCATGCCTGTGACCCTAGCTTTGGAGCAGAAAAGGGAACAGAGACAAGTAGATTCCCGAAGCTCCCTGCCAACCAGCCCGACTGATTGGTGAGCTCAGATTTAGCAAGAGACCTTATTTTAAAAAACAAATGCAGGGGCTGTATCGATGATCAGCAGTTAAGAGCACTGACTGCTCTTCCAGAGGTCCTTAGTTCAATCCCCAGCAACCACATGGTGGCTCACAAGCATCTGGAATGGGATCCGATACCCTCTTCCTGTGTGTCTGAAGAGAGTGACAGTGTACCCACACACATACAATAATTAAATAAATCATTAAAAACAAAACAAATGCAGACAGTGTGTGAGGAAAGCTAACTTAATGTCAATTCTCCCTACACATAACAATATACTACACATTCATACAGCTTACACACACACCCCACTCACAACACATACACACTCACACAACTCATATAAGCACAGATGTACACACACTCATACAGCTCACTTACACACAAACACACACATGCTCACTCACACACAAAGCTGGCTACAGGTACTGTGGATGCAGCTCCATGGTTGAATGCTAGTAAAGGTCTCCTTGGCTGGATGTTCTAGTGTGTCTGTCTATATGGTGTAGTATTTGTGTATCTGGAGTTGTAAAAGAATGGTGGAGGAGATTCTCTCTTATGTTGGTTTGAATGTGAATGGCCCCCATAGGCTCATATATTTGAATGTTTAGTTCCCTGATCGTGGACTGTTTAGGAAGGATTAGGAGATGTGGACTTGTTGGAGGAGGTGTGTCTCTGGGGATGGACTTTGAGGTTTCAAAAGCCCACGCCAGGCTGAGTCTCTCTACCTCCAGCTTGTGGACAAGATGTAAGTTCTCAGCTACTGCTGCAGTGCCATGCCTGCCTGCTGTTGTGCTCTTCCATGATGGCCATGGAATCGTCTTCTGACACTCTAAGCAGACAAATCTTAGAGAAATGCTTTCATAAATTGCCTTGGCTATGGTGTCTCTTCCCAGCAACTGAAAACTGAAAAGTTGTTCTCTCTCTCTCTCTCTCTCTCTCTCTCTCTCTCTCTCTATATATATATATATATATATATATATACACACACACACACATATATATATATAATATATATATATATATGTATATATTATATTGCTAATATCCATTTACTTCAAGGTTATATTATAAACTAGAAAATTACAAGATGTGGAGCAGTACCTATATATGGTCTAAGTATAAGTTCTTATAAGTTCTTGTGAGCTGTCTTAGAGTTTTATTGCTGTGAAGAAACATCGTGACCATGATAACTCTTATAAAGGGTGACTTTAATTGAGGCTAGCTTACAGTTTTAGTTTTAGTCCATTAGCATCATCCTCAGGCAGCAGGAGACTATGTATCACACTGGACGTAGCTTGAGCATATATAACCTCAAAGCCCTCCCCCACAGTGACACACTTCCTCCAACAAGGCCACACCTCCTAATAGTGCCACTCCCTGTGGCCAAGCATTCAAACCTAGGAGTCTATGAGGGCTATATCTGTTCCCACCACCACAAGTGGGTATGCAATTGGCTCTGGGTATCCCTGAGCTTCATAGCTACTTATTCAGCCAGTTACAGACTGAAAATGTAGTCAGTATCTACATCTGTACAGAACACGTATAGTGTTTTTCTGCTCATTTTCCCTTGGATACTGTATAACAATTATATAGCATTTATGTTGTATTAGGTAGTGCATGTGATCTAGAGGCTGGGCACGTTATCATATACCTCCTACCTGTGATCCCAGCACATGCAGGATGGAGGCAGGAGACAAGTTCAAGATCTTCCTCAGTTGCGCAGTGAATCTAAAGCTAGTCTGAGGCATGTAAGACCTTGTTTATTAAACAAGACATAGGACTGGGGTGGGGGGGACTTGCCTACAGCAGAACTGCCAGGCTCTGCCAATCCTCCTGAGTCTGCAGAAGCTGCTAGAAGCTGCCAGAATATCATGAGAAGTTCTCTGGCAAGTTACTCTTTGGCCAACAGTGCTTGCTCTGCAAGTACAAGGACTCAAGTCTTAGTTCCCAGCACCAATATCAAAAGCCTGGCATGGCTGGGCATGCTTGTAACCCTGGTCTTAGGAAATGTAGACAGGTAGATCCTGACAGTGGGCTAGACCTCTAGCCTAGCCAAGCGGGGAGTTTGCAGTTCTGTGAAAGACCCTGTCTCAAGGCAGTCAGGCAAGGAGCGAGAGAGGGGAGGGGGCGGTGCAAGACCTTCTGTTGGCTTAAATTTTTCAAAACCTACTTTAATAAGGGTTCTTAAATGCTTCAACCTCCCTTCTAGCCCATCACCCACCAGAGGGAGTGAGAAAGAAAAGTTAATAGGAAACAGGGTTTGTCGACCTGTTGAGAAACAGTTCTTTGGGGTGATTCCAAACACCAACACAAATCAGCAGCGGTAGTCCGGTCCATTTGGCAATCACTGTGCATGAATCAACAATGGCAGAACCGCTAGGCTCCACCAATCCTTCCTGGTCTGCAGAAGCAGTGAGAGGCCGCCAGAATATCATGAGTTCCTTGGCAAGTTGCTCTAAGATCAGTAATCCGTGCAAGGCCAACCAATGCCAGAGCGATTCCCACTGCCTGTGGGGTCATATTTGTAATCTTTCTAACCATCACATGTCTGCCCCAGCAAAACATCCTCTCACCTGTCTGCCACAGCAAAATATCATATGATATAACAGAGTTTCCAAAGAAACCACACATTTCCATGTCAACCTTCCCTGGCTTCCCTATATACATACCTGGGTGTGTGAACCTGCACAGTCATGTACATACAACACATAGACACACACACACACACACACACACACACCACAGACACAGCAAAAGCAATAGTGTGGCCTGGAAGGCAGAGGCAAGTAGGTCTCTTTGAGTTTGAGGCAGTCTGGTCTGCATAGTGAGTTTCAAGATAACCAGGGCTTCATAGACCTCGTATCAAAATGAACAAAAAGCTACAAGAGCAAAACAAAAGAAGACCAGGCCAGAATTTTCAAGAGTAATCAAGAGATGGTCTAAGACATAAGCAAATGCTGCATAGTGGGCTTGAGCACCTACAGATACCAAGACTGGAAAGAAAACACAAGCTATACAAGCTAAGGAACTTCTTCTGCGTGGGAGAGAACAGGGCAGGAAGGGGAGGGGGGGAGACTTCTCTCAGTGTTCGAACTACACCAATGCCGACGTCCTGGCTACATTGGAGTTGTCAGCTGCTAGAGATTTCCTAGATGAGGTGAACCTGGAGAATTTGATGTGTTGGTAGTATGCACACAACTGCCTCCACGGGGTTCCCTTGTTAGCCAGAGCCACACAGCTGCAGGAAGCCTGCAGTCTCACTGGGTTCTCTGCTCCCCTTCACACAGCTGCAGGAAATTCTGCAGTCGCACTGGGTACTCCCTCCCTTGCCTTCACACAGTTATAGCTTTGCTTGGAGGTCAGGTCACCGTGCTGAATCTGAGCTCCCCATTGCTCTTTTGGTCTCAGAGCCCAGCTGATACCAAATTCAAAGTTGGCCTTCACATTTCCTCTTTTTTCTCTTTGTCAGCTCCATTTGGCTGCCTCTCACGACGCAATTTCCTGCTCTAAGCCTTGAATAGTGGCAACAATGGTGGCCGCTGCTGCCTCCCTCTTCTTCTCTTCTTCTTCTCCTCCACTTCTTCTCCTTCTCTTCTTCCTCCTCTTTTCCTCTGCTTCCTTCTCTTCCTCTTCCCTCCTCCTTCTCTTTCTCCTTTTTCCTCATTTCTCCTCCTCTTCCTTCTCCTCCTCCTCCTCTTTTCTCTTCTCTCTTTTCCTTTCTTTTGTGTTGAGGATAAACTCAGGGCCTTGTCATGTCACATCAGACACCACCACTCCAATACAACCCCAGTCTGTGAGCTTCTTCTCACGCCTTTTCGTCCTTTCTCTCCTTAAACCTTCAGATTCATTCTCTCTCTCTCTCTCTCTCTCTCTCTCTCTCTCTCTCTCCATAAGGTTTCTCTGTATAGCTCTGGCTGTCTTGGAACTCTCTCTGTAGACCAGGCTGGCCTCAAACTCAAAGATCTGCCTGCCTGTGGCTCCCTAGTGCTGGGATTAAAGTCCTGCACCACCACTGCCTGATTCACCCCCATACTCTAAGTCTGCCTTTCTTTCTTTCTCTTCAGAACAGGGTCTCATGGAGACTAAGGTAGCACAGAGCTCACTGTGTAGCTTGGAGGTGACATTGAGTTTGTGATCCTTCTGCTTCTACTCTAGCGTGCTGGGATTATAGGCGTGTGTCACCATGCCTGGTTTATGCGGCATTGGGTATTAAAACCAGGGTCTCCTGCACCCTAGGCAGGCAGTGTAGGAATAACTAAACTACCTCAGCCTAAATCTATGTTTGTTTTTATATTTATGTAACTTTATGTATATGAATGTTCTGTCTCCGTGTATGTATGTGTACTGTGTGTGTGCCTGGTGTCTGCAGAGGTCAGAAGAGACCTCGGCTCCCTGGGAATTCTGCAGGAGCAGCAAGTGTTCTTCCAGCTTCCCCAAGTTTGCTTTTAAAGAACCAGAAGTTAGTGGTCCAGCCAAAGCAGTTTTGCAGACGGTTCCTGGTACCTGATGAACAGGCTGTGCTCATCAGAGCCACACCCAACCGAGCTCAGTAGCTCTGGAGCCCTGGTTCTTTAGGAGGGGGCAGGTGTGGAGCACAGCTGTGTCAGAGCTGCCATTGTGCCAGTGAGACGGGTTTTCTCTCTAGGACCCGCGGGACTAAATCACCATCCCCTTTTGTACTTTCTTGTTCTGAGGCAGGGTCTCACTAAGTTAGCCATCCTTACTGTGTTGTCCAGACAGGCCTTGAACTTGTGACCCTCAGCTTTCCCAGCATCTGGTATTACAAGCCTGCACTACTGGGCCTGCTTCTGCGGTGGGAGCTTTGATCACTACTGGTTTATTTTTGTTTTCTAGCTGCTGGGGCAGGCAGCGCGAAACATGGTACTACAGGAAGATGCCATCTTGCACTCGGAAGATGTAAGAAGCATTTGTGTCATGGTGTGTGTGTGTGTGTGTGTGTGTGTGTGTGTGTGCTCTGTATGACCATAGGAAAGTGGACTCTTGTGTTTCTCTCTCTGTGTTGTGCAGAGTCTAAGGAAGACGGCAATAATAACCACTCACCTTCAGTACCAGTGAGTATGCCCCACCCCGCTGGTGGCCACAGTCCCATCCTTACCCTGTTCAGTGCTTCAGCACACCTTCCTATGGAGGTGGGAGGGGGTAGAGGTGGGAGGGGGGTGGAGGTGGGAAGGGTTGATGAAGGATGCAGTCTCCAGGGAAAGACACCTTCAGGGGAAGTTGGGCCCGGGAGAATGGGAGCTGGGGCCACTTTTTTGACCTCCCTATATTAACTCAGGGCTCTACAAGGGAAGAAGGCATAGGAGCAGAGCCTGCCAGGACCGTGTTGCCACTGTGTGGCACCTGGGAAACACTTGACCCGTGTCTGTCCACTCTGTGCCAGTGTTGTTCCTGCCCTGGAGAACAGAGGGGTGGTAGCTGGCATCCTGCGTCTAACACAGCATCAGCAACACAGGAATCATTCAGATCTTGAAATACACAGTGCCTTCACTGTAGTTTTGAAGAAAACCATAGCTGAATTTACCTTTGATTATATTTTTCCTTGTCCTATATTTTACATAGTTGATAAGATGCTTGCCTATCTGTTGGGATTGTATGGCTGGGAATTCAGGTCCTGATACCTAACGTTGAGACTGTTTTAGGTGTGTACATATTAACCACGTGGCTCTCTGGCCCCTACAGGATTACACTAAGAGTAACCCTCGTGTATTCGTTCTGCCTGTGTGATCTGTTGATGGTAACTTCTCCCTGTTTCTTCCCTTCTTTCCCTTCCTGATTTAGGCAAGAAGCTATTCAGAAGAAGTAAGTGGACCTCATAGATGGTGGGTGGGGCCAACTGAAGCATGCTGGGAGTGACTGCTGTGCCCAGGATCAGTGAAAAAGTGGCTGTCGTACCTTTAAATGATCGTGCTCAGGACGGCCTGTTTAGAATGTAAAAGAACACTGTATTTTAAGTTCATGCTAGAACTGGGGTCACTGCCTTCTCGTTCTAGAAGATACAGGGTACAGAGGCCGCCCTTACTTATAATGGTGATATTCATAAATAGAGCAGACAGACTAATGCCACTAAATGGTCTCACTTCCTTAACTGCGTCAAGTGTTTCTAAGCCTTTTTCTTTTTAATGTAAGGCCTCTCGCTGTGTAGCCCAGTCTAGCCCAGTCTAGCCTGAAACTCACACTCCTGTCTCCACTTTCTGAGCGGTAGGGTTACAGGTGTGTGCCCATGTTCATCTATCTGCACAGACCTTCTCCACAGTTTGCTTCCCCCACCCCAACCTTGAGATGGAATCTTACTGTGTTTCCATGGTGCCCTCCAACACATGGGTTCAAACGATACTCCCTCTGCCTCAGCTCCTGAGTAACAGATTAACAGTCGGGCCCCAGTGCCAGACTCTGAGTTTAAGCACTTGGATGGAGGTAAATTCTGACTTAGGTTTAACCAGACTGATGCCTTAAAGGATAGGTCACACGAAGAGATGTCTTTTCTATCTCAGACAGTCCTGTTGTGTTTTGATTTCTAGTGTTGAGCAGTCGCCTGACCTGCAGGACCAGTTGACTCACTTACTGAAGTAGCATGTCAAAACGGTAGTTGACTTCTTTGCCTGATGCTGAGGAGGGCCTGTCCTACACAACCATCAGGCCGTGGCCTTGGTCTCCATCTTCATCTCCAGAAAATCATCTAGAAAAGATTTGTGAGAAGCAGCAGCCAAGTGACTGAACATGGAAGCAGTTCTTAAATTGGATTAACTCATCTTCAAGTTGTTTTATATTGAAATAAATAGGTTGAGTCATTAGCACTAAAAAAAAAGAGAAAGTACCTCAGTTTGTTAAAGCTGTATTGTCTGTGATCCTATGTTCTCTCTCTCTCTCTCTCTCTCTCTCTCTCTCTCTCTCTATCGTATGTCCCCCCCCTCAGCCCCCCCCCATGTAGCTCACTGGCTTTGAACTCATAATTCCCCTGCTGTAGCCTCTCAACTATTGGGATTACAAATCACCACACCTGGTCACTGAGTAACACATAGTCTCAGATACATGGGAGCCTGAGGCAGGGGGATCACTTGTGCCCAGGAAGTTGAGACCATCCCGGGCAACATAGAAAGAACCTATCTCCAAGAAGAGGAAGGGATAGAAGGAGGGGCTTTTATTGTGATCTTGTGAGAACGCTTTCCATTTTAAAAGATGTTTTTCATTCATTCAAGAGTCTTCACTTAGTGGACACAGAACATGGATAATGGCTGTTGTTTCCTTTCTCACTATGAATTCTTATATGAAAATCAGGCCAGTGGTATCCCCTCTGGCTGGTGGTATCCCCTCTGGCCGGTGGTATACCCTCTGGCCAGCTGCAGCTCTGCCTTGACCTTTGTTTCTGGCTTCTTTCTTTCTGTGACTCTTGATTAAATGACCTTGGTTCATTTTGTAATCATTTATAGACATTCCATTCCCTTCGAATTTGGCAGTAAAGTCACACAAGTGGACCTGCTGATACTTAAGTAATGTTACAAAAAGAACTTCATAGACCCAGTCTCAAACAAAACAAAACCAAAAGGCTAAAAAGATATAAAACCACTAGGTAGTTATTATATATTAGTTTGTTAAAGTGTCACGGCAACCATAAAAGTAGAATTAAGAAATGTATCACCTAGCCGGGCGTGGTGGCGCATGCCTTTAATTCCAGCACTCCGGAGGTAGAGGCAGGTGGATCTCTGAGTTTAAGGCCAGCCTGGTCTACAAAGTGAGTTCCAGGACAGCCAGGGCTATACAGAGAAACCCTGTCTCGAAAAACCAAAAAACAAAAACAAAACAGTCTGAAAAGAGTTCTCTCTCAGCTTGATGCCTAAAGTGTGATCAATGCAAAAATGTCTGTCTCCTTATAAAGATATGGCATTACAA
The DNA here is from genome assembly GCA_902729485.2 of Mus minutoides. Classification (NCBI taxonomy): domain Eukaryota; kingdom Metazoa; phylum Chordata; class Mammalia; order Rodentia; family Muridae; genus Mus; species Mus minutoides. The sequence continues at coordinate 32,501 of LR749594.1, read as the reverse complement.
AGTTAGCATTTGAAAGAATGTGTCCAGATCAATTGTGAAGAATAATCCACAGAGGGACAAAGAAGCAGCAGTTCAAATGGCATTTGCTTGTGGCCCCATTCCTGTGACTTCCACAGACTTCAAAGAACAGACCCTTTCCATGTACTCCCAGCATATAAAATATGACCATATGAAGCTGGTGAAAGGCTCAGCAGTTAAAAAAACACTTGCTGCTTTTGAAGAGGACCCAGGTTCAGTTCCCAGCACCTGCTTCAGACAGCTCACTGGTGTCTATAACTATAGCTCCAAGGGATCTAATGTCCTCTTCTGGGCTCCCTGGACACCTGAACACATATGCCTGAACACAGACACATGTCTATAAAACTAAAACATATATTTTAAAAAAATTATTAAAAATTCATATGTTAAGGAAAATGTAATTTTCATTTAAAATAAAAAGCACGATGATCTAACAAAATTTAGACCAATCATTTATGGATATTGATGTTTAAATTTGTTTTTTGTTTTGGTGTAAAAGGGGTTTATTGGGGAAGGGGAGAGAAGTGAGGACCTGGGGAGTGGGTAGAGCATGTGAGTTAGCCTTAGGGCAGAGAGAAAGGGGGAGTGAGAACACCCAGGACAGACAGACAGACAGACAGACAGACAGACAGACAGAACTGGGCTGTAGGGTCATTTTATTTGGCCACACATACCTGGCACAACCGGGCCTCTGCAGGTGGTGACATAAGCAATTACTAGGTCCCTGGGGGCAGTCCAGCTGGATAGCCTGTATGCTAACATTCATCATTCCTGAGTGTATGTCTTATGTATGCAGTGCCTTGAAGAAACTAGAAGTGTTAGATCTCCGGGCTATAGACCATTGTGAGCCATGATGTGGTTCTGGGAATTGAACTTGGATCCTCTGGAGGATCAGCAAGTGCTCTTAACGGCTGAGCCATCACTTCAGCCCTTGAAGACTCTTAGGGATCCTGACTGCTTTTGAAAGTTTTACTATTTTTTTTAATTAACTCCGCCCCCCCCCAAAGTCAAGGTAGCCAGGCCCACATAGTGAAACATCTCAGTTTTCAATCTTATATTTCTTTGTTGTATGTGTGGTGGTTGGGTGGTGTGGGCTGGCACACGTGTGGAGGTTGGAGCAATGACTTCTGGAAATCAGTTCTCTCCTTCCATCACGTACTCCTGGTGGTCCAGCTCAGCTCCTCAGCCATGGTTGGAAGGGCCCTTACCTGTGGAGGTCTCTTAGCAGGCAAAAGCTCTCCATCTTGAAACATGATTGTGTGCCTAACCAAAATCTGTCTGGCACTTGCTAGCTCTGTGCTTTTCTAGATGAGAGTGTGGCAGTGTTCTCAAGACTGTCCTTGGAGAGAAGGGAAGAAAACAGGAACGTTTCTGTGTATGATTTTAATCTCTAAAAAAAAAAAAAGGAAGTAGCAGTGCTCATGTGCACCTGAAATCCTAGCACTTGGGAGGTGGAGGCAGGAAGACCTGCAGTTTAAAGTCAGCCTTGGCTACATCGTGAGTTTGAGACCAGCTTAGCATCAAGATCCTTTCTCAACTTTCCCACCTCCTTACAAAATCAACTTTGCACTGGGTGGTAGTGGTGTACGCCTTTTTTCCCAGCACTCCAGAGGCAGAGGAAGGTAGATCTCTTGCATTCAAGGCCAGCCTGGTCTAAAGAGTGAGTTCTAGGACAGCCAGGGCTTCACAGAAAAACTCTGTCTCAAAAACCAAAAACAATGATGAAAAAGCTAATGTTTTAAGATATAGTTTGATAGAAGAGCTGAAATAGAAAGCCTGCCCTTCAGCAGAGATAACACACAGAACACAGGAGCTATGTGTGAGCAGAGTAACACACAGAACACAGGAGCTATGTGTGAGCAGAGTAACACACAGAACACAGGAGCTATGTGTGAGCAGAGTAACACACAGAACACAGGAGCTATGTGTGAGCAGAGATAACACACAGAACACAGGAGCTATGTGTGAGCAGAGATAACACACAGAACACAGGAGCTATGTGTGAGCAGAGTAACACACAGAACACAGGAGCTATGTGTGAGCAGAGTAACACACAGAACACAGGAGCTATGTGTGAGCAGAGTAACTGGTCAGCGTCCAATTCAAAATCAGCTCAGTGTGGCAGATGCCGCGAAGGCAGAGTGGCAGTAGCTAGAGGTGATAGGGGTTGACTCACTGTGGTTCCTGTGGATGTGGTTTTATTAAGGGATTCAACCGCAGCCAAAGATAGCGGCGCTGGTGCAGATGAAGTGAGTGCGTCCTCTGCCTGCTCTCTGCCTGAGATAAGGAGGAAGGAACTGCATGGTTGTAGGGGCTCATTCTAAGGGGAGAACACTTTGAAAAGTGTGGCTCTAGCCGGGGCGTGGTGGCGCACACCTTTAATCCCAGCACTCAGGAGGCAGAGGCAGGCGGATTTCTGAGTTCGAGGCCAGCCTGGTTTACAGAGTGAGTTCCAGGACAGCCAGGGCTATACAGAGAAACCCTGTAAAACCAAAAAAAAAAAAAAGAAAGAAAGAAAGAAAGAAAGAAAGAAAGAAAGAAAGAAAGAAAGAAAGAAAGAAAGAAAGAAAGAAAGAAAAGTGTGGCTCTGGAGAGCTGTTCTGTGAGTCTAAAACTTGCTGCTGATAAAAATGGTCATTAAAAAAAAAACAAAAACAAAACAGACTGATGCCCAGAAGGTACCGGTGGCTGAACCTGGGTGGGGCTGAAGGGGGGCCGCCAAGTCCTGTCTCAACTGCTGAACACACTGCTAACAAGCCAGCTGCAGGCCTAGGTCCTAGAAGATGGCAGACATGCCCAGTGGTGAGTCCTGCACTTCTTCACTAGAGCTGTTCAACAGCATAGCTACTCAAGGGGAGCTCGTGAGGTCCCTCAAAGCTGGAGATGCACCAAAAGATGAGACTGATTCTGCAGTAAAGGTGTTATCAGTAAAAATGAGCTATTAGGCAGCCATGGGGGAGGAGGACAGGGCTGGCAGCCCTCCTGGGAACCCAACAGCTGAGAGCAATAGGGACCCAGATGCCACAAAAGCCAGAGAGACAGTGCAGACAAGCAGAGCAAAAGGCATCCACTATGACAAGCTCATTGTTCAGTTTGGAGGCAGCAAATTTGACAAAGAGCTGACAAACCGAACAGAGGGAGCCGCTGGCCAAAGACCGCACCGCTTCCTGTGCTGGGGGCATCTTCTCCCACCGAGATATGAATCCAATTCTGGATGCCTATGAAAATAAGAAGCCGGGGCTGGTGAGATGGCTCAGCAGGTAAGAGCACCCGACTGCTCTTCCAAAGGTGATAAGTTCAAATCCCAGCATCCACATGGTGGCTCACAACCATCCGTAACAAGATCTGGTACCCTCTTCTGGAGTGTCTGAAGACAGCTACAGTGTACTTACATATAGTAAATAAAATAAATCTTTAAAAAAAAAAAAAGAAAATAAGAAGCCATTTTACCTGTCCACGGGCAGGGGCCCCTCCTCCGAAGCATCTGGGTCGTCTTGTACCGTTTATTTTCACAAAGTGGCTGCAGGACGTGTTCAGTGTGCCTTTGGTCATCCAGATGTCTGATGATGAGAAGTACCTGTGGAAGGACCTGACTCTAGAGCAGGCATACAGCTACACCATGGAAAATGCAAAGGACATCATTGCCTGTGGCCTTGACATCAACAAAACTTGCATCTTCTCTGACCTTGAGTATATGGGGCAGAGCCCAGGCTTCTACAGGAATGTGGTGAAGATTCAAAAGTATGTCACTTTCAACCAAGTGAAAGGCATTTTCCGCTTTACAGACAGTGACTACATTGGGAAGATCAGTTTTCCTGCTGTCCAGGCCGCACCGTCATTCAGCAACTCTTTCCTGAAGATCTTCCGAGACAGGACGGATATCCAGTGCCTCAACCCTTGTGCCATTGACCAGGATCCGTATTTCAGAATGATGAGGGACGTGGCCCCCAGGATCGGCCATCCTAAACCTGCCCTGCTGCACTCGACCTTTTCCCTGCCCTGCAGGGTGTTCAAACCAAGATGAGTGCCAGTGACCCCGACTCCTCCACCTTCCTCACTGACCAGCCAAGCAGATGGAGAGCAAGGTCAGCAAGCTTGCCTTTTCTGGAGGAAGAGACACTGTGGAGGAGCACTGGCAATTCGGGGGCAACTGTGAAGTGGATGTGTCCTTCGTTGGAGCAGATCAGAAAGGACTACACCAGCAGAGACATGCTCACTGGGGAGCTCAAGAAGACAAGCATAGATGTCCTTTAGCCCCTGATCGCAGAGTGCCAGGCCCGACGCAAGGAAGTCACCGAGGAGACAATGAAGGAGTTCATGACACCCCAGCAGCTGTCCTTCCTCTTCCAGTAATGTCTCTTTTCTGTGGCAGACCTGTCTGTAACCCCACCCAGTCAAATCAAGACACACTCCCAATAGGCTTCTGTCACGTGGTAATTCCTGGACCAGGGTCTCTGTGCACTTGTGCATTCTGGATGCTGTTTCTTCTATGATGTCTCTCCGTCTGTTGTCTGCTAAGGGTGATCAGGTGATGCTAATGTTGCGTGGTCAGATAGAACCCCAGCCCGCAATCTCTGCCACAGAGAGCCCAGAGGTAGTGAGTGCCTCCCTGGCCCACAGAAGACTGTCCACCTAGCAGCCTAGGGTTCCAGAACAAATTCTAAAATGTATTCCAGGTTTATTTCAAGTGTGTGTGCCCAGTTGGCCATGGTGGGACACAAGTTCTGAGCCAGCCTGGTAGTAATCTGCATTTGATTCCGCTTCTGTGGAGTCGCAATGTCATTACGGTAAAGTTGAACACTGCTGTGAAAAGCTGACAAGGAGACATGTAGTGGGACGTGCCGCTGCTCCTGCCCACGACACACACACACACACACACACACACACACACACACACACATTTACATGTAATGTGTACAAGCTTTGCTTTATACTTGGCTAAGAAGCCATCAGCTTTGTCCTGGAGGTGTAGCTCAGTAGCAGAGCACTCGCCTAGCATGCATGATGGCCCGGGTTCAGTCTCCTGCACCACAAAGCCGGGTGGATAATTGAGCTCTATGCTTTTAACACTGATTATGGACCAGGCTGGGTCTTTTCTACTAACCTGAGGCTGAGGTACCTAAACTCCAGATCCCGTGCCGTCCACTCCACAATCATGCTTGCTGCCCTTAGTGTACTAACTTCCCCACAGACTCCACCTTGTGAAGCCCAGTGGTGGCTTCTCCCGACCACCAGACTCTAAGGACGGTCTGTTGCCTTTGCAGACGCTTTTGCTTTGACACTTGACTGAAGTGGAGGGCAGGCCAGAACAGTGTGCTGGCCATGCCTCAGGCCGGTGGACCATAGCTAGACAGAAAAGAACAGCAGCCGTCCAGGTCCCAGCGTTCTCCCTCTGGGCTGGCTGCATGTAATGAGCTACCACTCAGAGTCTTGGGAAAGCAGAAGCCGTGTCTCAGGGAAAGCCCCTGGTTGAAGTGTCTGTCCCCTCTGAAGGCACAAGGGCCACTCTGAGTGCTCTGTCCTTGCATTTTCAGGCAAAAAAACCAAAAAACTTTGTTGTGCTAAAAAACAAACAAACAAAACCCCCACATCTCCCATTTTAAAAACATTCCAACAACAATTGCCAGTGTTTTAAAAAATAACTTATTCTTATCTGTATTGGTGTTTTGCCTGCATGGGTGCCAGTGTGTGGGTGCCAGATGCCCAGTCCTCTGGAAGAGCAGCCAGTGCTCTTAGCCACTGAGCTATCTGTCATTCAAGCCCCTGGCTCATTTGTAACATTACATATATTTCTGCATGTATGTGCTCATGCTGTGGTCTGTGTGTGGAGATCAGAGGACAGTCTGTAGGAGTTGCCTTTCATGTGGATTTCAGGGTTGGAAATCAAGTCTTCAGCCTTGGTGATAATCACCTCTGCCCACTGAGCTATCTCTCTGACGTCTGATTGACTTTCAATAACAATTAACAGGAACTTTGGAAATTTTCTTGATGAATTTTTTTTTTTATTGATCAATGGGATTGGAAACAGGATAATTTCATAGAAGCCCACTTTTCTATTTAGACGTCCTTTCATGTAGACCAAAATAAGGTAGCCTTATCTTGGCGAATGACAATGTTTGCTTCAACTACAAAGCCAGTAAGACGTACAAAGAGGTGCAGGTCGATAGAGACCATAGCTGTAAAAGCTAAAAGCATTTCTTCACACAAGCCTGATGCTGGATTCTCAGAACCCAGTGTGGAGGACAGACCTAACTTGTGGGAGTCACCTGTCTCCACACATGAGCACGGTGGTCATATGCACCCACAAAACAATTAAAAAAGGCAGACATGTGGGAACTATATATATATATATATATATATATATATATATATATATATATATTTGTTTCTTTGGAAGGGTTTTTGGGTTTTGTTGTTGTTGTTGGTGGTGGTGGTGGGTTTTGTTTGTTTGTTTGTCCTGGCTGACCTTGAACTCGCTCTGTAGATCAGGTCAGCCTAGAACTGGATGTTCTGCCAGCTTCTGTCACCTGTCTGTCTCCTGGAGTGCTGGAATTAACACCTGATGGCTGCCATGTGCATGTTTGTCTGAATTCACAGAGCTATGCGCTAAGGAAAGGTGAATATCACTGGTGTAAGTGATATCTCAGTGAACAACCTTATGAGACAGATCGAGGGCCCCGATGGTTTCATTCCAGAAGGAGAAAAATAGATATGGGTGTTTACCTAAGGCACACACAAGATTTACAAATGAAACTCACTGAATCAGTAAAGGAAGATGTTAACCAATAAAACCATTCTCCTGGACACAAGGACTCAAAGACACCAAGGTGACAAGCTCCAGCGGTGTGTAAAACTAGGTGGCTTCCGGAGGGGCTTGCAGGGCTGTGGGGTTGAAGGTCGGCCAGGAGGCGTGGCCTCGGCGATCTCGGAAGCCGGGCTGAGGGGAATCCTGGACGTGGAGATCGTGAGTCAGTGAGTGCCTGTCCCTCCTGTCTTCTGGCCAGTCCCCTCTGACCTCTGCCTTCCCTCGGGCTCACAGCGCCTCCCATCCTACTCCCAACTCTGGGTAGCCCAGCAGGCTGCGGTCCCCGTCCTGTGTCCTGCTCTCCCTCCATCTTGGCTTCAGCCCTGTCGTTCTCGGTGTGGTGACTGCATTTAATCTCTGTTCTCCCTTTTGTCAGTGGCTGCTTTCCGAGACGCTGAGATCCACAAGGACGTTCAAGTGAGGGTCCTAGGGAATGGTTATGTGGGCTCGCTGGTCCTATAGAAGTCCTCCCATCATGCAGCTTCCGCGGAGCACTCTGGGGGAAGCCAGGCCAAACCACGCCCCCAGCAGGCCAAGGAGTGGGGTTAGAGTTTTGCCTTGAGCAAAGGCCAGTGGGGCTGTAATTAGGAGTGTAGTGGAGCCCTGGAGCTCTGCAAACAGTAACGTCAATCTTCTCTTCCCTGGCTGCTGAGTCAGAACTACTATGGGAATGTACTGAAGACATCTGCAGACCTCCAGACTAATGCTTGTGTCACTCGAGCCAAGCCAGTCCCCAAGTACATCCGGGAAAGTCTGCAGAATGTACATGAAGACGTTAGTTCGAGGTAGAGTGTGTGTGCTGTCCCCTGGAAACCTCTGGACTGCCAGTTTTCCCATAGTGGTCACTAGGGAATTTAACCATCTCTGCTGGACATCCTGCTTGTCAACTACTGTGATACCCACAAGGCTTGGCACTGAACTTCTTTCTCCTCCGCGGAGGACCCCTCAATGATACCCTGCATCCTTGCCCATTGCAGGAGACATTCAAGTTCCCTGGGCCCTGATAGACATTCAAGTTTGTTAATAGATGGGCCCACACATTCTAACCAGCTGCGGCTCCTTCTGACCTTGTCTTTCTCTGACACAGTATTGCCCACCCAGAGAGCAGTTATCAAAGAACAGTTACCCCTTGCCTCTCCAAAACTCCGCTGAAGTCCTACTGGGGTCTCCCTACCACTACAGCTCTAACTCCTAGTGGCACTCAATGCCAGTCATGGAAAGGGATTTCTAAACTGTAGTTTTTACCTCCCAAGTTATAGTATGTGTACCCGAGGGCCAGAATCCTTTTCCTGAGTTTGAATTGTTCAGCAGCCAGTGCCTTAGGTATATTTATTCAACCACTACTTTAGATGGTTTAAATCTTGCTACCTTGCACGGTGCCTACACTGGTGCTAGGGCAGACGTGGCCCTGTTGAGTGAGAGAGATGAGATAGAAGTATTGATGGCTGAGGGAGACATGGAGGGAGGGAAGTGTAGATTTAGTGAGAACTTTCTAGTCTCCGTTTTTAAGACATCATTTATATCTCTCAGGTATTATGGCTGTGGTCTGATTGTTCCTGAGCGGCTGGAAAACTGCCGGATTTTGGATCTGGGTAGTGGGAGTGGCAGGGATTGCTATGTGCTTAGCCAGCTGGTTGGTGAGAAGGGACATGTCACTGGAATAGACATGACTAAGATCCAGGTAAGGCAAAGGTTTGGAGGAAAAGGAGAGGTTCCTCTGGGTCGTTCCCTGAGGCCTGAAATTGCTTCCCCCCCCCCTTTTCTTCATGGTAATTTGAGAAGCTGGGTTTCTGTTGCTTTCATTTCTGCTTCTAGTGACCTAGAAGTTGGGGACCTTGACAGAGGTCTAACCTGCTAGATGAGCTTGTGACAACAGAGTGGTACTTTCTCTTTTGCCTCCGTTCTCTCTCCAGAAAGATTTGTCATGGGATAAAACTCAAGCGAGATTACATGGTTGGGAGCTTCTGTCCCAGGCACATCTCGAAAATCTTGCATGTCTATCCACAATAACCCAGGGCTCAGACAGCCTACCGCGTTAGTGACAGCACAGTTTTCAGAATTAAAACGCTGATCACCACACCCATATTTTTCTTTCTCTAGGTCGAAGTGGCTAAAACCTATCTTGACCACCACATGGAAAAGTTTGGTTTCCAGACACCCAATGTGACTTTTCTCCATGGCTTCATCGAGAAGTTGGCAGAGGCTGGGATCCAGAATGGGAGCTATGATATCGTCATGTAGGGCGACAGCTTTTCTGTTATTAGGAAAACCCTGTTTCAATTTGAGCACCTATATGCTACTACTTTTTGATGAATTGACTTTGCTTTAGGGAATTAGACTAAACTTAGCTTTTCTTCATAAAGGAAGGAGCTGTGATGAGGTCTCTCTAGTCTATTCACGACATTGGCAGGCGTGTGCAGCCTCTGGCAGAACCACTTGGCCAAAGATAGTTATGGATACACTCCAGCACAAAAGCATAAGCTTAAAATATTGTCAGACTTTTTTTTTTTTGGTCACTCAATTGCGCATTTCTTGGTGTGAGTTTAGTAGAAGACAATGTCACATTGCAGTGTCAACATTCCTGCCTGCCAGACTAAAGCCAGTGAGCTCCCCAAACCAGCCAGGCCACAGCATGTGCTCCCATAACACACTCACCTCTTGTCTGTAATGGTGGGTTTTGAAACTACAGAGACCTGTTGTAAGACATTTGTATTGGAGGATTTCCTACTTTTGTGAATGTCAACAGGTACTTACCTAGACTTTGATGATAGAGCTTACTGCACACTGAGTGATATACACAAAGTAGCCAACCTATGGCTGTCAGGCCTGAGGAACAAAACATCAGATTAATTCAGACACAGAAGGTGATGATATCCAGACTTATGGTAGCCATTCAAGATGTGCAAGGTTATTATTGAAAGATCCTAGCAGACTGTTTATTTTACTTTGGATTTCTAGACAGAGTTTCTTTGTGTAGCCTTGGCTGTCCAGAACTTAGGATGTAGACAAGACTAGACAGGAACTCATAGAGATATGCCTATCTCGGTCTCCCAAGTGCTAGCTTTAAAGGTGCGTGCTGCCACCTCCACCACCGCCACCCGGCTCTAGCAGACAGTTTTACAGTGCTTTTTTCTGGTAAGCAGAATGAGTTCCCCACAAAAATGATGATGAGAGCAAAGGCCAGTGATGTCATTGTTCACTAAGGCCAGTGACATCATTGTTCACTAAGGACAGTGACGTCATTGTTCACTCTCAGGACGTATGGTGCGCTGTGTATCATCCAATGCACTGTCCTGTTGTGCCGGCGTTCTGTAGTTGGACTTTGTCTACTTTGTGGGTTCTTCTTTCTTCTACCCTTGTCTACTCCTTCCCACCCTTTCAATCCCCTGACTCTAGATAGGAGAGAAAAAGGAAAAGAGGGGAGAGGGGAACGACGCTATCGGTAGACTCCTTCCTGCTGATTAGGGGTGTTGAGTTCCTTGGGCTGTTTTGATCTTTGCTGCCAGGAAATCTAACTTCTTGGTGTTGTTTCTTCTTTGTGTGTGACTACTTAACAAACTGAGACCAACAACAACCAACAGCAACCAACCAACAACCAGCCAACAACCTACTAACAACTTACTAACAGCCCCCTATTGGGGTCCTAGCTTTTATCCACCCTCTGAAAAGGCCACAGAATTTCAAATGTCACACAGTCTCAGAAACTATTTGCAGCTGGCAAACCCACACCCCTGCTAAAGCACGAGGCAAATCCTAGCTTTGCCTTAGTCTGAGGTAGCGCCATCGCCCACACCTGGGATTAAAATGAAACATATTCTTATAATATCTTTGTATGTTTAAAAATTATTTATTTAGTTTATGTAGATGGACACACTGTCTTCATGTACACTAGAAAAGGGCATTGGATCCCATTACAGATGGTTGTGAGCCACCATGTGTTTGCTGGGAATTGAACCCAGGACCTTTAGGAAGAGCATCCAGTGCTCTTAAGAGCTGAGCCATCTTTCCAGCCCCGTGCTTTTTTTTTTTTTTTTTTTTTTTAAAGTTTTATTTATTTATTTATTACATGTGAGTACACTGTAGCTGTCTTCAGACACTCCAGAAGAGGGCATCAGATTTCATAACAGATGGTTGTAAGCCACCATGTGGTTGCTGGGATTTGAATTCAGGACCTTTGGAAGAGCAGTTGGTGCTCTTAACTGCTGAGCCATCTCTCCAGCCCTTGTTTTTGTTTTTGTTTTTTTTAAGATTTATTTTATTTATTGTATGTAAGTACACTGTAGCTGTCTTCACGCATTCCAGAAGAGGGCGCCAGATCTCATTACGGGTGGTTGTGAGCCACCATGTGGTTGCTGGGATTTGAACTTATCACCTTCGGAAGAGCAGTCGGGTGCTCTTACCCGCTGAGCCATCTCACCAGCCCCTTGTTTTTGTTTTTAAGAAACCAAAATTCCAAAATTGTCTCCACAGCTTTGCTGTAATTTTTTGAGACTACCATCATTTATGTGGTATCTCTTCATTTTGTTTCCAGACAGGGCCTCACTATATAGTTATGGCTGGCCTGGAACTTGCCACATAGACCAGACTGACCTTGAACACTTAGAGATCTTCTTGCCTTTGCTTCTTGATTAAAGGGATGAACTACCACATTTAGCAATGACTTCATGGGGGGGGGGGTATGGCCTCTTGTGTTTCTCGTCTTCTGTGTCTGTGTTAAATCATGCTTAGGTAGCAGATTAGGCTGTGTTTTGTTTTTTTTTTTTTTTCTTTTGATGCTGGGAATTGAACCCCAAAGAAGCATTTCACCCTTGAGCCAGCCACAGAGCTTCGAATGCAAATTCTGAGGAAGTGCCTTTGAGGAACTTTGTGTGTGGAGTGAACACTTGGCTTGAAGTCTTTGCATGATAGGAATCAGAGGCCAGGTTTTCTTTCCTTGCCTGGTGAACCTCAGGACCAGAAGAATCGAGCTTCCGTTTCCATCTGTCACCTTTGTACCGCCGAGCTTCCGTTTCCATCTGTCACATTTGTACCTCTGTGTAACTGTTTGCCTATCTCTCTTCCTTAGCTTGCGGGGAGGAGAGTCAGGGTAAATCAATAGCTCTGAGGGTAAAATGGAAGCACCTTTGGGAACTAAAAGGATGTGAATCATTTAACATCTGCTCTTTTTTCCTTCTTCTTCTCCTCCTCCTCCTCCTTCTTCTTCTTCTTTTTTTTTTTTTTAGATCCAACTGTGTTATCAACCTGGTTCCTGATAAACAACAAGTCCTCCGGGAGGTCTATCGAGTGCTGAAGGTGAGGGAGGGTGGAGACAATGGTCTTTAAACACCAGAGAAGGCTGACAGGCTCCGGTTCTCCACTGGAACTAAGGATTCATTCTACTCTACTCTACTCTATTCTACTCTACTCTAAGGAATTATCTACCAAATGAAGAGAGAGCCAGGTTGGTTATGGTAGAGGATCAGGAGTTCAAGGACTCTGCTTCGTAGACAATTCAAAGTCGACCTCAAATGTATGAAATGTGAAAAAAAAAGGGGGGGCATTAAAAAGCAGACCAGGAGGCCGGGCGTTGGTGGCACACGCCTTTAATCCCAGCACTCAGCGGGCAGAGGCAGGCAGATTTCTGAGTTCAAGGCCAGCCTGGTCTACAGAGTGAGTTCCAAGACAGCCAGGGCTACACAAAGAAACCCTGTCTCAAAAAACCAAAAAAAAAAAAAAGCAAACCAGGATGAGGCAGTACCCCAGAAAGGCTTCTTTTTCAGTCAGGATACAGGTTATTGACTGTTAAAATAGTTTCTTTCTTTCTTGTTGCTCTCGGCTATTGACTGACTCTCAGATAACACCTACAAAATCACCAGAGCCTACTGACACCCCCTGAAAGATTTCTATGGATTTACCTCACCTAGAACAGACCTGTATCTCATCAATATTGTTTCTGATACTAAGACATCTTATCCTGGGAAAGCTAAGATGGAATTTCTATATGAACGCTTTTTTAAAGGGGAAGTTTCCAGAAACTTCACAGCTTCCTGCAGATAAAAGGATTTGTCTCTTTGTACTAGAAAAGAAAAAAAAAAAAGTATTCTGGGATTAGTAGGGCTGAAGGTCTAGTTCAGTGGTGGATAAATGATTACTGTACATAAAGCTCAATCTCTAAAACTGTGAAAGGAAATGTCTGAGATGTTTGGCTTATGAAGCTATTATATAGCTCAGATAGAATTATCTATAATGGTTGGGATGGAACTCAGAGGTTAAGAACACTGGCTGATCTCCCATAGCCCCCAGGCTCAAATCCCAGGACTTTCATGGTAGCTTACAACCATCTGTAATTCTAGCTATGGGCTCCAATGCCCTCTTCTGGATCCCAAGGGCACCAGGGCATAGATACACATGCAGGCAAACACTTGGGCACATAAAATAATACAACTAAATGTAAAAGTATCAGTCTTTGTAAGAATAATTTCATGTCACTGTTAGAATGCCATTTTAGAGATCACTTGTGACCTTCACTGAAATCAATTGACAGATACTAAACATCACCACAGAATACAGACTTCCATGCTTTGGAAATTAGCTAAATAATACCTTAAATTTCTGTTGTCTCCTTTGACCTAGATGTTAAGGACACGGAAAAATTTTATTGTGTAATAATATCACTGTACATCATGTAATTTTCCTTCCTTCCTTCTTTCTTCCTTCTTTTTCTTTCTTCCCCCCAAACCCTGAAATAGGTTTTCTTTGTGTAGCCCTGGCTGTCCTGGAACTCACTTTGTAAACCAGGCTGGCCTCGAACTCACAGAGATCCACCTGTCTCTGCTTCCTGGGATTAGAGGAGGCACCAGTACTGCGTAGCTTTATTACTATAATTTTCAAGGGACACGACTATTAATTCTGCTGTTTGTTGTCTGGACACCTAGGACTGTGGTCCTCTTGGACTAGCTAAAAATGTAGGCAATTTGGGCAATGTATTTAGGAGAGATACTCATTTTTTTCCCCTCCTGGTTCTTGCTTATTTAAAACATTTAAAATAAGATTTTCTCTATTTTGTTTAATATGAATGTTTTGTATAAATGTTTTGTCTCTATGCACACATGTGTACCACATGTGTGTCTGGTGCCCGCAGATATCAGAACTGGACTCACAGGATGTAGATGTTGGAGAGTGAACTTGGTTCCTCTATATCAGTAGCTCTCAACCTGTGGGTCTCCGCCCCTTTGGAGTCGCACATCAGATAGCCTGTGTATATTACAATTCACAACAGTAGCAAAAATTACAGTTATGAAGACGCAATGAAAGACTTTTGTGGTTGGGACTCACAGCATGAGGAACTGTTTAAAGGGTTGTAGCATTAGGAAGGGTGGGAACCTTTGCTCTACATTCTTACAGCGTCTACAAGAACGGCAAGTGCTTGTTAATCTCTGAGCCATCTCTCCAGCCCAGTTTTTGCTTCTGAGTTTCATCGTGGCATGTGTATGGTGGTGGTGGTGTGTGTTTGTGTGTGTGTGTGTGTGTGTGTGCACATGCAAGCATACATGGAGACTAGAAGGTGATGTCAGGTGTCATCCTGTAACATCACCTTCTTTCATTTTTGAGATATGGTCCCTCACTGAACCTAGAACTCACCAAATTGGGTAGGAGTGCTGGCTGATCAGCCCCAGGGACTTACCTGCCAGCCCCGTCAGAGCTGGGCTTATGAACGCAAACCATGCCTGGCTTTTGTGGATGCTGAAAACTGGAACTCAGCAGGTACTCTTGTGGCCAGCACTTGACCCAGCTACCCACCCCCAGCCTCCCTGCTGCCTTCCCAGAGGTGTAGACTGCATTTAGAGGCCATTCACCGCTCCTCTCTCTTTCGACTCCCTTCCTTCTGAATCTTTGGAAGCCCTTGTATGTTGGCAGGACACTGGAGAAATAAATACCCCCGTCTCTGTATTCTGTATCTAACAAAGGAAACACTGTTATTTGTTCAAAGGTCAGCTTGGCCAGTGTCAGCTCAAACACTGGGATTTTAAAGCCCATCTCCTACGCTCATCAATGTTGTTGTTGTTGTTGTTATCTAGGACCGATGTAATCTTTAACCTTGCTCAGATGTGCACTGCTCTCTTTCAGCACGGTGGGGAGCTCTATTTCAGTGACGTCTATGCTAGCCTTGAAGTGCCAGAAGACATCAAGTCGCACAAAGTTTTATGGGGTATGTGTTCTTGTTTTATTCCTGTCGGTTATTGTTGGCCAGTGTAGAGCTCCATCCTGCAAGTGAGGTGGGATGGAACACTGGACAGGAGAGCAAGTGATGTAAGGCCAAAAGGTTCTGTTCTTTTTCTGCCACTCAAGAGCAATATGAGGGCTGGTGAGATGGCCCAGTGGGTAAAGGCATTTGTGGTCATTTAGGGCTTTACTGCTGTGAGCAGGCACCATACCCAAGGCAAGTCTTATAAAGGACAAAACCTAATTGCAGCTGGCTTACAGGTTCAAAGGATCAGTCCATTATCATCAAGGCAGGAACACGGTAGCATCCAGGCAGGCATGGTGCAGGAGGAGCTGAGAGGTCTGAATCTTCATCTGAAGGCTGCAAGTGGAAGACTGACTTCCAGGCAGCTAGGGTGAGGGTCTTAAGCCCATACCCACGGTGACAAAGATAGTCCAACAGGGCCACACCTACTAATAGTGCCATTACCTGGGCTGAGCCATACACAAACCAGCACATGGTCCCAGGCTGGCAACTGAGTTTGATCCCCAGAACTCATGTAAAGGTGGGAGGAGAGGACAGATTCCATAGACCTGTTCTCTGATGTGCACACGTGCACTGTGGCACATGTGTCCACCTGTACACACACCTGCACGTACACACACACACACACACACACACACACAGTATAAACTTTTAAAACAGTGACATGACCTTAGGCAAATGAAAATAACAGCACAGACTACCTTTAAAACGATTTTGAAGAATAAGCGAGACAGAGTGTCCCTTTATTGTCACTTAGGATATCCAGAGGTTGAGGAGATGAATGCCTGCTCGTGATTAGTCTGACTGTAAAATAAAACTTGACATTTAAGCTGTGAGTGGTATTGCATGCCTGTGATCTCAGCTCTTTGGGTATGGAAGCAACAGGATCAGTGCTCATTTAAGGCTTGTGTGGGCTACACAATGAGTCATAGTCTCAAAAACCCCCAACTCTTATTATTACTATTATTTTTGTTTTGTTTTGTTTTTCGAGACAGCATTTCTCTGTGTAGCCCTGACCTGACTGTACTGGAACTCATTCTGTAGACCAGGCTGTCCTCGAAGTCAGAAATCCGCCTCACTCTGCCTCCCAAGTGCTGGAATTAAAGGTGTGTGCCACCACTGCCTGGCCCAAATCTTATTTTTTAAAATAAATTGTGTTAACCTTTTTATTATGCAATAATAGAAATGGGTAATGTTAAAAGCAGGAAAATAGGCCAGGTGTGGTGACGCACGCCTTTATTCCAGCATTTGGGAGGCAGAGCCAGGCAGAACTCTGTGAGTTCAAGGCCAGCTTGGTCTATGAAACAAGTTGCCAGACTGCCTGGGCTATACAGAGAAACCTTGTCTCAAAACAACAACAAAACAAAACAAATCAAAATATCAGGAAAATAGGGCCTGTGGGATGGCTCAGCAGGTAATTCATTTGCCTCACATGCCTGAGGAGCTGAGTTCAGCCCCCCCCCTCCCCCCCGCACCTGAAATAGTAGTTTTGATTCACCAAATGTAGTTGTCATGTTGGAGGTTTACTGCTGAACAAGCTCTGATTCTTATTCAACTCCGGCTGATTGGTTCAGCTCAACTGTTCTGGCTCAAACTCCTCTCCAAGCTGACTGATTCAGTCTGGCTTCTCTTGGCTTCTCACGGAATTGCCGTGCTTGGCCTCAAACGAACTCTGGCAATTTGTTCTAATCTTCGGGCTCCTTCTTATTCTCTGGCTTCAACTGTCTCTGCTGCATGAACAGAACTGAACTCAACGCCACTGCTCTGCCTCCTGCACTGTAAAACTGCCTCTTCCCCTCTCTTTCCCCAACCTGCAGTCTCCTCTCTGTTCTTGTGAGAGTCGGGCGTATCCCATCTCTGACTCATTCTGCCAAATCTTTCTCTGACTCATCACTTTGCCCATCAATTAGAAACCACTTTCAGACACGGCTGCTTCCTTCCTTCTACAAATTTTACCTTAAAGGTATGTACTAAGGACATGCCTGTATTCCATCCGGAGAGATTAAAGGTGTGTGGCATGTCTGCATTCCAGCTGGATCACACAGACCTAGATCTTTGCATGTGACCCCTTGTCAGAACAGCCAGGCTGCTGGATTAAAATTCCTCTATAAGAACCCACTTAAAAAGTGAACGGAGGGTGGACTCTACAACATTGACCTCTGATCTCCATATGTGCATTATGCCATGTGTGCTGCAGCCAAGAATATGTATGTGTGTGTGTATACATATGTGTGTGTGTATATATATGCATATGTATATATATATATATATATATATATATATATATATGGCAGAGAAGGGTAAAGGTGCTTGCTGCTAAGTCTGACAACCTGAGTTTGAGCCCCAGAATCCCCATGGTAGAATGGGAAAACCAACTCCTGAAAGTTGTCATTTAGTCTCCACATATACACTGTATCATGCACAGGCCCACACACATAGAAAACAAACATATAAACAAACAAACAAGCCAGCCAGGTATCCTGGCACATACCTTTCTTTAATCCTACCACTTGGGAGGCAGAGTCAGGCAGATCTCTGAGTTCAAGACCTGGTCTACATATAACAGTGGTTGACCCCATTAGGGGTCACCTAAGGCCATAAGAAAACAGAGATTCACATTACAATTCATAACAGTAGCAAAATCACAGTTACAAAGTAACAACAAAAATAATTGTATGGTTGGGGGTCACCACAAACATGTATAAGGAACTGTATTAAAGGGTGGAAGCATTAGGAATGTTGGGAACTGCTGACATAGAAAGTTCTGGGCTAGCCAGGGATACATAGTGAGAGCCTGTCTTGTAAAAAAAAAAAAAGGCAAGATAATGAATAAGTAAAATAATTCAAACAGAACATTTTAAAAATAAAAAAGATGTATTTCCTAGGTCCAAACAATTAATTTTATTTTATGGATGTGAATATTTTGCCTGCATATAGATCTGTGTACGTGTGCATGCCTGGTGCCTGTGGAGGCCATGTGAAGGTTTCTAATCACCTAGACCTGGAGTTATAGACAATTGTGAGTTGCTGTGTAGGTGCTCCACCGTGGTCAGTTAGGTCCTATATCGTAATACTATATCCTAGTTACATGTTCAGGCCAGGAGTGTCCTTAATTCTGCCTTGTATAGTGATTGCTCCACGACTTTTTCTCTTTTAAGGGGAATGCCTGGGCGGTGCTCTGTACTGGAAGGATCTTGCCATCATTGCCCAAAAGATTGGGTTCTGCCCTCCACGTTTGGTCACTGCCAATATCATTACGGTTGAAAACAAGGAGCTAGAAAGGGTTCTTGGTAAGAAACAACAGCAGAGATGCTGTGACTACACTGTGGATGGTTTCAACTGGGCGGTGATTTTCATCTCAATTCTCACCGAGGGAAACTGCTCATCTCCAGGTGTCCATCTTATCTCCTGAATAATTGCAGCCCCTTCCCGGGGTGACATTTAATAAAGTACCTAGAAACCAATCAGGAAATTGGCTGAAATGCCCAGAAAGATAATTAATGACCCACAGTGAGGAAAATCACCTTTACAGCATGCTCGCTCTGTCTTCCTCTGTCGGATGCTGCTGGGTGTTGGAAGTGAACCCTGCGTGTGTCTGCTTTCAGGTGACTGTCGCTTTGTGTCTGCCACATTTCGCCTCTTCAAACTCCCTAAGACAGAGCCAGCCGAAAGATGCCGAGTTGTTTACAATGGAGGAATCCCGGGGCATGAAAAGGAACTAATCTTCGATGCAAATTTTACATTCAAGGTAAAAAAAAAAAAAAAAAAAAAAAAAAAAAAAAAAAAAAAAAAAAAAAAAAAAAAAAAAAAAAAAAAAAAAAAAAAAAAAAAAAAAAAAAAAAAAAAAAAAAAAAAAAAAAAGCTGCCCCCCTGGTAGAGCACTTGCCAGTATGTTTGAGAGCCCCCACATTCCATCTTCAGCTTTGGGGTGCCAGCAGGGCCAGTATCCATAACTCTGGAAGCGTTCTTTGCACTCTTGCTTTTGTGCCCACTCCTCAGCTCCAGAACCTTCCCTGGATCTTGAATTTGACCTTGACTTGCTTCTCGATATTCTAATGTTTGGTTTGTGTATTCCATGTTTCATTTTACTTAGAGTAGAAAAGTAAACGTTTTATACCTTCTTCTCTTGACCAGTGATTTAAAGGCATAGAGATGAGCACACCCTTTTAATTAGTTTAAAATATTTTGGGTTTAGCGAGTGCTTCAAGTTTGGAATTCTGAGTAAGAGCAAACTGTCTAAAAATGAACACCCAGTGGTGAACCCTGTAAGATGCTTCAGCTGGTCTAGAGGAGCCCCTCAGCAGTGGAGAGAAGGTCAGAGACACAGTGTTCTGTATTCCCAGAGCTTCAGTTAGCTGTCTGGGTTCTCTTCTCTTCCACGAGGGCTTTGTTGAATGTCAGTTACCTGAGATTCACAGTCTTTGCCTACTCTGATATTCTGACATGTTTGCTCATTCTGGGCCACATCCTGGAAGGCCACCCTTCAAGATTCTGCATGGCTGGCTGACCCCCAGGGTCACTTATAATCCCGCTGAGTCCAGGCTTCTTGGGTTCTAGCAACTGGACATATAGTCAGTCCTTCAGAAAACTTACTAGACTCCCGAAAAGTCTCCTGGGGAGAGCCTTCCTGCGTCCCAACTGTCTTTGGGCTTCTTTCCCCCTTTGGGCTGTCTCTGGCTCTTCTCCGGTCTTCTCAGTCCTTCCTCTCCTTTCTTTCGGCTCTTACCTTTCATATCCAATGTTCTGAAATGTTTTGGGCCATCAGCTGAATTTCCTTCAGTCTTCATCATAATCCAGTTTACAGACAGCGGCAGGATGCAGGCTCTTCTCGCCAGTGGTCTAAGAGTGCATGGTTGGGTTTGCATCAGCCCTGGGGGACATGATTCAGATTCCCGCAAATCACATCACACTGTGGAGTGGTCACATAACATTTTTTTTATTAGTTTCAAAGTGAAGACATTTATAAATCAAAGTATTTGCCAAAAACATTGGTGGGAGCCTCAGGTGGACGAGTTATTGCAAAATGGGGGATACTCTACTATAGGTTTCTGAGGCTATCTGACGATGTTCTTGTCTTTTGGATTGGTGAAGCTGATGGTCTATCTGCCAAGAATACTTCGTAAAGTTCCATAGTCCCAGGATATTAGGTTAGACACAGGGGTGGGCAGAAGATGTCAGTCAAGGGGACTAAAAATAGGCCGAGATAGTTGGGCAGTGGTGGCGCACGCCTTTAATCCCAGCACTTGGGAGGCAGAGGCAGGTGGATTTCTGAGTTCGAGGCCAGCCTGGTCTACAGAGTGAGACCCAGGACAGCCAGGGCTATACAGAGAAACCCTGTCTCAAAAAACAAAAACAAACAAACAAAACAAACAAACAAAAATAGGCCGAGATGACAAATGCACACAATCACCTGGACTCATGGAACATTGGCTCTTGGGGTTGGAGAGCTCAGTTGTGAAGATCATTTTTGCTCTTCCAGAGGACTTACGGGCTCAGTTCTCAGAAGCCACATGGCAAGTACCAACTCTCTATTAAGCAGTTCCAGGGGAGCAATGATCTATTCTGGCCACCGTGTCTCATAAATAAAATAAAAAGAAGTAAAGCTTAAAACCAAAGCAAACCAAAGAAACAACAAATTAAAGGATCAGGGCTGAAGCTGATTTAGTACCACCATTCCTGCTTAAACTGTCTGAGTCTCCTTTACACTGGGCAGTTCTCATTGACGACTGTGGTCTCTAACTGTCCAGACTTCACCCTAAGACAGGCCAGACCTTTTTTTGATATGTAGTCTTTTGTTCTCTCGGAGGAGGAGTAGGTAAGACCATGGGATGTGGGTGGATAGAGAGGACTGACAATTGATTCCTTAGAATTTATCCATGTGAAGATATTTTATTTTATGTTTATGAGTATTTTGCCTTCATTCATATGTGTGCCCCAAATATGTTCCTTGTGCCTGCAGAGACCAGAAGGCATTTGATTCATAGAACTGGAGTTTTACACAGTTCTGAGCCACCTTATGTGGCTGGGAACTGAGCTGGGGTCATCTGGAAGAATAGTGTGTAGTGTGTTCTCCTAACACCTAAGCCATCTCTTCAGCTCCCACCTTTAGTTTTGCTATAACCTCTAAAAAAATTAAAATTATTTTACCATTTATTTTCAACATTTTTTTTTAACTTAGATGTAGTTGTAGAGGTTTTACAAGGTTTTTTTAAAAGGATTTATTTATTTATTTATTTATTTATTTATTATATAAGTACATTGAAACTGTATTCAGACACACCAGAAGAGGGCATCAAATCTCATTTCAGATGGTTGTGAGCCACCATGCGGTTGCTGGGATTAGAACTCAGGACCTCTGGAAGAGCAGTCAGTGCTCTTAACCATTGACCCATCTCTCCAGCCCCAAGGTTTTTTCAAGACAGGGTTTCTCTGTATAGCCCTGGCTGTCCTGGAACTCACTTTGTAGACCAGGCTGGCCTCGAACTCAGAAATCTGCCTGTCTCTGCTTCCCAAGTGCTGGGATTCAGCCCCAAGTTTTTAATTATATTTTAGTAATTATAAGATCTTATAAGTTTTGTAAATTACCAATTTTATTATTTATTTATTTATTTATTTATTTATTTATTTATTTATTTATTTATTTTGGTTTTTGAGACAGGGTTTCTCTGTGTAGCTCTGGCTGTCCTGGAACTCACTTTGTAGACCAGGCTGGCCTCGAACTCAGAAATCCGCCTGCCTCTGCCTCCCGAGTGCTGGGATTAAAGGCGTGCGCCACCATGCCCGGCTATTATTTATTTTTTAAAGAAAATGATTTAAAATGCCAGTTTAGGCAGGCTTCTATTTGTGTGGAACATGCTATAATCCCAGTCCTTGGGAGGCTGAGGCGGGAGGATCTTTATAAGATGGAGGATATCACAAAAAAGTTCTCAGAAAACAAACAGAAAAAATTGTATTACCAACTTCAAGTTAGTGTGAAAAATAAGCCAACTTTAGAGGGTTATGTAGAGATTCTGGCGGGATCGCTCAGTGGTTAAAAGCGTCTGTCGCCGCTGCAGAGGATCTAAGTTTGGTTCCCAGCACCACACCACGCGGTGTCTTACAACTACCCTTATCTTCAGTTCTGCTGGCTCTTGTTAATTAACATACTGGAATTAGCTAGAGGGATTACCAAGTAATGTGTACCTCTAAACTGTTCCCTTTAAAAAAGATGCCCAACAAATTATTAGACTAAGCCATGGCTAGAAACCAAATGCCTTCAGGAATCTAAAGCAAATAAAACAAACTGAAAGGCCAGGAACCTAAACACACACGCACGCACGCACGCACGCACGCACGCACGCACGCACGCACGCACGCACGCACGAGCGCGCGATCTCACACACTCGAACCCCTGGGTATCATATGGGACCCTAAGAAGCAAGAAGCAGCTCAGAATAAACAGATGGGTGACCATGCAACAAGGGAGACCCCAGCCTAGCAGGACTACTCGGCATCCCCCAGAGGAAGGGGTACCACCGTGTGACCATTTTAGCGCCGGGACTAAGGTATGCTCCACCACTGCCCAGCTCAGGATATCTTCTCTCTAATACGACTCAAGAGCTAAACTGGCAAGATGGCTCATCAGGCCAGGGTGCTAGCCTGGGAAGACCTGGCAACCTGAGTTTGATTCACAGAACTCATGGAGGAAAGGACTCACACCTCAAGATTATAAAAGCCCCTCCCCTGAAGCAGAACCAAAAGGGCCAAGATGGCGACTTTTGATGCTCATCCTTTGCTGCCCCTTAGGAAGGTGAAGCTGTTGCCGTGGATGAGGAGACGGCAGCTGTCCTGAAGAACTCCCGGTTTGCTCCCGATTTTCTCTTCACATCTGTTGAAGCCTCGCTGCCAGCTCCCCAGGGCTGTTCTGAGTTAGAAACAAAGGTTTGTTTGACTTTCGGTTCCTACTTCAATCAAGTCCCTTGAAACAAACTACAGGCTCTTCCAAGACAACAGTTTTCTTTGCAGCTGGCCACTGCAACCATTTCTAGAATATTTATATGGATAAATGATTTGATTTTGTTTTTGTAAATTCTTTTTATTTTAAAAATTTAGTTTTGTTTTATGTGTATGGGTGTTTTGCCCAAATGTATGTCTGTGTACTGTCTGCAGTGCCCACGGAAGCCAGAATCCCCTGGAACTCAAGTTTTACATGGTTGGTAGCTGCCATGAGGGTGCTGGGAATCAAACCCTGGAAGGGCAGCCAGTGCTCTTAACCACCAAGCCACCTCTCAAACCTCTAAATTCTTTTCCCCCTAATTCCTAAGAGCATGTCAGTAATGACCTTTGAGTTTTTTGGAATTCTGTGAATTAACTGTAACTGAAGGGAATCTATAGGCCTCCTACCACTCACTGTGTGTGTGTGTCTATCTATCTATCTATCTATCTATCTATCTATCTATTAGCTTTATAGTCTCTTCTCATATGTACTTTTGCCTGAATTATATCCTACCTCATCATGTGATGATATATATATATATATAAAATATAGAGAGAATGTGTATATATATATATATATATATATATATATATATATATATATATATATTAAACTTGGTTAACTACCTGTCACTTTGATTTGATCAAGTTTTCAAAACAGAAATTGGGAATTTATCTCAGGGGTAAAGTGTTTGCCTAGCAAGTGCAAGGCCCTGGGTTCCATCCTCAGTTCCAGGGGTGGGGGTGGGAGTGGGGAGTAAAACAAGGGGGAATATCAAAAGCAAGCTTTGAAAAGGGTCCCAGATACAAAACAGGTTAAGAGTTGCCACAAAAAAGCCTTATATGTTGGACTCAATACCACACACCCATAATTCTAGTGACTAAACTTGAGAGGGAAGCAGTACTTGAATCCAGGAGTTTAAGACCAATATGAGCAATAAAGCAAGACCTTGTCTCAAAACAAATCCCCAGGTGAGCGTTTGAAAGCACCTGTTTCCTTTTAGTAAGCACCAAAGCTAAGATAAAGTTAATATGCTTCTTATTAATTTAGCCATTTAAAAATGTAAAAAGATTTTTTTTAATTATTATTTTATTTTTATGAGTGTTTGGTCTACCCATATGTCTACACCACATTTGTGCTTAGTTCTTTCAGAGGCTAGAAGAGGGCATCCAGTTCCCCTGGGACTGGATGAGTTAAGAGCTGCCATATGGGTGCTGGGACTTGAACCTGTGTCCTCTGGAAGAACAAATATCGCTGAGTCATCATTTGTTTTATGTGTTTGTTTATTTAGTGTGTGTGTGTTCACAAGTGCGTGCGCGTGCGCAGAGGTTAGAGAACAGCTTGTGGATGTTGGTTCTGTCTTTCTATCATACGGTGTTTAGGGATTAAACTCAGATCATCAACTTTGACAGCACGCACCTTTACCTGCTGAGCCATGTGTCAGCTCAGCATTTTAAACATTTAGAAATGTATAACTCAGTGGCATTTGGTTTAGTTAATATTTTTTAAGTCTTGGCTAAATTTACTATAAGATAGTTTAAATACTCAAGAAATGTGGGGCTGG
Source organism: Mus minutoides (assembly GCA_902729485.2). Taxonomy (NCBI): domain Eukaryota; kingdom Metazoa; phylum Chordata; class Mammalia; order Rodentia; family Muridae; genus Mus; species Mus minutoides. The sequence continues at coordinate 7,912 of LR749594.1, read as the reverse complement.
AGAGATGGGTCAGCAGTTAAGAGCACTGACTGATCTTCCAGAAGTCCTGATTTCAATTCCCAGCAACCACGTAGTGGCTAACAAACATCTGAAATGGGATCCAGTGGCCTTTTCTGGTGTGTCTGAAGACAGCTACAGTGTACTCATATACATAAAATAAATATATAAATAAAAAGAATGAAATGTTGGCTCTTGGGATAGAGAGATAGCTCAGGTGTTCAGTTTTGCTCTTCCAGAGGACTTATGGGCTCAGTTCTCAGAACCCACATGGCAAGTACCAACTCTATAAAGCAGTTCCTGGGGAGCTGATGATGTATTCTGGCCTCCGTGTCTGAGGCAAAACACCCATACACATAAAATAAGAAGAAATAAAGCTTTAAAACAAAGCAAAATAAAGCAACAACTAATTTTAGCATACAGGATCAGAACAGAAGCTGATTTATTACCACCATTCCTGCTTAAGCTATCTGAGTCTCCTTTACACTGGGTGGTCCTAATAGACTGTGGGTCTCTTACCCTCCAGGCTTTACCCTAAGACAGGCCAGACCTTTTTTGATATGTAGTCTTTTGTTCTCTCGAGGAGGAGTAGGTAAGGCCAGGGGACGGCACATGGGAGTAGAGGGTTGATAATTGACTCCTCAGTTGTCCAGCCATGGAGAGTTCTCCTACCATTGAGCAGCTCTCTCTGTCTCTCCTGACTGGTCCTACCATTGAGCAGCTCTCTCTCTGTTTCTCCTGACTGGCTCTCTCTCTGTTTCTCCTGACTGGCTCTCTCTCTGTCTCTCCTGACTGGCTCTCTCTCTGTTTCTCCTGACTCTCTCTCTCTCTGTCTCTCCTGACTGGCTCTTAGCAGTGGCTGCTGATTTTGATTCCAGGGTTTCGTCTTTTTTGGACATTTCTCATGAGTGGATCCACGAGTACTTGACCTTTTGGGTCTGACCTTTCACCTGTGTTTCCAGTGCTTCTTCACTGAACATTCTCCACTGTCGCACTCCTCTGGGAGCAGGGATAGAACACCTTGGTTCATCTGTCCTTCATTTGATGGCTGCTGTCCTGCAGTAGATTATTAACAGTACTGTTAGGAACACGGATATGCAGATACTTGTTTGACTTTCTGCTTTCAAAGATTTTGCATCTGTACTGAAAAATGGATTGTTTTTCTTTTTGCATTTCTAACTTTTGGTGGCTTTTGGTGTTGTTTGCTTTTGAGACAGGGTCTCACTGCGTAGCCCTGGCCAGCCTGGAACTCAGTATATAGACCAGGTTGGCCTTGAACTCACAGAGGTCCTCGCGTCCTGGCCTGGGATTAAAAGGCATCATTTTCGGTCATGTCGCTAGCTTGTAATGAACCACCCTGTCATCCATAGTAGGTGCACTTTGTATCCCCAGTACTGTCACCAGAACACAGTAATCCTGTTGCCGGTCACCACACATACCAAGAGCAGGGACAGAATGGAATCTCTAAGCTGTGCTTACTCAGGAAGTAGGTGATCCGAGATGGCCTCGGACCAATCCTCTAAAACCCGCCTTCCCTTATCTACAGCCTTCAGGCTTTAGCAGATCAGGGCGGGGGTAGGGGGGGGGGGCAAAGGCCATCAGTCCCCAGTGCATTCTTGCCCTCTAGTCAGGTGGCCAGCCTTGTCCCTGGGATCTATGATGTCACTGCCTCTGTCCTTATCTCTTACCCTCTCCCCTTGTTCTCTGAACATCTGGACCAAGTCTAGTCAGTGTCTCCCTTTATCGTCCTGGTCTCCTCCAGGGCCATCTGGCCAAGGGAGGTAATTTGAACAAACAAGCCAGTAACGCTGTGTAGACGCTAAGCTAGCAAGAACACGTCCGTGCAGGTTCGCTTTCATTATACGAGGTACAAATGTGCCCTCAGAATGTAGACTATGACAGAGTTGTCATCTGTCGCTCCTGTGAGTGATGGCTCCTGTAAGTCTGTCCTGATGAGCAATCGCTTCCTGCTACTGTGCAGCCAGCAGATGGCACAACATCTCCTCAGTATGGGGGTGTTCCAGAGTAAAGCTGTGCACACCAGTGCACACCCTATGCGCCAGCAAGCAGTGTGCTAAGAAAGATTTCCAAGCTGGGTGGTGGTGGCGCATGCCTTTAATCCTAGCACTCAGAGGCAGAGGCAGGCAGATTTCTGAGTTTGAGGCCAGCATGGTCTACAAAGTGAGTTCCAGGACAGCCAGGCTATACAGAGAAACCCTGTCTCAAAAGAAAGAAAGAGGGCTAGTGAGATGACTCAGCGGGTAAGAGCACCCGACTGCTCTTCCGAAGGTGATAAGTTCAAATCCCAGCATCCACATGGTGGCTCACAACTGTAACAAGATCTGGCACCCTCTTCTGGAGTGTCTGAAGACAGCTACAGTGTACTTAAATATAATAAATAAAATAAATCTTGAAAGAAAGAAAGAAAGAAAGAAAGAAAGAAAGAAAGAAAGAAAAAAGAAAGATTTCCAATAAAGGAAAGCTAGGAGGGCTTCTCTGAGGCCAGAAGGTTCAGGAACCAGGATGCCAGAAAGATAGAAACTGAAGAAACCAGCCTCCACTTCATTACCTCAGAGATGATTTTATGAACCACCTTAACCTTTAGTTAGTTCTGTTTTATTAGTTTATTTTTTTATTGTTAGCTTGTTTTTAATTTTATTTCATGCATATGAGTATTTTGCTTGTATGGATGTATGTATGGCACATATGTGCCTGGTGCCTGCGGAGGTCAGAAGGTATCTGGTCCCCTGGAATAGAGTCACAGGTGGTTGTGAGCCACCCACCCTACATGAGCTTCGATGGGGAAGGTATAGGGTTCTGATCTGCATCTCTTTCCATCTACCACTGTAGATGTGTTACACACACCCTTTTTTTCTTTTGAGACAGAGTTTACGTTGCCCAGATTGTTTTCGTTTTTGTTTTTTGAGACAGGGTTTCTCTGTGTAGCCCTGGCTGTCCTGGAACTCACTTTGTAGACCAGACTGGCCTCGAACTCAGAAATCTGCCTGCCTCTGCCTCCCAAGTGCTGGGATTAAAGGCATGCGCCACCACGCCCAGCTTAGTGATGGTTTTAAATGCTTTAACCTCTTTTAGTCCATCACCCATTAGAGGTAGTGGGAAAGTAAGGATGTGGGGGAAGTGGCCATGTTTAGAAAGGTTTACTTTGGAGCAATTTTCATCTGTGTTGTCTGGAAATCAACAGTTTAGTTTATAGGTTAGTAGTGTCAGCTCAAGCTACTCGTAAATATTTTATGGATATACTAGTAGTCTAGTTTGGTAGCAACAGTGGTGACATGACCTAGTAGAGAAAGTCAGGCCTCAGGCTCAGCGTAGTCAGCAGGAGACTGAGGGACGTCCGGGGCTTTTTGTTGTGTCTCACAGATAGCGAAGATGTAAGACCCACAAGCGCCTCGGAGTTAGCTCTATAAGCAAGCCTGGCTCAGCCTTTGTCACTGTCCGTCCAGTCCTGTTTACCCTGTAAACATCACGTGTCTTCTATGTGTCTTATCTCAGTGCGCGTCTGTGTCAGCTGACTTCATCTCTCAGTCAGCCTGAGTGCTCCGAAGTGGTAAGAAACTGCAGCACGTGATCGGAAGTTTTTTTGGTGTGTTTTTCTCTATGGAGTCCCAACAAATATAGCTCAGCTACACAATGGAAGGCGGACCATTATGCGTGTGTTGTTAGCAAAGAATCCTTTCTCGTGTCTTTTTATGTGTTTGCTTTAGCAGAACATTTTCTCTCTTGCATCTGTTTTAGTGGATTTTTTTTAATGAGTTTGCCTTAGTCTTTTGCCTGTTTCTACTTTAGGAAAACATTCCTTTCTTTACATGGTTGCCCCAGCAAAACATCATCTAGCTGATTTTCTAAAGAAAATCACTTAATTTTTTATTTTATAATCTCCCTTTCTATTTAAGAATTGTCTTTTTCTCTAAGATTAGCAATCTGTATATAATAGAAATAATTATAAGAACCATAATATTTTTAATAAATGGCTTATGTACAGTATAGTCAAATAGTAGTCTAACAAAATAACTTAAATTTCTATCAATATACAACAGTTAAAGAAAAAAAGCTTAAATTTTATCAATGTATAATAAAAATACTTAAAATTTTATTAATATATAATAATTGAACACAAAAATTAAATTTTTATTAATATAGAATCATTAAACAAAATTTAAATCTTTAGTAATTTATAGTAATCAAACAAAAATCTTAAATTTTATTAGTATAGAATAATTAAACAAAAAACCTTACATTTCTATCAATACAGAATATAATAATTAAACAAACAGCTGACCCTCCTAGATGATAACAATCATAACACAAAAGCGACCAGCAACCAACTGGACAGAGGCAGGCACATAGAATAGGAAGGCTCGTAAGGAATGCTGGGTAAAGATTGGTTTTAGAAAAAAGACTATTGTGATGAGTGGAAACCTTAATGGAAATTCCTAGTAAATACTGGCTACATTCCATGGTCTCCTGGGATTACTTCGGACCAAGTTGGAAGAGCAGGAGACACCTCATACTGTAGCGAGAAGTAGCCAGTTGACCACGTGGCACAGGCCACTGGAAACTACCTCATTGTCCCCTATCTCTGTGTTTACTTATTTATTTTGAATTATTTTTCATTTTTCTTTTTGAAACAGAGGCTTGCCATGTAGCCCAGTCTAGTCTTGCCATTTCCGAGATGACAGGCTTGAGTTCTTGGATTTAGTGCATATCTAGAATGAATAGCAGGACAGCCGGTCTTTGTATTAACTCTGTAGAATCTCTGTGCACAGCCTGGGCATGGATGGTCTCTGAGACAGGACTCTGAGCCCTCAAGCAGTCACAAGGATCAGCTATGGCAGCCAGAGATATTCTAAATGGTTCATGTTCTCCAGGGACTTCAGCCTAGCCAGTCGAGGTGAGCTTCATTAGTTAATGAGCCAGTCTTTCTCTCTGCACCAAGCCTGCTGCCTCCGGGTTCCATGGCAGAGGAGAGTGCCGTGATGTGTCTGGGTGCCACCCCTAACAGCATGACCTGGGGAGCTGAGCTCTGGGTCCTGCCAGTCTGGCACAGTTCTTAAGACCTTGCCGATCTCCCTCAGAGGAAGGAGGACTTGGGTGGGTGCTTACCTCGCTTCCCGCTGTGCCATCCACCGTGTATGCTCTCTGTGCCCAATCATCCATGCACTTGATGGGCCTCACATGCTAGCAGACATACCACTCGGAATTTTGTCCATCCTGGTTTCCTCCTGGCTGAGAAGCCACGTGGTGCCTGTGGTAAGTTGGGCTACAGTGCAGACACTTCGGTTTCACGGTGGCCTAACTGCATGCCCCACGCTGTCCAGTGTACGTTAAACCCCATCCCACAGCTCTGGAGGGGAGGCAGCTCTGTCAGTAACTGGGCTCCATCCTTCCCACTGCCTGGAAATAGTGAGGGGTCCTGCCCTCTGATGGCTTTGCGGGGTGACCAGTGAGGACTCCATCTACTCTCCTCTTATGTGCAGTGACATTATACATGATGTGATATTGATGTCTAAAGAAGTCTATCCAGTTTCAGCTCCCTCCAGAGCTTAGGACAGGTACCTCTTGTTCTTGCCAGAGAGAGCCCAGCTTATGCTGTCTGTTGTATGGGTAAAGTCCAGTTGCTCTAGCAAACGTGGTAGAGGGGTACCTAGCCTCTGCACCTTGATTATCCCTGCGCACGTCTGTATGTTGATCGCCATGTGGGAGGCTTGTGTCTCATCTCCTACTCTGCCTGGAAACGGATGGGTCCTATCTGATCTGACCACTCCTAGGAACCTCATGGGTGGCCTGGAGCCTTGGATCTTGCTGGAGTTGATGACCTGTCTCCTCTGTCAAAGAAGATAGCACCTTCGTTGTCCTGGGTTCTGAGGCTACAACCTTCCTCTTTTCCAGGGTTATTATTACGAAAATGGGAGCAGATAATATCAGCTTGGAATGGGGCCCAAAGTCACTGCTCTAAGACAGGTAGAGACTGAGCAGGTATTCCTGAGAAAGAATCGAGTGGAGGCAAAGTGGATGGTCTCATGAGTCTAGTCTTGCAGGATTGCTGAGCTAAGGGAGGGTGTGCCTTTTTTCCTGATCTCTGGGTAATGTAGACACCTCACTGTAGATATTAGGTCTTACTGCATTTAGCGCCCTATAAGCCACAGCTATTCTCCAGGTTCTGTGTGCCTGGTTGGAGGCAGTGTGGTCCCAGCCTCCTCTGACTCCTTCATTGACTCTCTGCTCTCAGCATGGCAGCTCTGTCTTCTACTGCTCTCTGTCTAGGGGCAGAAGGGCGAACAGGGTCTCATTTTGCTTCCTCTCATTACCACCTTAGCTACCTGAATCTTGATACCACCCCACCTCCCAGGAGCCTTTCCTAATAAATTAGCCACCCCTTAGTACCCTGCAGGATCAGGGAGCCTCCCAGAAGTGAGTCCATTTGTGACGGCATTACCCTATAAGCTTCAGAATGTCCCAAACCCTCGAGAACAGTCTGGGTTGCCTTAGAGACTAATTAAGCAGTCAGCTCCATGTGAGGCCCAGTCTCCTACAATCCTTGCTTTGAAGTATCTCCAGCCCTGCCCCTAGTCCCAGGAAATTGGTAGATCCATCTTGCTTTGCCAATAATACTAAATCATAGAACTTCTAGCCTTCCTGGCAAATTCCCTTCCTCTTCTTTGGGCTCAAAGTCCTTCTCAAAGCCTTGCAAGACTCCAGTAGCTTGTGTCCGTCTCTTCCACAGAGCTTTCTTGTTATCTTAACCGGACTTCCATTTCTTATCTCTGTCACTTAGATTTGCCCTGCTTCCCTATCAGACATGGTGACAAAACAGCCCCTGTCCAAGCTATCTTCAATCTGTCCCAAGCTGGCAACAATAGCCTGACCTATACCAGAAACATCCTGTCAAATGAGAACAAGAACCAGACTGGTTTTTTTGACAGCTTGTTTTCTGTTCTTGTCCCTGAGACATTGAGTGTAGGTGGTTTGCGGCTGCTCAGCTCCTGCAGCATCCTGGGCTTCGTCCGTGCTTTTCTGGATGCTTTTGTCCTGGCAGGCTCCCTCCCTCTGCCCTGAATTCGGTCATGTCTCTCCCGTGCCCACGGTGATCCAGTCTGTAGTACAGTGATTTCTTTGGTTGTAGAGGGCACTATACAGGCACTGTCTAAGGGCCAGGTGAGTTGGCACGATTCCTCATTTTCTCAGCGTTATTTCCCACCAGAGAAATGCCAATCCCTTTGTGTTCCAGGCTCTCACTTATCAGGCAGCGTGGCAGTGCCTGCAGGATCCATGGATTCTACAGCCATAAACAGTATCAGGGGAGCGGACAGCCCTCCCGCACTGGCATGCGCTGTGCCTCTCCCCTAGACGCTTGGCTCCTATAAGGTCAAGGGAAAAGCAAGGCTCATAGGCCAAGAGTCCCCATCCTCCACCAGCAGCCTCAGTTTCTCCTTCAAGCCTGTCTTCCCAGTGTTCTAACTTTCTGCATCCCACTCTAACTGTGAGATAACACCTGGGAACCTTTCCTATACCACTCTTTGCCTCCAAGCCACCCAGCAACAAGTGAGATACACTTGGTATCTTGTTTCTCCACTTTTGAAATAAGGTTAGAGGCTGAGAGAGAGGCAGAGACACACTATCTCATCTCCTTCAAGTCATAGTTCTTGGAGTTTTGTTTGCAGCCAGCTAGGCACCAGGAGGAAACAGCTGTGTGACCTAGAAACACAGCCCCGTGTTCTCCAGGCAGAGACGCTTATCATTTTTATGGAAGGGTTTGGTGATAACCCCTGGCGTGCAGAGAGTGCGGGTGAATTGTGTGCGTTTGTCCTCCGTCAGCTGCCACCGTGGAGGGGTGGATATTGCCAATTTGCTGCAAATTGGTTTATGAATGGCTTGAGACCTTCATCTCCCACCC
>LR751936.1:2783-122649 GCA_902729485.2 Mus minutoides | reverse complement strand
CCATCTGGTTATAAGGACACATGTTCCACTATGTTCATAGCAGCCTTATTCATAATAGCCAGAAGCTGGAAACAACCCAGATGTCCCTCAACAGAGGAATGGATACAAAAAATTTGGTACATTTACACAATGGAGTACTACTCAGCTATTAGAAACAATGAATATATGAAATTCCTAGGCAAATGGATGGATCTGGAGGATGTCATCCTGAGTGAGGTAACCCAATCACAAAAGAACCAACCTGCTTTTCTTAGACAGGCCTCATTCTCCAGCCCACAATGGCCTCAAATTCAGGGCAATTCTATTGTATAGCCTAAGAATATTAAGGCTGAATACATGAGCCACAATACCTAGCTTATACTTTCTTTTTTATTACACTTTGTAAATATTACATCTTTAAATTACCCAACTCTCCTATAGTTGTACTGTAAAAAAATTATTGCAACATTCTTGCAACATCAGTAACATTTTTTGCACATTCAAACACATCAATTCCTTCTCCCCAGTCCTCCTCCTCTAATCTGTAGCTCTTAAAACCAAGGATCTATTTCTGGATGCTCTGCTCTCTTAAAATCATCTGCCTATCATTATGCCAATCCTGTCTACCTTGATTACTGTCATCCTTATAACAAACATTCAAAGTACAGTCTACGTCCTTTTTTTTTTTTTTTTTTTTTTTTTTCAAATCTGCTGGGATTATTTCAGGTTCTCTACATTTCTATATGAAAATAACAACGTTTCACATTTCTACAAAAAGCCTCCTAGGGCTGTGACAGGAATTGCATTAATCTATAAATCAACTTATAATTTATATACATCTTGCATTCTGATCCATGGCCAACAACAATTAGCAACAAATGTCTATAAATTAGGTGTTTAATTTCTCTTAGCAATGTTTGCTAGTTATTGGGAGACAGAATACTGACCCTGCCATTACTTTCACATTTCTATAAAGGAATGTTTATATTTGATGCTACTAAAAATGACAGTTGTGGGATTGGGAATATAGCTCAGGGATAACTTGCTTGCTTTTTAGCATGATTGGAGCCTTGGGTTCAGCCTCACCAGAAACCACAAGATAACCCTCATTCTTTAAGGCCTGACCTTTGGATACTCTTACTCACTTTTAAATTGTTTGTAGGCATCACCGGATTTTCTAGAAGTAATATGCTACAATGAACTAAGGAGAGGCTACCATATCCTTCCTAATTTGGATCATTCATTTACTCATTCATTCATTTCACCTTATTGAATTGGCTAGTCCGTAGACCATGGTTAAGTAAAGGTGTTAATTAGGTATTTGTGTTTTTTACTGTAACAGGGAATAAGAAGAGTCACAGTCTTTTTTTTTAGTTTACTAACAAGTCAATGTTTCAAACATGCCCCTTATCAAATATATTACATTTCCTTCCATTTCAAGTTTGCTCAACATTTACATCAGAAATGACTATTGAATTATGTCAAATGTCTTTTCTACATCTACTTATATGACCATACGGCTATTCTAAATTACACCAATTTTCAAATGTTTAACTGGCCTTGTAGTCATGACACAAACTCTACTTGGTTCTGATCTATTGCTCTTCTTACACACTGTTAGATTGTCACTGTTAAAACTTTGTCAAGGTTGCTGGAGAGATGGCTCAAAGGTTAAGAGCACTGACTGTTCTTCAAGAGGTCTTGAGTTCAATTCCCAGCAACCACATGGTGGCTCACAACTATCTGTAATGGGATCCGATGCCCCCTTCTGGTGTGTCTAAAGACAGCTATAGTGTACACATATGAATTAAAACAAAAACAAAAACAAAAAAAACTTTGTCAAATTCAAGAGAAATATGGCTCTTTCTTTCTGTTGCTGTACAGATGATGGTTGTGAACCTTCATGTGGTTGTTGGGAATTGAGTATTTAGGACATCTGCTCGTTCCAGTCAACCCCACTTGCTTCAGTCAACTCCACTCTCCCAGTCCCTGGTCGCTCCAGCCCAAAGATTTATTTATTATTATACATAAGTATACTGTGGCTGTCTTCTGATACACCAGAAGAGAGCATCGGATCTCATTATATATGGATGGTTGTGAGCCACCATGTGGTTGCTGGGATTTGAACTCAGGATCTTCAGAAGAGCAGTCAGTGCTCTTACCCACTGAGCCATCTTGCCAGCTCCTATAGCTCTCTTTCTTTTGTAATGTTTTGTTTTGGGTATAAAGTGAAGTGACTAAATGTGTCAGAAAATATCTCATATTCTATTTTCTGGAAATTATATAGCATTTTTAAATTCATTTTTAAACATTTCATTGATTCACTAATGAAGCCAGGCAGACTTACAATTTTTTTTTTTAGAAAGGGTTTTAGCTATAAACTAATTTTTTCTAGGACTATATGTCTTTAATCTTTTTTTAAGTAAACTTTGGAAATCTGTATCATTTAAGAAAACAACTTGAACTTATCAGTACATACTTTTTTTTTCTTCTTTTGGTTTTTCGAGACAGGGTTTCTCTGTATAGCCCTGGCTGTCCTGGAACTCACTTTGTAGACCAGGCTGGCCTCGAACTCAGAAATCCACCTGCCTCTGCCTCCTGAGTACTGGGATTAAAGGCGTGCGCCACCACGCCCAGCATTACATGCTTGTATGTAACATTCCACAATGTCTTAGTGGGGAGGGAGCCTGGACCAGTGTGTTAATTATATGCTCTGCCCTGACTTTCACTCCCAATTCCAGAAAACCTTTTATTATAACCTAACATGCAAGTTTTTCAAACAAACAAAAACAAAAACAAAAAAATTAATTTCATCTATACAGGAGGTAGTGGCACATGCCTTTAATCCTACCACTCAGGAGGCAGAGGCATAGGTAGGCAGATCTCTATGAGTTCAAGGACAGCCTGTTACAGAGCAAAGTCCAGGACATCCAGGGCTACACAGTGAAACCTCATCTCGAAAAACAAAACAAAATAACAATAACAACAACAAAAAAACCCAAAATCCCAAATAACCAACCAAAAAACAACTTCAAGTGTCGGGCAGTGGTGGTGCACGCCATTAATCCCAGCACTTGAGAGGCAGCAGCAGGCGGATTTCTAATTCAAGGCCAGCCTGGCCTATAGAATTAACAGAAAAAACAAAAAACCAACCCCCACAAACAAACAAACAAACAAACAAAAACAAAAACCAACTTCATATAAAAAAGTAGATTTCCTATAGACTATAGTTTTGGCTGCTTTATTGATCATTTTTGCTATCGTTTGAATCTAATTTTATTATTCTTTACCATCTATACTCTATTTACCTGTTGAAGTTGTATGATCCAATGAGGTTTAGTATATTCCTAATTTCACACTCATTATCACCATATAACTAGCATATTTTATTAACCCCTAGGAAACTTTTTCTCAATTATCAATCATTCCTCATTCTACTCTAACCCTTCATTAAATAATAATGTCTTTTCAATTTTTTATTTTTTATTTTTATGTGTATGTGTCTGCTTGAGTACATGTGCACTATTTGTGTGCAGGTACCCTCAAAGGCCAAAAGAAGCCATCAGATGCCCTGGAACTGAAGTTCCAGGTGGCTGTGAGCTATGTGCCGTGAGTGCTAGAAGCCAACCTGGGTCCTCTGTAACCCAGCAAGTGCTCAGGGCTCTCAGTGCTGACTCAGCTCTCCAGCTTCCAATCACGTTAAACAGTTTCCTAAGGTGTATGTATATAAGTGCACCACTTATCTGCAGTATCCACAGAGGTCAGAAGATAGCATCAGATTCCTGGAACTGGAGTGTCAGATGGTTGTGAACCATTCTGAGGGTACTAGGAACCTAACCCAGCACTTACTGTTCTTAAACATCGAGCCACCTCTCCAACTCCTGGGTCTTTTTTTTTTTTTTTCATATTATTTCTTTATTTCCATTATTCTATTTAATTTGTTCATTATTTGTAACATATAACTGTTATCCCATCCAGGTTCCTTTTTTTTTTTTTTTTTTTTTTTTTTTTGGTTTTTCCAGACATGGTTTTTCTCTGTGCAGCCCTGGCTATGATCTGACTGTCTTTGCCTCCCACATGCATGCGCTACCACTGCCTGGCTTGTTCTGTTAATTTTTTTTTTTTTTTTTAAAAGATTTACTTTATGTATATGAGCATGCTGTAGCTGTCTTCAGATACACCAGAAGAGACAGGTATCAGATTCCATTACAGATGGCTGTGAGCCACCATGTGGTTGCTGGGAATTGAACTCAGGACCTCTGGAAAAGCAGTCAGTGCTCTTAACCACTGAGTCATCTCTCCAGCCCCCTGTTCGGTTAATTTTAAATACTCATACCCCAAGAATTATTTCTCATTATTCTTTGATCACTGTTTCCTGCTGACAATAATTTTCTTGTTTCATGAATTTGTCTTCTTTCCTTAAACGTTATGCTGTATATACATGTATGTTGGCTGAGTTATTTGGCTTGTTGGTTTTCTACTTAAGTGGAATGCTTCTTTGAAATTTCTATTTAATAAAATTACAGATGTTTTGGAAATAAGATTTTTAGCCTTGGCTAGACTGGATCTCACTTAGTAACCCAGGCGGCCTCACAGGCATGTGTCATCTGGTTCCCATTGCTCTGGTTCTTCTGCCTTCACGTTTTCTTCAGATGTCTAGTGACTCTTTGCTGTCCACTTTTACAGAAAAACATTACACAACTAACTGGGAGACAAGCTAGATCAAAGATGAGGATAGGGTTCAGTATGTCAGAAGTACTTTCCCCAGAACATTCTATTTATCCAGAGAAACTTTCCAGTGTCTGGTCTGAGGGCTAGGACTGGCAGAAAGTACTCTGAAAGCAAGGCAGACCAAAGAAGTTTTGTGTGATGACTTGGACCAAATCTTTACTTTTTAGTCTGATGCTTCAACTTTCTAGATTTCTCAATGAGAACATACGTATGGCCTGCTAATGTAGTAAGATGGTGAATCCTGACACATGTACTAGATGTGTTCCCAAGTAGACTTAAGTACTTCCCGCTTCACGATGAATATCACTCTCCGTCCCTATAGTTTCAAAATCCTGAGCTAGAGACTTTTAGACAATAAAATGGTTCCCTTCTCGTTCACACTCAACTTTGCAACCGCTGTCTATCCACTTAGGCAGGTGTAGTTGGTCTTTCTTTCTACTGCAATCTTCTCGGTACATGCTGAGAATTCCTGGGCCCTGGTGCCTCTCTTCCTTTTATTTACCATTACAGTGACTTGAAAAAAAAAAAGCCTTATAAACTGTCATTTTAGTTGGGTTTTCAGATTTGGCATGCACAAGCATGTACACACACACACACACACAGACACAGAAAGTATTTAAAATAAAATTTCAATATCTTAATACCCAAACTTATTTAATTCCACTTGTTTTTCACAAGGACTTGTCGTATTTAGTCATCCCAGGGGGAAGAGCAAAGTGTTTGATACAGAATCTGAAGAATTAGAAATGTGGTCCACATATCAGGTTTAACCAAAAGATTCTACTGCAATGCTGTATGAGAAGTCTGTGCGTATCACAGTAATCAACATGTGAGCACATGCTTTTCTTTGTTCACAATGACACTTACTCATCTAGCACTCACAAGAAACAATACCACTTTTTGACCAGTAATGACAGATTTCTGAAAAATGTCCATACTTCCTCTAGATCCTCCAGGTACATATATTTATCAACAAGAGATGTAGCGAGAAGGCAGGTCACATCAATTGTGGAAAGGAGTAGAGGGAAAGCAATTATTAAGCTTGCAAAAAATTTTGTTGCCTTTACGAAAACACACAATTACACCTTCCATATGCAACCTTTCATTTTCCACCAGACTGACTTGAGTAATCTGAGGTTAGAACTTCTAGTTCTCTTTTTGTCCCTGTACTTATACTCATACTGCAAACAGGAGAAAGTATTTGCTGGCTATAAATTAATAGTTTAATTTGTATACAGTTTTTTGTAGAAATGACAGAGAAACAAAACCTTGTGTATTAAGAAAAACATTAAAAAAACAAAAAACATTTAAAAAAAAAAAGCTTCCCCAGAAGCTTTTCTCCTGTTCTCCTGGGAACTTCCTCACCGTTTCCCAATGTATTATTGGGAAAGATGCTATATGTCCTTGATCATGGGTATCTAATCCAATGTTGGCATCAACTTCAAGCTACATAAACCACACTGTCTCCCACTGTCCTAACATTCCAGCCAGCTGTTTGACAGGGTGACTATCTGAGTTCCAGAAAAATCACCATAGTTCTGGTGGCCAGTTTACAAATAAGGAAGGCCAGCTGGTATGGACAGAATGTTTCATAAATGTTAAGGGCTATAGAAAACGTTACAGGAAGACATGAAGGTGCCTAAGCAGCCCAGAGAAGTACCAAGATATATTAGTCCAATCAAATAAAAACGATAGGCAAGCAAAGTGCCTCAGTGGGCCAAGATCCCTGCGGCCAGCCTGACCCCCTGGACACGCATTGTAGAAGGAAAGAACCAACTCTCACAAGGTGTCCTTTGACTTTTACACACGCACCTTGATTCAAAGGCACTTGCATGCACACAGGCTTAGTTAATGTAAATTTGTTTGTTTAAAACAGGACCTCTCACAATATCTTGCTGCCTCTGCCTCTGCTTCCTGAGTGCTAAGATCAAAGATATGTCTCAACTTTTGGCTTTTTTTTTTTTTTTTTGGTTTTTTGAGACAGGGTTTCTCTGTGTAGCCTTGGCTGTCCTGGAACTCACTTTGTAGACCAGGCTGGCCTCGAACTCAGAAATCTGCCTGCCTCTGCCTCCCGAGTGCTGGGATTAAAGGCGTGCGCCACCACGCCGGCCTTTTTTTTTTTTTTTAAGATATAGCTTCTCTGTATATTCCTGGCTACTATAGAATGCTTTCTGTAGACCAGGCTGGCCTTAAACTCAGACATCTACCTGCCTCTGCCTCCTGAATGTTGAGATTAAAGGTATGTACCACCACCACTGACCAAAAACAAGAAGGAGGAAGAGGAGGGGAGGAGGAGTAGGGGGGAGGAAAAAGAAGAAGAGGAAGGAGAGGGGGCTGGAGAGATGGCTCAGCAGTTAAGAGCACTGACTGCTCTTCTAGAGGCACTGAGTTCAGTTCCAAGCAACCACATGGTGGCTCACAATCAACTGTAATGGGATCTGATGCCCTCTTCTGGTGAGTCTGAAGAGAGCAATGGCGTACTCATACATAAAATATATAAATAAATCTCTTAAAAACAGAGAAGCTGGGGGCGTGGTGGTGCACGCCTTTAATCCCAGCACTCGGGAGGCAGAGGAAGGCAGATTTCTGAGTTCAAGGCTAGCCTGGTCTACAGAGTGAGTTCCAGGACAGCCAGGGCTATACAGAGAAACCCTGTCTCAAAAAAAAAAATCAAACAATAATAATAATAATAATAATAATAGCTATTATTATTATGCAAGACACCCTAGATTTAGAGAAGAAATATACTCATGTTTAAAAATATAAGTCTATTTTCCACTTTTGCTTGACATAGACCATGGAAACTTCTTGTATCACTTCTGAAACCTATTTAATAACAGAACAGCAGCAGTAGGAAGAGGCAGTCAAATCCCGAGCCACGTGCTGACATGAAACCTTAAGGCCACTGCCTCTGTCTCCATTTCACCTAACTGAAGTCACTGTTAAGAACAGCCTCATCTGAAGTTGAGCCTAGTGTCTTATGATCCCAGCACTTGGCAGAATAAGCAGGAAGACTGTTGTGAATTCCAGAACAGAAAAGGAAGAAAGAAAACATTTATCTATTTGAACAGAAGACTCTTCTTTTCTTGTGAGTTAGAATAGCTTCAAGTGAGAGAAACCAAACTTGTTCCGTCACACAAAAGGGTATTTATTCTCAGGGAAGTAGGTATAAACTAGTATTAACATTAATACTGGATTTCTGGGCAAGAAAGATGTTCACACATCATCTTTGTAATTCATCGGATATGAATATGCACACAGGCTGAGTTATGGAGTGTAAAACTGCCTCCATTGATGACTGCCCCACCGACTCAACACTTGCTAGCTGACTAAGCCAAGACACAGGCTCATTGCCATTCTCTTTATTAAAACTACTAAACTGGCCGGGCGTGGTGGCGCACGCCTTTAATCCCAGCACTCAGGAGGCAGAGGCAGGCGGATTTCTGAGTTCAAGGCCAGCCTGGTCTACAAAGTGAGTCCAGGACAGCCAGGGCTACACAGAGAAACCCTGTCTCGAAAAACCAAAAAAAAAAAAAAAAAAAAAAACAAAAAACAAAAAAAAAACCCTACTAAACTGGTTAAGGGCTCCTGCAAAAGCCTGACAGTTTCAAGGCAGTCAGTCTTAGATGTTGTTTCTGTATGACTATTATCAGTACCTCAAATAGAAATGTGGCCAGCTCTCTTGTCCTGATTTAAATTTTGCAATGATTCCCCAGGAAACAAACAACCAAAAAAAACCAACTCAACTCCATACCACAGAATACCAGGCCCTTTGTGACCAAATCATTCCCACCTCTTCTGCTGTGTGCAGTTCTGTGTGAATATTACACGTGCCTGTCATTATCAGGTGCCCTGCTGTGAAGTCACATTAGCCTGCAGTAAGTTCCATGAGTGCACATGCTCTTGTGGCCTGGCCACTCTTCTCTAGGCACAGAACACACTTGGAATGTCGCTTCGTTCCCACTCTTTAGTCTCAAGCTGTTTTCATTTCTGTAGGAAGCCTTCCCAAATACTCAAATTAGTCAGGCGCCTTACACTACTAGCACTGTGGCACTTTTCATAGCTCACAATTACAAGCTACAACATTTCTCCACCCTACTGAATGAACCTAGGGCCTTGTACTGGCTAGTTTTGGTGTCAACTTGACACAGCTGGGTTATCACAGAGAAAGGAGCTTCAGTTGAGGAAATGCCTCCATGAGCTCTAGCTGTGAGGCATTTTCTCAATTAGTGATCAAGGGGGAAAGGCCCCTTGTGGGTGGGACCATCTCTGGGCTGGCAGTCTTGGGTTCTATAAGAGAGCAGGTTGAGCAAGCCAGGGGAAGCAAGCCAGTAAGGAACATCCCTCCATGGCTTCTGCATCAGCTCCTGCCTTCTGACCTGCTTGAGTTCCAGTCCTGACTTCCTTGGTGATGAACAGCAGTATGGAAGTGTAAGCCAAATAAACCCTTTCTTCCCCAACTTGCTTCTTGGTCATGATGTTTGTGCAGGAATAGAAACCCTGACTAAGACAGGCCTCACCACATGCTAGGCACTATGTAACCCACGGGTTATGGTTAGTCCCAGCTCAACTAGCTTTTGGGCTAGTATCATAAGGGTAGGGACCACCTGCTGTGCTTATCATTTTACTCCTAGCGACTCAAACAGAGTACGCAAACAACCAAAAAGGATCCCTTCGTGAACTGTTATATAAAAAGTGTAATTCCATGGGGTTGTGTCAAACTGACAAGCTTTTCCAATACAACGTAAAGAGTCAACAGAATGAAACAACAACCTGGTGAGTGAGAGAAAATATTCCAAGTATTTCATCAAATGGGACCAATATCCAGAGTAGATGAGGAACTCAACAAGCAAAACAAACAAACATCCCGAGGAAAAAAAGGACAAGTGACTTTCTTTTTGGGGAGGAAGCAGGGTCTTACTCTGAAGCTGTTGCTGGCTAGTCGGAAACTCAGGAGACCTGCTTGCCTCTTCCAAGGTGTGTGTCACTACTCTCGGCCCGGGCTGTTTATTTGTTTGGTTTTGAGACAGGGTTTCTCTGCATATCCCTGGCTGTCCTCGAACTCACTGTGTATACCAGGCTGATCTTGAACTCAATAGGACTGCCTGCCTCTGCCTCTGCCTCTGCCTCTGCCAGTTCTTAAAAGAAGACATGTTGAAGCTGCATCAATCCATTCTGACTATGATAGGTTATAGGACCAAATGCTATATTACCACTGAAGAATAAGAACAATTCTTAATTTCTAATCCCAACTGATGACGGATTTCAGAAGACTGCAGTCCCTAGACTGTCATTTTTTATTTGTATGCTTCAGTAAGAGGACCATTTGTGGGAACTGGTTCTTTTTCATTATGTGGGTGTTGGGACTCGAACTCAGGCTTCATTCGTATTGCCATTCTTCTATCAGCAGTGTCTTGGTTTCATTTTCTTTCACTGTCACATTGCACCTGCAATCAGGAACCTAGAAAGATGAATACTTCTTCCTTTCACTCAGCTCCCCTTTCTTACTTAGACAGTCCAGGCCTGCAGCGAGGGAATATGCCACCCACAGTAGGCAGGTGTTCCCATCTTGATTATAAAGTGGACAACTGAGATTAACCATTTTAAGCAGGTACCTTCAACTATCACTGCTATAACTTAGGTATGGCTTGTTCTCTAATGGTTCAAATCCTGGAGGCTTGATCCTCAGTCTGCAGTATAAAAAGAGTAGGGCACAGTTCTTCGTGCCTGGAATCCTTCATGTTCTTTGAGAGGTGGAGGCAGGAAGACCAGCAGTCAGAAGACCTGTCTCAGCTACATACAGAGATTGATGCCAGCCTTAGCTATAGAGACTGTCTAAACAAAACAAAACAAAAAACCCCAACAACAACAAAAAACAGTATAGAAAGGTGGCTGGAACTTTAAGGAGAAGGACCTCACAGAAGGGGTGGATCATGACCACCTTCAGAATAAATTAATGTTGGTGTCAGAAAGCACAATGACTTCTGAGTGAACACAGTCCCATAAAAGCTTGCTTCTGGATTTGAACACTCTCACAGGCTCCTCTTCTGAATCTTTACCATGCTGTGACACTGTCCTCATCTGACACTAGGGCTATGCTGATTGCAGTTTCTAGTTTCTAGCCACCAGAAGCACAGACCAAATGAGCAACCTCTTTTGGGGGAGTGGAGTAAGGGTTGAGACAGGGCTTCACTTAGATAGCCTTGGATGACCTGGAGCTTAATATGGGAAACAAGCTGGTCTAGAACTCTAGAATCCAACTGCCTCTGCCTTCTGAGTACTGGGATTAAAGGTGTACACCACCACATTTGCATAAAGTACCAAGTCTTACTTTGTTAAAGCCACTCAGAATAGACTAGGGAAATTAAAAATCTCATTAATGTTAGGAAGCTGTAAAAAGGTCTCAGAAAATGAAAGCAGAAATTCGCCATCTGCAGCAAGCACATTAAGCACAGTTTATAAGGTAATCTTGCTAGGTATGGTAGCACATACCTACAGCCAGGAGGATCAACAGCTTGGCCTAGACGGTGAGACTCTAAATGAATGAATGAGTGAATTAGTGAATGAATTTGTTTGGTTTTGTTTTAAAAGACAGGATAACTCTAAATACTTCTAGGCTGGCTTTGAATTCTTGAGCTCAAATGATCCTCCTGTCTCAGTCTTCCAAGTTCGAGGTGAGAGTATACCATCAAGCCCATGAGAGTCTGTTAACAGTGCCTATTATCAGCATCAAGTGTTTTCATTCTTTATTTTAAAGATTTGTTTATTTTTACTATGAGTGTATGCCAGCATATATGTATGTGCACCAGGTGCATGCCTGGTATAGGTAGAGCCTATAGAGGCCAGAAAAGGGTGCTAGATCCCCTGGAACTGCAGTTACAAACTGGTAAACTGTCCTGTGGGTGCTGGGAATCAAACCTAGGTCACGGCTGCAAGAGCAGCAAGTGCTCTCAACTGCTGCCATGTCTCTAGCCCTCACGTTTCTTATATTTATTTGTAATTCATCATGAAGATATCAAGATGGGCAACAAACGTATCATAAGCCAATGTGAGACTTCTGAAATTATAGCAGCTGTTTACCTTTTTCTGTGCCAGAGAATATGGAGATGATTTTGTTCCTGGGTTTTTTTTCCTCTGGAACAGAAGGCAAAGGTTTCAAACTGTGATTGGCTGATAAAGGATCTTTTCCTCCAGTGCTAAAAATGGTACTGCTCATCCGAACTGGAGGTGCTGGGGGCTTGTCTTCCAGCTCTCCGTTATCAGACATGATTCAGAATTATGAAACAGCCTGAAAGAGACAATCCCAAAGCAGTCAATTAATCACAAGGTTAAAGACAGCATAGACAGTAATTACCCCCACCACACTGCAAATTAGAAAAAATGGGATCCAGTTACTGACATTTGCAAAATTTGGATAAAAGATCAAAGATAAAACAAATTTCATAAAACCAATCTCCACTAAATAGCCACAGAAATGTTTGAAGAACATGTTCATACTAACTCATTACAAACAATTTACCTAACGACTCTGAGATGATTCCAAAATACAGAAGAAATGTTTCTGTGCTGCCTCATTTTCGTCACCATGATACAAACTGAAATCACCTGGGAAGAAGAGGAGCCTTTAGCTGAGAAGCTGCCAACATCAGACTGGCCTGTGGATAAATCTGTGGGTGGTTTCTTAGCTAATGACTGATGTGGGAGGGCCCAGCTCACTGCTGGCAGTGCCACCCCTAGGTCATATAAGCAAGCAAGCTGTGCAAGGCACAGAGAAGGAACACACTAATAAGCAGCAATCCTCATGGCTTCTGCTTCAAGCTCTTGCCTTGGCTTTCCCTGATAACAGACTGCAATCTATAAGCCAAATTAACATTTTTCCTTCCCCAGGTTGGTTTTAGTCAGCGCTTTTTGATTGTTTTAAATTTTTCATGTGTTTTAACACAGCATTAGAGAAGCAAATTAGAACAGTTTGGATTTTTTATGATTTATTTTTACTGTATGTGCTATGTTTTGCCTCTGTGTGTGTGTGTGTGTGTGTGTGTGTGTGTGTGTGTCTGTATGTGTGTCGAGTGCTCATGTGCCCATGTACCAGAAGAGGAGGGTGTCAGATCTCCTGGAACTGGAGTTGCAGGCAGCTGTGAACTGTCATGTGGCTACTGGAAATCAAACCCAGGTCCTCTCCAGCAGCCACTGCTCTTACTCACCAGGTCAACTCTCCAGCCCATCTATTTTTAAGTCACCAGACCTAAACCTGTAGGGCTCCTCCTGCCTCATAACTGCTAGGATCACAGGAATGGCACACCACACAATATGGAATCTTCAAAGAGGAACAGTATGTCCCTTGGACAGCCACGCTGGCTCTCTCTGCTATGTCTACTGTTAGAGGAGATGACTGAGTGCTCGACTCTCCTTTACATGTGTATTTATGTGAACACAAGCACGGGAAGATGAGAAGCTAATAAAGGGGTCTTCCTCAATCACTCTAGACCCAGAAGTTTTCAGACAGGGTTTCTCATTAGGCTTGAACTCAACAACTGCCTTGACTAGATGGCTAAGCAAGCTCCAAGGATCCTCCTGTTTCTATCTCCCTAGTGCTATGATCATAACACGGAACTTTTTTATATAGGTGCTGGGGACCCAAGTCCAGGCTCTGTTATTTGTACAACAAACACTATGTTGACTGAGCCATCTCCCCGTATGCAGTTCTTTAGCTCATTATGTATTTTTAGAGCACCGATTGGTGTTTTGCCTTCATGCATGTCTGTGTGAGGGTGTCAGAATGATACAAACTAACCATGTGGGTGCTGGGAGTTCTTTGGAGGAGCAGCCAGTGCTCTTAACCTCTGACCCCTGAGACATCTCCCTAGCCCCCAGTTCCCTAGCTCTTAAACCTGCCAATCAACACTTCCTTAACCTGACTGGATGCACAAAAGCCTTGTGACTGATTTTAGTCTTTCACATGAACTTTCCTAAAAGAATGTGCCACTAATCAAGACTGATGAAATGGAAATGAAAATACAAAGAATCAATGAAATGAAAATTTGGTTGTTCTCTGAAAAGAGTAAGATGATTAACAAACTCTTAGCCAAAATAAACAAAACAAACAAAAAAAACCCCAACAAAGCGAAATTTAAAATTAAGAGACATTATAACAAAGATCAATGAAATTCAGAAAATCATAAGGACATACCTTAAAAACTTATATTCCACTAAATTGTAAAATCTAATAGAAATGACCAATTTCTAGATGTAGATAGCCTACTATATAATTAAACCAATATAAGATAAATAATTGAAGTAGATCTGTAATAAACAATGATATTGGAACAATTAAAAGAACAACAAAGCCCTCCTAACTAAGCAAAGGTCAGCCCAGATCAGAGTTAGACATACGCTTTCTCTGCTCTAATTTCAATAGCACTTCAAGCCTTAGCTAGAGAAAAGAGATCAGTAGTTTTCCTACACATTGACAGTAAACATTCTGAGAAAGCAGGGAAACAACCCTACAGCTGTATACTGCCTCAACACCCAAACAAGACAGTGGAATAAATCCAACCAAAAGAAGGAATAGACCTCTAAAATGAAACCTTTAAAACATCAAAGAAATTGAAGACACTAGAAAATGGAAAAAAACCTACCACATTTTTGGATTAGTACAATTAATATTATAAGATAGCCACCTTACCAAAAGCAATCTATTGATTCAAGGCAGTCATCAAATTTCCAATGCCACTCCTAACAGAAATAGGAAAAAGAATTTTAAAGTTAAGAAAGAAGCACAAAAGACCCAGGGAACCAATGCAATTCTTAGCAAAAATAAGAATGCTAGAGGTAACACCATACCTGACAACTTCAGTTTACCAAGCCATGGTAACAACGACAGCATAATACCGGCACAAAAACAGACATCCAGACCAGCTGAACAGAAGACTCAGATATGAAACTCCACAGCTACAAAAACCTGGGGTTTTAAAAGTCTCTCTTTTTAATTTTACTTTATTTATATGAGTACACTGTAGCTGTCTTCAGACACCAGAAGAGGGCATCTGATCCCATTAAAGATGGTTGTGAGTCACCATGTAGTTGCTAGGAATTGAACTCAGGACCTCTGGAAGAGCAGCCAGTACTCTTAACCACTGAGCCATCTCTCCAGCCCCCCAAAACATGATTTTTGACAAAGATGTTAAGAATACACATTGGAGAAAAGACAGCCTCTTCAACAATCCATGCTAGGAGAACTGATGTCTATATGCAGAAGAATTAGATCCTTCTGTCTCATCAACCTGAAATGGATCAAAGATCTTAATGTAAGATCAAAATTCTGAAACTGCTAGAGGGAAAACATTTAAGGCACAGGCACAGGGAAGGAGGCTCTGAACAGGGCCCTTAAATTCTGAAACTGCTAAAGGAAAAACTAGGGCAAATACTCAACACTGTTCTGAGTGAACTCTCACTCAGGAAATAAGGTCAACAAACTACAAATGGGACATCATGAAATTACAGCTTCTGTACAATAAAGGAAATAGTTAATCAAGTGAGACAACCCAGATAATAAGGGGGAAACTTGGCCAGCTATATAGCTCACAGAGGTTTAATAAAGTGTATTCAGCCTTTGTTACTGCAACACAGTATCATCTACAAACTAACCAACTAAATCACACACATACACCCCCCCCCAAACTCGTAATATTTGAACTAAGTTTAATATTTTGTTTTGGGTCTCTTTCTTTCCAAGTGGCCCATGAACTACAGGCTGGACATACCTTACAGAATATACAAAGAACTAGCCTGGCATGATGGCACATGCCTTTAATCCCAGCACTCGGGAGGCAGAGGCAGGTAGATTTCTGAGTTTGAGGTCAGCCTGGTCTACAGAGTGAGTTCCAGGACAGCCAGGGCTAAACAGAGAAACCCTGTCTAGAAAAACCAAAAAAAAAAAAAAAAAAAAAAAAAAAAAAAAAAAAAAAAAAAAAAAAAAAAAAAAAAAAAAAAAAAAAAAAAAAAACCAACCCTGTCTCAAAAAACCAAAGAAAGAAAGAAAGAAAGAAAGAAAGAAAGAAAGAAAGAAAGAAAGAAAGAAAGAAAGAGTGTGTATATTAAGATGGTCTATCCATGAAGTCATTCATCAACTGTTTCAATGAACAATGGTTTTGCTTGGAGGGTGGCACAGACACTAGAAGACCAGTGCTCATTGCAGCACTACTCAAAGGAACTACACCATGCCATGGACCATAGGCATCCAACAAGAGGATCAGGAAAATCTGAGCTAGCTGACTTGAAGTATGAGTGTAAAAAGGGACAAAAGGAACCAACAGGAAAAACAAGGAAGAGAGAGCACAAAGTATTGTGGGGAGTCAAAGACTCAAATACAACAATGTACCTGCACTAAAACTTACAGGATGTGCTATGGATATGAGAGTCAGTCTCTGAAATCTGAAACAGGAAACCTGAGTGATCTGAGTACACTGATAAAGTTAAATGAATAGCATGCCCAAGAATCAGTGTGGCTGTAATGCCAAGACTGTCTATCACCTTTTAACGCTCTGCTCAGATAGACAGGTGACATCTCTCTCATCGCTAACTTGGTGGACATTTTAACTCTACTTGCATACATGTATAGATATATATTTTGTCTTTAAAAAAATTATGTGTGTGTGCTTGTGTGGGTATGTTCTGCCTGTGTGGGGTTGCCCAAGGTAGCCAAAAGAAGACATCTGATCCACTGAGGTTGGAGTTACTGGAGGCTGTGAGTCACCTGATGTAGGTGCCAATAACTGAACTTTGACCTCTGGAAGATAACTACTAAGCTATCTTTCTAGTCCCCTAGTCTTTGCTATTTAATCTTCTTAACCACTCGGCCATGCTGCTACTGTTATTTAATCTTCTTGAGAGTGTGTATGCACACATTTGGAGGTCAAAGGGTAATTTCATGAATAAGCCCTTGCTTTCCACCAAGTTTTGAGCCAGGGTCTCATTTACTGCTGTGCATGCCAGGCTATCTGGCTCTTGAGTTTCTGAGGCATTCTCCTGTTTCCATCTCTCATCTTGTTATAGGAACACCAGTAATATGTGCTATTATATCTGGCTTTATATGGGTTTTGGGGATCCAAACTAAGGCCCTGACACTAGCTTGGCATGTTTTACCCACCAAACCATCTCTTGAGCCCTATTTTTGCCTTTAAATCATCCATCCATCCATCTATCCAGGATGCACATGAAGGGTATCTGTAGGTCAGCAAACAACTTGAGACAGTGAATTTGCTCCTTTCTGTGTGGGCCCTGAGGACCAGACTCAGGTCATGAGGCTTGGAGACAGCTACCCTGACCATCTGAGCTCTCGTCTCATAGGTAAAAAAGATCCCTACTTTACATAAATTCTGATGTAAAAGTATATATGTTAGAAAACCAAGGGGCTGGTGAGATGGCTCAGCACGTAAGAGCACCCGACTGCTCTTCCAAAGGTGATAAGTTCAAATCCCAGCATCCACATGGTGGCTCACAACCATCCTTAACGAGATCTGGCGCCCTCTTCTGGAGTGTCTGAAGACAGCTACAGTGTACTTACATATAATAAATAAAATAAATCTTTAAAAAAAAAAAAAAAGAAAAAGAAAACCAAACAACTCCTCAGTAAACAAGGTATTGAGTGGTAATTGGATCTTTTGTGAGAAAACTTTTATCTACAATAAAAATGAGGCCAACTAAATCCACACAAAATTTAAAATAAACTTTATTTCTTCAAGTTAGTTCAAATTCTAGGACTTGGAGAAAAGCAGCTATAACCTGAGAACAACTGAGAGATGCAAACATTATTACTTCCCTCTGAATCCCGCAGCTTTTATTTCTTTCACACACACTGCTTGCTCTGGTGCATTACTTTGACACACATTATCTGCCACATTTGATAGGCAAGTATCAAAAAGTAAGAGACTTACCTAAAACATGCACACAGATCTAATCCTAGTACCAGACCCCAAGTCTTATAAAAACCGTGGAGTATAGCAGTAGAAGATCCCTTACATAAATTCTGATATAAAATTATATGTTAGAAAACCAACATTCCTCATGCTTTCTCTATACTAATCCAGTGTGCTGAATGACTTCTGGAACTGAATTATAACTGTAACAATTAGTCAATAACTTATGTCACTTTTCTCCCCCAAGTTCACTCAGCCCAAAGGGAAAAGACTGTGTATATCTTAGACAGGACTGCTGACTGACTCATGTTGACTATGCTCTGTTCCCCAGTGAAGCCTATCCTTCCTGAATGCAGTAGTCATTTTCTCACACAGCAGTTCACTAGACACAGATAAAGCATGCCATATTAACAGGATTACCTTTGAAAAGCTTTGTACTTGCCCCTCACTGCTGACTTATGACCTCAATCTCTTTCTCACCAAGCAGCTTTTTGTGCACTGCTTCTACAGACAGTGTTAAGTGCTTAAAAAGTGCCTAATAAGGTCTCAGTAAAATTCTTTAACCTTATAGACAAGTACAATAGACAGAAAAACATCTCACAGGACTGGAGGTGTGGCTTCGTTGGTAAAGAGTGCTTGCTCAGTGGTAGTCAATCCCTAGTACCGTACAAAACCAGACAAGGGGTGCATGCATCCTACCAGAGAGGTTGGAGGCAAGAAGCTCAAAGTCATTCTTGGATACATAAAGAGTTGAACACAGGGCTGGAGAGATGGCTCAGCAGTTAAGAGCACCGACTGTTCTTCAAAAAGTCCCAGCAACCACACAGTGGCTTACAGCCATCTGTGAAGAGGGATCTGATGCCCTCTTCTGGTGTGTCTGAAGACAGCTACAGTGTACTCATATTCATAAAATAAATGAATAAATAAATAAATAAATCTTTAAGAAAAAATAATTGAATACAGCCTAAGATACATGAGATCCTATCTGCAAACCAAGTCAAACACACTTCATAATAAAATGAAAATATAGCCTACATTGTTTTACCACTACTCAAAAATGCTGTATGAAAAAAAGAAGCAAGTAGTGCCTCTTTCCTACCCTTTCACTTTTTGATACTTTTCAGTAACAAACAAGTAGGCAAAACAAAGTGTGCCAAAACACACTGTACTCTCTAAGAGGCCCACTGTTTAACTGTGATGAGCCTCAACACAATTCCTCAATTGTGTTCTGAAGAAGACCAGAAGTAGCTAAATACACGACAGAAGTAAGGAAGTGAGTGGTGTCTGGACTCAGTCAGTCTAACTAGTGGAAGTGAATTTATTATTATCTACTGGGATCAGCTATGGCACAGAAGTGAAAAACACATTACCAGAAAACATGGTTCATGATTCAAAATTTTACTTTAATTTTATGTTTTCAGGAGCTTAATAATATAATAACACCTCTAACAATCTCTTTATACATTGACACCATCGCATCCCAAACCTTAAGAACCTCTGTGAGCTTAAGTACAGATGAGAACAAGCCCAAACTACCTGCAGGTGCAGCCACACACGGAGTCAGAGGCTCCTACACTGGAAAGGAAGTGTTCACCAGAGAGCACGCCAGTCACAACATCAGGCCAAGATTGCAAAGCTCCAAAGCAAAGACTTGATGCAGAGAGGTGTAGAAACACAGGGAGGACTTGTAAAGAACTCAGACAAACACAAGTTCCTGGGACTGATCAAAAGATTTATGTCATGGGGCCAGGGAGATGGCTCTATGGGCAAAGATACTTTCTGCCAATCCTGACAACCTGAATTTTTCCATCTCCAGAATCTACATGGTGGAAGGAATGCCCACACTTACCTACAAATTTTCCTCTGACCTCCACACACATACATACACAAATCAAATAAATGTAAAAGCAAAAGTTTTAAAAGTTTAGTACACAAACAAATGCTAGTAAATAAAACAAGATTTTACTGAATCCAAAAACAAACTGAAAATAGAGTGAGTGAGTGGGCCATTTATTACAGCCCACTAATTCTCAACCTACTTCACTGGGAGCCTACCTACTTTGGGAATTGAATATTTAGGACATCTGCACATTCCAGTCAATCCTTTGCTCCGGTCAACTCCACTCACCCAGTCACTGCTCGCTCCGGCCCAAAGATTTACTTATCATTATACATAAGTACATGTGGCTGTCTTCTGACACACCAGAAGAGGGTGTCAGATTTCATTATGGATGGTTGTGAGCGACCATGTGGTTGCAGGGATTTGAACTCAGGACCTTGGGAAGAGCAGTCAGTGCTCTTACCCGCTGAGCCATTTCACTAGTCCCGAACTTCTGTCTTTCTGCCTTCATCTTCCAAGTGCCAGGATTACAGGTATGCTTGACCATGGCTAATTTTTAAGGTTTATTTTCTGTGTACAAATATTTGCCTGCATGTATATGTATACATATGTGTGTGTGCACCACATACATGCCTAGTGCTGGTGGAAGTCGGTGGAGGTGGGGTGGTGGGGGTCAGATTGCCTGGATCTGGAGTTACAGACAGACTGTTGTGAGCTGCCAAATGACCAGAACTGACTGAGTAGAACTGACTGCGAACTTTCATCTTGTCTTTACACATTCAATGGTAACTACAATGGGAACTTTCTGCATTGCATATTAAACATACTGACCAAATTATAACACTGCCACTACATTACATAATATGATGTATTTTATTCCTCTCCTGAGCTCTCTACTCCTGTGAGAAGACACTAACTTTATAGATTTGCAGAGGGAGGATAGAAAGGTTCCCAACATAGTCCAGGGTGGACCTGAACTTTCCACCTGCCTGCCTCAGCCTACAGATTGCTGGGATCACACGTGTACCACCATGTCTGACATATCTTTTTTGCATTATCTAAAAGTACAAAGCAAGATATTACACAGGTAACAAAACCTGAAAATGTTTTTCAAATAAACAATGCTAGCCAATTTAAGCAAACAGCTACCATTCAAGTTGTATCTTGAAAACAAAGTGAACCTTTCTATTCAGATCCTTCCTTCAGTCACCAGGAAACTGATTAACACTGTGACTTGCCTACTCTTTCACAAAGGTAGGGTGGGGGACGGCAGCTATGCAAAGTATTAAGTTTCACCAGCTACTTTTCATGTTGCTGTAATAAAATACCAAACAAAAACAGCTTACGGAAGAATGGTTTGCTGTGGCTCAGAGTTTGAATGTATAGTCCACCATTGTGAGGAGGGCATGATGGCAGGAAATGAGGCTGCTGGCCACATAAGTCACATTCAGAGACAAAGCGCTAGTTCTCAGCTTCTTTTTATTCACTCTAGGATCCTGGTCTATGGAATGGTGGTTTCCAGCGTTAGGATGGTTCTTCCCACAGCACACCTAATCCAGATACCCCTCACACATGCACAGAGTTCTGTTTTCATGGTTATTATAAATCCTGTCAGGGTCACAACCAATGTTAACTATCACACCATCTAAATTTCTATTACCAAATTCTTTTGTCTCCAAATAAGTGTTATTATCACAAACGATTGCCTATAAAATTCAAGTAAAGGTTAAAGACTGTCATTGATTGATTGTCTCCCCCCTACCCTCTTCCAAGACAGGGTTTCTCTGTGTAGCCCTGGCTGTCCTGGAACTCATTGTTGACCAGGCTGGCCTTGAACTTTCTCCACTCCCTGGTGTGCACCACCACCACCTGGCTGAGACTACCTTGGCTGAAATGATCATTTATAATACCATTGAAAACAGAAAGGTCCTAGGACACACTCTCAGTTCACTGTGTCCCTCTCATCTCAGATTAATTACTGCATGGTACTCAACACCCAAAGAAAAATGTTTAACTATGCCATCTCTTTATTGAACTGGTTGAAACAATTTGATTTGCTTTCATGGTTATTGCCATGTGTCTTTAAAAGGTAGTATTTATCTGAAAAAAATACTACATGTACATCGAGAGGAAAAGATACTTTGAATGGGTAACATTCAATGGACACTGCAAGTTTAGAGCCCCTGACTTACCCACCCTGACTCTACCACACTGACTGTCATCAGGCCAGCTCAACAGCCACTTCACTAAGCTGGACATCAAATGTCTTACAACCCCATGTTGAAGTTAGTCTTCCTGGAACTAGAAGACTGCTGAGACCAATACATTTTGTTCACCGTTTAACTTAAAATCTAAGAACACTCTGTGGTGCCTATGAACTCGGTGGGGTGCCTTGGAGTATACACATAGCTTGGGAACTGTGTGCTTACAACAGGTCTTAAAGAGGGAAATGTACTGAAAGATATTAAAGCCCTAGGTGGAAAGAGATATTAATGTTTATGAATTTACTCAAAATTGTACAGAATCCACATCCCTCAAACTGATCTACAGATTCATTACAATCTTCATCATTTCTATTCTTTGTGAGACAATGGGACCAATTCTAAAACATATGGAAGACCAAAGGCCCAGTATGCCTTGGAAGAAAAGTTATACAGCTATATAACTATGTTTAGCTCACCCTAATAGGGAAACGGTTTGTATTGTAAAGTTAGTTTCTGGTATCGCATTACTTGTAGCTTTTCAGATTCTCTGGGCTCAGCCTCCTCAGGCTACTACCCCAGCAAAGAGCTTTTTATTGAGGTCAGGCACAGCATGGTAAGCACCAATTCACAGTTCTGCCGTGTTATGTTGCACCCACATATACTGACTCTGGCAGCACTCGCTGTGTTGGACGGGACAATGCAGGAGCTACTGGTCACACCTCCCTTTAGCAGCTAATACTCCTTCCAGGCCTCACTTCCTTTTCCACACTTCTGTTCTCGGGAATCTACTTCCTAATAAGGTAAACTTACATAAGCTCTCGGTCTCACCCTTTGCTAAGAGGGATCCAGGCAAAGAAACAGGTCTACGTCTACATACACACAAACACACTATCTATCTATACTTCAAGCTAGAGACTGATGTGACAGTCAAAATTCTTTAAATGATGATAGAGTATTTTTACACTAGAGACTGTCTTATGATATAGAGAGCACTTCCTAGAAAATTAATGTACAGTCTCCACAAGTAACCAAAGCAGCAAGCTGGTTGATATTATTTAAAAGAAAGATTATTACAGTGTACTTTGGATTTAGAGAGAGAGAGAGAGAGAGAGAGAGAAGACAAAGAATCTAACAAGTGGGGCTCAGCAGTAAGAACATTGGGTATGACTCCCAGCACCCACGTAGCAGCTCCCAACTACCTGTGATTCCACTTTCAGGGCATCCAGTTCCCCCCTCCTCTGGCCTTCTAGGGCATCAGGCACACACATGGTACTCACACACACATGCAGGAATTCAGCAGACATATAAAAGAAAAATAAATCTTAACAAGAATCTAATAAATAATAAGCAAACAAGTAAATATGACCAACCTCAGTTATTATAGAAATGTAAATAGGCCACCAGCAGATACTACTTTATGCTGTCAATATTGGCAAGTGTAAGAAGACTAACCAAGCCAGGATGGTGGCACATGCCTCTAACTCTGGCAGTTGATAAGTGGAGGCAGGAGCATCACAAGTGAAGGCCAACTTCGACTACACAGCAAGCTGAAAGAATACAAGACACCAGGGATAGGAGTCTGCTTGAGGCCGAGGAGGGGACATCTCAGTAAGTTCAAGGCCAGCCTGATCTACACAGTCAGTTTCAGGACAGCCAGAGCTACATAGTGAGACCCTGACTCAAAAGAAAAAAACAAAAACAAAAAACTTTGAGACATAATTGTGGTAAATTGATGAAGGGCATTTTGAGGTACTTTCTACCTCTGGTGTTCATACAACATATTTTGTATAACTTCACTGACAGATTTTCATATAGACAAGGCTAGGATTATTTTTATCTTCTTCAGGTGATTATTACATTTTCTCTCTCTTTTTTTTTTTTTTCTTTTTTTTTTTTTTTTCGAGACAGGGTTTCTCTGTGTAGTCCTGGCTGTCCCAGAACTCACTCTGTAGACCAGGCTGGTCTCGAACTCAGAAATCCGCCTGCTTCTGCCTCCCAAGTGCCGGGATTAAAAACATGCGCCACCACGCCTGGCTACATTTTCTAAAGCAAGGCACACTACAAGTCCTGGTCAGCAATGAACATTTGCAAGTGAAGGTGTATGGACAGGGGGTACTCCATGGGACATATTATAGCTTCCATGACGAGATGTTTTCTGTTTGTTTTGTTTTACCTATGTGTGTATGTGTGTTATTTTAGGGGGGAAGTAGCAACAGAGGGCTGATATGAGGAGACAGGGGGATGAGTGGGACTGGGGTATATAATGTGAAACTCACAAAACAAGATAAAAACAAGCAAGCAAGCAAGCAAAGAAACAAAAACCTCCAAAAAAACAAGTTTCAGGTCAGCATGAGCTACATAATGAGACACCTGTTTTCATTTTGACATTTTTATTTTATTTCTTTGCCCAAAGGTATTTGCCACCATACCTGGAATAATAATAATAATAATAATAATAATAATAATAATAATAATAATAATAATGAAGAGGGCTAGGAAGATAGCTGAGTGGTTAAGAGCACAAGTTGCTCTCCCAGAGAGGGTGATTCAAGTCCCGCATCCACATGAGAAACTCCAGTTTTAGGGGATCACATGCCCCTCCTCTGGTCTCCATGGGCACAACAATGCACAGACATCTATGCAGTTAAAACATTATACATATAAAATAAAAATTCTTAGCCGGGCGTGGTGGTGCACGCCTTTAATCCCAGCACTCGTGAGGTAGAGGCAGGCGGATATCTGAGTTTGAGGCCAGCCTGGTCTACAGAGTGAGTTCCAGGACATCCAGAGCTACACAGAGAAACCCTGCCTCGAAAAACCAAACCAAATCAAACCAAACCAAAACACCCAAACAAACAAACAAAAACAATAAAATAAAATTTCTTGGGCTGGTGAGATGGCTCAGCGGGTAAGAGCACCCGACTGCTCTTCCGAAGGTGATAAGTTTAAATCCCAGCAACCACATGGTGGCTCACAACCATCTGTACGAGATCTGGCTCCCT
This sequence comes from Mus minutoides, assembly GCA_902729485.2. NCBI lineage: Eukaryota > Metazoa > Chordata > Mammalia > Rodentia > Muridae > Mus > Mus minutoides. Next base: position 97,976 of record LR751936.1, on the reverse strand, counting down.
CTTCTGGAGTGTCTGAAGACAGCTACAGTGTACTCACATATAATAAATAAAATAAATCTTAAAAAATAAAAAAATTCTTTTAATTTATGAAAAAATAACTAGGCTCCGCAGAATGTACCAGTGTCCCTAAAACAATCTTAAATAACTCTGCCCCTAGAGGTGTGCAGGGGTGACTGCTGTATCACATGTGCATGAGTAGGTAGGTGGCAGAGAGGAGAGGTTATATCTACTCTTAGTGTTCTGACCGATGAACATCTGAATGATTAGTAACCTAACAGAGAGTTGAGCCTGGTGTGTTTGAGAGGAACAAAGGCAAGCTGGCCAGAGGGCATGAATGTAGGAGAGCTAGCTCCGCCACCTGTCTGCAGTGTGGTGACATGGGCAAGGGAGAGATGGCTCCCACCCCTTGCCACCTAAGGTTTTTCGTTAGGAGAGGTCATCAGAGCAGGAGAGCTGGCCCTGTCCTCCACCTACTGCAGCACTGGGGAGAGCACTGGAGAGGTGCAGTCTGAGTAGCACAGCAGAGCTGGGCCTGATGTGGAGATTATAGGTGAGCTGGCCTGAGGGCAGGCGAGGAGAAGCAGCCCTACTGCTTGTCTGCTTGGTGGTGGAGCTGATGAGGGAGAGATGCCTCTCCTCCCCTCCATCATCCCTTGCATCATATGGCCTCACAGACTGTAACATTCACGAATGGGCCCTGTACCTTACCTGGGCAGCAGGGTAGGGTTGGTTCTGGCTGGGGGAGGGGATACGCTAGCGAGCCTGCCTGCAGGGGGAGCGGGTAGGCTGACCAGAGCAGACACCTCTCAGACCCAGATCCAGTGTTTTGAGTTGGCCCACCCCAACATCTAACAAACTGAGTAACTGCTGGAGTGTATGAAGGGACCAGCCCTACAGACCCCAAACTCCAGACTCCATGATACAGGACAACAAACAGCAGGCTATCCTTGAGGACTCCTGTCTGAAGAGTCTCAGTGAGACTCTAGTGTGGATAAACTAGCAGAAGCCAAAGGCCTTGTACCAGTGAGTCACTGCAAAAAGCCATTTTTCGAGAAAAGAAGTATGGACAAAAGGGTATACTGTAGGACATACACTGTAGCTTCCACACTTATTTCTTTTTTTCTTTGAGACATGGTCTCACCATGTAGCTCTGGCTGACATGGAGCTCACTACACAGACCAGGCTGGCCTCAAACTCACAGGTATCCTCCTGCCTTTGCTTCCCAAGTGCTAGGATTAAAGCTGTGCACCAACACCACACCAGGCTGTTGTCATAGTTCTTTGTACAAAGTGTGTGTATCCCAAACATTTATCTAAATTTATTCTTTTAGTAAATAGTGAGAAAAATCATTAAAGTAAAAATATGGGACTGGAGAGATGGCCCAGAGGTTAAGCACACTGACTGTTCTTCCAGAGGTCCTGAGTTCAATTCCCAGCAACCACATAGTGGCTCACAACCATTTGTAATGAGATATGCCCTCTTCTGGAGTGTCTGAAGAGAGCTACAGTGTACTCATGTAAATATATATATAATGTATATATATATCATATATATATATATATATATATATATATATATATATATATATGATATATATAATAAAAATAAGGTAAAAATACTTAGCTTTTCTATTTTTTTTTAAAGATTTTATTTATTATATGTAAGTACACTGCAGCTGTCCTCAGACACTCCAGAAGAGGGCGCCAGATCTCGTTACGGATGGTTGTGAGCCACCATGTGGATGCTGGGATTTGAACCCATCACCTTCGGAAGAGCCGTCGGGTGCTCTTACCTGCTGAGCCATCTCACCAGCCCCATAGCTTTTCTATTTTTAAGAAATTAATATTTTAGAAGATTTTAAAAATCATTTGAGTTTTCATACCTTGCTCTAATTTCCAATTCACAAACTCTCCATACCTTCGAAAATAGATTTCTCAATTCATTCTAGCCTATCACTTATTCACTGCTACCAAGTATCCTCGAGTTGACTCTTTCCTCTCAGAGTCTATCCCTCACAAGTAACTTTAGAAATATCACATGCGGGCTGGAGAGATGGCTCAGTGGTTAAGAGCACCAACTGGGGCTGGTGAAATGGCTCAGCGGGTTAGAGCACCCGACTGCTCTTCCGAAGGTGATGAGTTCAAATCCCAGCAACCACATGGTGGCTTACAACCACCTGTAACAAGATCTGACACCCTCCTCTGGTGCGTCTGAGGTCAGCTACAGCGTACTTATGAAGAATAATAAGGAAATGAATCCTTGGACCGGAGAGACCAACCAGAGAGAGCAAGGCTGTCCAGAGCGAGCGAGTGGGGCCGAACTGGGACGGCAGGAACGAGCGGGGCCAACCGGAGCCAATCCTGGCTGGAACAAGGTGGGGGGAGTGGAGCAAGCAGGGTTGACCGGAACAAGGGGAAAAAAATTTAATTAATTAAAAAAAAAAAGAGCACCAACTGAAGGAAGGTCCTGAGTTCAAGTCCCAGCAACCACATGGTGGCTCACAACCATCCACAATGAGATCTGATGACCTCTTCTGGTGCATTTGAAGACAACTACAGTGTACTTAGATATAATAATAAATAAATCTATATGAAAAAAATATCACATGCTTTTGGTTCCCTTTATAAAAGCCTTTCAAGGGGTTTGGGATGAAGCCCAATGATACCTTCAGTCCCGGCTGCTCCTCTATCCAGATGCATGTCCTTTTAGTCTCGCTCTAAGCTTTACATACATCCATTCTTTAATTTTTCTACCAGACCCCTCAAACATTTCCTCGTGACCTTCCCGAAAAGGCTTTCTGCTTAGTGATTAACCATTTCCCTCCTCTAGAACCAAGGGAGTTCCTGGGTCATAGGACTTTTCAGTGTTAGAGTCAGTAGCCCCAGGGCAAACTAGGATAAGCTGAACACTCATCTCTACCCCAGTATCCAGTAAGCACCCATCCTAAGGTGTGGCCTAACTGCCACATTCTCCAGGAAACTACCAACTTCAGCCATGGCATTAATTTTCTTCTAACTTAATACTACAGTGAATGACTATTTCTTCCCTTACTACTTATAAGTCGCCAAAGCACAGACCCAGTGAGTCATCTGATTAGCTAAGCAGACTGTTCACTCAGACTCAGGCCTTCAGCCCCTGCAGGTAATGGATAGTGTCTGCTGGGCAGGCCAGATGGCTCAGCACATGACAGCACCTGTTTATAAAGCCTGACAACTCGAGTTCAACTCCCATGACCCACATGGTTGGAGAGCACTGTGGCTTGTGTACCCTTAAGCATACAAGGATAGATACACACACACACACACACACACACACACACACACACACACACACAGAGAGTGAAAAAAATTTAGTTACCTGGAAAGTGACTATGTATGAAAGGATTTTTATGTTCACTAGTATTAGAACTGAATAAAGGGCTTTTTTTGTTGTTCTTTAGGATGATAAAGACCCAAATATTAAGACATGTCACTATTATTTAAGGTAATATTCTAGAAAACCAAGACAATAAAAAATGTCATGATCTTGATCTTAACAACTAATCAGACAGATCAGAAGCCTCGCTCGCACTTTCCCCACTTCGTGTTCAAGACAAAGACAAAGCCCAGGATTTTAATACTCTGCTTTTGCTTGGCTGTCACCTTACTCATCCAAGTAGCAAGCAGCAGAAGGTGGGATTTAAGTAAGAAGAACATGATCTAGCTCATGGGACAGTAAGGTCAGAAGGCACATGGGGTGGCAGGTGGTAGAAAATAAGGCTATATCTGCAGTTCCTGGGCAATAGGAAAAAACACCTTCAAGTTTGTGAGGAGTTAATTTTAATAGTGTTTTATTCTGAGAATAAAAGCAGTATAAGGTCATTCATTATAACAACCTCAAACACTACAATATAATCTTACAGACCACACCCATGTCCTGGGGCAAGTCTTCCTGAACACCCCTTTCTCTTAACCCTCTTGTAGGCCTATTTAAGCTGTCTAAAAATAACCCTTCAATCCAGAATAAAGTCTGAAATAAAAATAAAGAATACTCATTATCCTACTTTCCAGAAATAACCCTTTTAATATTTTCACACTAGAAGTTAAATGACACTACTTAAGGATAAAGATTCTTGATTGATTGATTGATTGATTCATTCATTCATTCATTCAAATATTTACTTAAGCTGGGCACTGTGTCTTTAATAATCAGCACTTGGGAGGCAGAAGCAGGTGGGTCTTACTGAGTTCAAGGTCAGTTCCTGGTTTATAAGCTTTATAAGAGTTCCAGACTAGACAGAGTTACATGGTGAGACTGTGTGAAAAACAACAAAACACTAGTGTATTTATTTTGTGCACAGGTTTGCTCTATATTGGAGTGAAGATTTAGTCCTGGTTTTGAGCACAGACCAGGGCAAGGCTAACAAGGGGCCAGTGAACACGGTGGGGAAAAGGCTCCTGATGGTACACACATTAGCCAGAAGTCACACCTGGCTTTTAAAAATAAAGAAGGAATGTTCCAGGTATGCAGAGGAAACAGCAAGTGTAAATAAATTCTGTAATCCACACTGTGATACTGTCTTTCCTCCTTGGCCTCCGTCCATGCCCCACCCTCTCAGGATAAAACAACCAACAATGACGTTAAGTGAGAGCACATAAGTAACAAAAGATTACTAAAACTAAAAAATGAACAAACACTTTGAAATCTAGCTTTCCTTAAATTTGGTCAAGCTCTAAATGGCAATTCAAATATAGGAACAACACACACACACACACACACACACACACACACACACACACACACACAGAGGGTGGAAGAGGCAATAAGCACCTAAGCACAGCTTCATGCAATAGCAAAGAGGAGCAATTGGGGCGACACCATTCTCTCAGATCAAAGGAATGGCCAAAGTATTGTTTAACGGAGAATGAAGGTCAAGCCTGAGTTAACTAAGTAGCAACATGTCTTTCTTTTGAGAGTAGAACTCCCAATCTGTCATCCCAGCCTCTGGCTGCTGGAATTACAGGTTTGTGCTACCACTCCTGGAGTATACCGTATCTTTTTTTTTTTTTTTTTTGGTTTTTCGAGACAGGGTTTCTCTGTGTAACCCTGGCTGTCCTGGAACTCACTTTGTAGACCAGGCTGGCCTTGAACTCAGAAATCCGCCTGCCTCTGCCTCCCAAGTGCTGGGATTAAAGGTGTGCACCACCATGCCCGGCTTTTTTTTTTTTTTTGAGTATACTGTATCTTAAAAATGCATAATAAGCTGGAGAGATGGCTCAACGGTTCAAGTGTCAGGAGTGTTAGCATGAGGACCAGAGTCCAGATCCCTAGAACACGTACATATAAATGCCCAGGTGAGGTGCTGACTTGCTGGAAATCCCAGGTCCTAAGAAGGTGGACACACTGGGGGACCCCAGAAGCAAGCTAGTTTACCAGACTAGCCCTAATGGCAAGCTGTGTGTGGGGTTCAGCTAGAGACACTGACTCAACCGATAAGGGATCAGGGAAGACACCCCATGTCAACTTGGGACTTCCATACACATGCAAGTACATATGTGCCCATAAATGTTAGTGTTGTGTCTCTGTCCCTGTCTGTCTCTGTCTCTCTGTCTTGTCTCTCCCTCTCTGACACACACATATACACAAACCAAACATGGCAGGGAATGTAGTGCAGTGGTGAGAATGTGCTTCGCATATGCAGTCTTAGGTGGGTTAAGGAGCACAATCTAGTAAAAATCATCATCAAATCTGGAAAGTCGCAAGTTTTAGAGAAAAAAAATTGTTGAAAGATTTATTTTATTTTAATGTATATGTATGTCACTGTATGAATGAACAACATGTAGATGAAGTGCCTATTGAGTCCAGAATAGGGTGTTAAATCTGGATGAGAGTTTTGGGACCCAAGCTTTAGGTCTTCTGAAAGATCAACAAGCACTCTTTTAAGACTGCTCTTCCAGGCGGGCGTGGTGGCGCAGGCCTTTAATCCCAGCGCTTGGGAGGCGGAGGCAGGCGGGTTTCTGAGTTCAAGGCCAGCCTGGTTACTACAGAGTGAGTTCCAGGACAGCCAGGGCTATACAGAGAAACCCTGTCTTGAAAAAAAAAAAAAAAAAAAAAAAAAAAAGACTGCTCTTCCAGAGGACCAGGGTTCAATTCCCAGAATCCACATAGCAGCTCACAACTGTCTGGAACTCCAAGATCTGACACCCTCACATAGACATACATTCAGGCAAAACACCAATGTGGATAAAATAAAAATAAATAAGCTGTTAAAAAAAAAAAAAAAAAGGGGGGCTGGTGAGATGGCTCAGCGGGTAAGAGCACCCGACTGCTCTTCCGAAGGTGATAAGTTCAAATCCCAGCATCCACATGGTGGCTCACAACCATCCGTAACGAAATCTGGCTCCCTCTTCTGGAGTGTCTGAAGACAGCTACAGTGTACTTACATATAATAAATAAAATAAATCTTTAAAAAAAAAAAAAAAAGAACCCCCAAAAAAGAAAAAAGAAGGTAACTGCATAGAACATTGGTTCAATAAAATTTTAAAAATTATCTTTTACAACATATTTTTTAAACACCCATTTCAGAATAAAACAAAAACCATAGCAGGTTATTCTTGAGAGTATGTAACCAAGGCCAGGTTCCAACTCTCTATCCTTCTGCCTCAGCCTCCCAAGTTCTGGGATTACAGGCATGTGTGCTACCCACCAGACTACATGCAACTTAAAAGAGAGAACAAAACCAAACTGCAAGAAAGACAAAGCTTAATAATATATTGAGAGAAAAAGGAACAGAGAAGATTTTACAACACAATCCAATACAGAACAGAGCAAAATAGCACATACCTATAATGCTAGTTTTCCCAGCACTAGGAGGGTGGAGAGGCCAGGCCAGTAGGATCAAGAGTTCAAACTCATCCTCAGCTACATAGGGAGTTCTAGGTCAGCTTGGGCTGCATGAGACTCCTCAAGAAGAAAATATATGGACCACCAAACAGACAGCACACACCAGCTGATATGAGATCCCTAACACACTCACACACAGTAGAGGACTTCCAGGTCTGTGTTCATTCAGAGATGAAGCACCTAACCCTCAAGCGACTGGAGGCCCCAGGATGTTTAGAGGTCAGGTGAGGTGGGGTGGGGCATCCACGTGGAGATGAGGTGGGCTGGGGAGAAGATGTGGGATGTGGAGCAGTCGGAGGGTGGATGGGGAGGGGCAGGGAATGGAATAGGGAGTGTAAAAAATGAATTACAAATAAAATTAAATTAAAAACAAAAAGAAGAAAATATGTGAGACTGATGAGGTGGATAAAGGTGCCTGATGTAAGCCTGACAACTTGTGTTCATCCACTGAACCCACAAGGGGAGATCAGATTCTGCAAGGTGCCCTCTGATGCACCTCCCACAGAAACAAATACCAAAAATAAGCATAAATACAAAAATATTAAATAGGATAATTATTTTACTGATAACATACAATCTATAAAAAAGATCTCAAAAAATGCAGAACCTACTTGTCACCACACAATACTACACCAGAGCCCATCATAAAATCATCAGTTAAGAGAGTGCAGAGACAAGCCACAGACCAAAAGAAATATCCACAAAAAAGTTCCTGATATAAAAGACTATTACAGCTGGGCTTGGTGGTGCATGCCTTTAATCCCAGCACTCGGGAGGCAGAGGATTTCTGAGTTCGAGGCCAGCCTGGTCTACAAAGTGAGTTCTAGGACAGCCAGGGCTATACAGAGAAACCCTGTCTGGAAAAACCAAAATACATATACATACATACATACACACACACACACACACACACACACACACACACACACACATATAAAGTAATAAATAAATAAATAAAAGACTATTACATGAAACACATACAAAGAACCCATTACCCAGTGTCAGGAAAATGAACAACTCTATTAAGAATGGACAAAATAGCTCCTGAGACACCCTATCAAAGATAACATACAAATGGCACAGAGGCAAATGACAAGATGGTCAACATTACACATCACTGTGAGATTTTTTTTTTTTTTTTTTTTTTTTGGTTTTTCGAGACAGGGTTTCTCTGTGTTCCCCTGGCTGTTCTGGAACTCACTCTGTAGACCAGGCTAGCCTCGAACTCAGAAATCCGCCTGCCTCTGCCTCCCAAGTGCTGGGATTAAAGGTGCACATCACCACCACGGCCACCTCTGGCTGTGTTTAAGTTTTTTTCATAGTGGCCATCTTACTGTGTATGACATATCTCATTGTCATAATTACTAGCAACATTGACTGTCTTCTCATGAAGACTTAACTCTTCAACTGAGGGGGTTAAATTAAGGAGCTAAATTGTGGCAGTGATATGTTTAGTTTCATGAGAAACTTCAGTACAGTTTTCAAAGCTATATTTTCTTGAGTTTCACATCCTTGCAAGCATGTAGATTTTATCTTTTCTAAAATATGTAGTAGCAGTATGTGCTTGTTCATTGTTTCTTAAAATCTCAGCTGGGCGTGGTGTCGCACGCCTTTAATCCCAGCACTCAGGAGGCAGAGGCAGGTGGATTTCTGAGTTCAAGGCCAGCCTGGTCTACAGAGTGAGTTCCAGGACAGCCAGGGCTATACAGAGAAACCCTGTCTTGAAAAACCAAAACCAAAACCAAAACCAAAAACAAATAAAATAAAATAAAGGAAAAAATCACGCCCTAAACAGAGGCTTGCTTCTAACTTCTTATTAAATAAAATAACAATGAGGAGCTGGAGAGAGGGGTCAGCAATTAAAAGCATTGAGTGCTCCTCCAAAGGCCTGGTGCTCAATCCCCATCACTCATATGGCACCTCACAACTGTCTGCAACTCTAGTCCCGAGGACTCGCTGCCCTCTCTGGCCTCTGAGGGCACCAAGCACACAGACATTCAAGGAACACTAAGACACATAAAATGAAATTAAGAAAAATGTTTAACTGTTAACAATGGCTAGGGGTGGATACATCAGAGAAATGGAATTAGAATGGGAGGAAATTGCAATTTTCACCTTTTACTCTAAATAATCAAGTTACTTGAACCTTTATGTACTATTTTCAGAATCTATTTTTAAGATAAGAAAATCTATTTTACATTGTTATGGTGGTTACTGCTGACAACTGAGACTAAAGTAATTTTTGTACTGCTTAATAGTGTCTATTATTTTACACATTTTTTGTGGTTTTGTTTTTTTTTTTTTTTTTTTTGGTTTTTCGAGACAGGGTTTCTCTGTGTAGCCCTGGCTGTCCTGGAACTCACTCTGTAGACCAGGCTAGCCTCGAACTCAGAAATCCGCCTGCCTCTGCCTCCCGAGTGCTGGGATTAAAGGCGTGCGCCACCACGCCCGGCTTTGTTTTTGTTTTTTTAAGATTTATTTATTTGGGGCTAGAGAGATGGCTCAGTGGTCCTGAGTTCAATTCCCAGCAACCACATGGTGGCTCACAACCATCTGTAATAGGATCCTATGCCCTTTTCTGGTGTGTCTGAAGACAACTACAGTGTATTCATATAAATAAAGTACATCTTTTTAAAAATTACTTATTTATTATTTGTAAGTACAATTATTATATGTAAGTACATTTATTTATTTATTTATTTATTTATTTATTTATTTATTTATTTATTTAAATCTAGCTAAATAGTGGTGGCGCATGCCTTTGATTCCTGGTTGCATGATTCCAACTTCCCCTAGAAAGCCATTTTTGAAGCAGGATTTAAGTAGCCCACAACAAACTCAAATTCAAAACCCTTCTGTTAGCCTCCTGCAGGCTGAAATGTCAGGTTTGTATCATACTTGGCCAGAAAACAAGCTTCAAAATTATTATTATTGGGCTGGCGAGATGGCTCAGTGGTTAAGAGTGCTGACTGCTCTTCCGCAGGTCCAGAGTTCAAATCCCAGCAACCACATGGTGGCTTACAACCATCCATAATAAAATCTGATGCCCTCTTCTGGAGTGTCTGAAGACAGCTACAGTGTACTTACATATAATAAATAAATAAATCTTTAAAAATAATAATAATAATTAATCCCAGCACTCAGGAGGCAGAGGCAGGTGGATTTCTGAGTTAGAGGCCAGCCTGGTCTACAAAGTGAGTTCCAGGACAGCCAGGGCTACACAGAGAAACCCTGTCTCGAAATACCAAAAAAAAAAAAAAGAGATTTGTAAGGGGGAATCTGACAAATGGGAAGTTAAGGGTTACAATAATCAGAATTCCCTTCCTATATACTTGGAATGAATGTCCAGGCTAATTACCAAACCAGGAAGTGGTGGTACACACCTTTAGTCCCAGCACTCTTGAAGGCAGAGACAGGTGAATCTCTAAGTTCGAGGCCAGCCTGGTTTCCAGGCAGCCAGGATTACAGAGAGAAACCCTGTCTCAAACGAACAAACAAAAAAGAAAGAAAAGAAAAAAGAAAGGAAGGAAATAAAGCAGTGAGACTAATTTTGATCACAGAAAACAGTATTTCCTGATTATAATTGAGGGGCTTTTTTACCGTCTCTCTCTCTACTCTTACAGAGGCTTACAAAAATAAAAAGGGCAGGCAAGAGGTGGCTCAGTTCGGCACCCAGCACCCTTGGCAGCTCACAACTGTCTGCAACTCCAGTCCCAGGAACCTGACACCCTATATGGCCTTTACAGGCACCCACGTGGTACATATACATACATGCATGCAAAACACACTTATACGTTTAAAAAAAAAATCCTTAAAAAATTAGGAATTTCACCTAGGAGAATTCCAAAGCACAGTTAGCAAGTAACAGCCCCCTCTAATCAGACAACAACCAGTTAATTCTGTAACTAGCAGTGCTTGAGGAAAGACCTCATCTAGTCTCAAGACTGGAACACAGTCCAATTTGAACAAAATCCAGAAAACTGAAAGCACCGCATACTGAACGTTATTACTGTAATAACCAATACTGATGAAGAAAGTAAAGATTCAGCCATAGCTACTTGTTTTATACTTGGCAACTATTTCAAGCTCCTGTATTTTTTGAAAGTATAATTCAGAGTTTATCTTTAAGAGCTAACCAGAACAAGTTTTAAGTTTCCTCATTTAAAACATGTAAAACTAGCCTTCATCATGTCTAGTTGGAAACTTGCCTATCATAAAGATCAAAGAAACATGAGAAACCTTTTATCAGACATATATCAACTAAAAACTACCACTTTGTGAATTTAGGTTTCAGGGCTGGGATCACAAAGCCCAGAAGAATTAATCTCTTTCTCTCAAAAGGTAAATTTGGAATCAAGGCCCCAAGATAAGTGAAATGCCTAAGAATTCTCTTTTTAAAAACATGTCTGCTTGCTCAACACAATGGTAATCTCACTGACGAGGATTCTGATGCCGATCTTAAGTCCAGAAGTTTGAAACAAACCTGGGTATCATAGAAAGAATAGAAAGAGCCAGTCTCCAAAGAAAAATAAACAAACACCTGCTTTTGGAAAAAAAAAAAAAGACATTCTGCAGGCACAGGTTTGCAATCCCAGCTACAAGGTTGAGAAGGAAGAACATCGAGAAGGAAGAACACCCATTCAAGGCTTACCTGGTAGGGAAACTGAGTGAGACAGTCTGAAAAGTGAGGAGAGAGCTGGGGTTGTGACTCCGTGATGGAACACTAGCCTAGCATCCCAGGGAGAGGTCTGTGGTTCAATCCCGTACAAGGGGTTAAAAAGGAGAAAGAAATAGCAGAAACTAACTTCAAGGTCCTTTTTCACCGACATTTCTACACCTAAATCCCTAGTGCCAAGACAACTCATTAACCTAAGAACAACCCATGGTACCAAAGGATGGCAGGACTTGATACTAATCCATTTCCCCCACAGCATGGTAGAGGGAAAGGTAGTAATAGACTAGTGAAAACAAGAACAAAACATTTTTAATTTAGGACAATCTCTTTTACCAAAACCCAAAAGTTACTTTATCTATCTATCTATCTATCTATCTATCTAAGCAACAGTATAAAATTCAGTTTCCCTGATGTAAATGTACAATAGTGTTCCTGGCTAATTAATCTCTAGAAAGATTTTAAAACAGAGGCTAGCAAATATGTTGGCTAACACGTGTAATCCCAGCACATAAGGGTGAGACAGGAAGAATATCACAACAGCCTAAACTGGAATGAGGTCCTGTCTAGGAAAGGCAGAGGATGGGTGTAAAAGTACACGAAAAAGGCTTCCTTCACACACTCACACACACACACACACACACACACACACACACACACCAACTGAAGAACTGGGGTAGAGACAAGCAAGAATGTTCTACAAATGCCACAGAGCTTCTGGCAAAGTTGACATGCCCTAACCTGTTTTAAAAATTACTATTCACTGTATTCACTGCCTTCATCCCAACCTAATTTTATTCATACTATTCTTTTGGATAGCTCTAAAAAAAAAAAATAAAATCCCCAGAGCAAATTCTTGTGTATTTATTTCAATATCCTGCCTACTTATAAGAGCGGAAGAGTCGAACACAGCAGGGGAAAAACGTGCCGAGCACAACCTTCATCCAAAACACAGCTCGTCGTTGTCTAATGTTGGGCCTAACCGGTTTGGGTGTCTTTTTTTTCAAAGGTTAGAAACGAAAAGCTAGAAAATCTACAGGTCACTTGTAAAGAAGAACCTGGCGGCGATCGATGGGAGTTGGTGATTTGTCAAAGAGGAAACAAATCTCACTTCCACTCTACCTATTTCTATTAAGAGAGGGGATGGAGAGAACCTCCCTCCTATCAAGCCACAATGGCAAGTATTCAACACACTTCTGTCTTGGACGACTTGATCTAGAACCAATCAAAAGGTTGAGTCCACTAAGTTATTTGCAGCAACTTTGTGTGTGTGTGTGTGTGTGTGTGTGTGTGTGTGTGTGTGTGTGTGAGGGCGCGCGTGTTTCAGACAACCAAACATGGTGAAAAGCCAACCTCAGCCCAAGTTAACCTTAAGAAGCAAATATTCACCTCCTGGCTGAAGATCAAGTAAAAACTGTAAGATCCTTAAGTTCAGTTCTTAAACGCAGGCTCCCAGAGCCCGGCAAAAACTTTTTCCTAATGTGGAGAAGGAGGAAAGAGTTTACAGACTGAACTTAAGGAGCTCGCGACAGGATTCCCGAGCGAGGAGGCTGCAGGGAACACAGCTGGTAAAGGAGGGAACATCCAGGAACAAACCCGAGTCGTCCGGTGCAGCGCCGGCGGGAGAGAAGGGCAAGGGCGACCGGAGTGGCCAGGGTCCCCACAGCCCAGCAAGCTTCCTCTCGGCTGAAGCTGAGAGCCAGGGCGCAGACAATGAGCCACCGCCCGGAGCCGCGGGCCCGCCCGCAGGTGCTGGCGTCCCGGGCCGCTGGGCCCAGGCCGCGGAGGCGGGAGGAGGGCGGCGGCTCGGCCCGGCCCGGCCCGGACGAGCGGCGTCCGCACTTACCAGAGAGGAAAGGTCTCCGCCCGACCCAGGGCGGGCTGCCGGGCCGACGCGGGCGAGCACTTCGCTGGGGCGCAGAGAGGGAGGAGGGCAGGGCGGAGGGGAGCGGCGCGGGGCGCGGCCGTCGCTACCGAGGCTGTGAGGCGCAGAACCCCTTGGGCCAGGGAGGGGAGGGCAGGAGCCTTCGGCAATGGCGACGGCCCGGGCCGGAGGGGAAGCGGAACAACCGCTGCCGCTGCGCGTGGCCACAACCCTGGGGGAGGGCGGCGGCGGGGGCGCGGGGCGGGTCCGTAAGATAGCCCCGCCCTGAAAGTGGCGTCATGATCCGAGGGGCGGGCTTTCAAAGGGCGGCTGGGAACCGTAGTCTAGTCATCTGCTGGGGCGACTCAGGACAGTGGGCATTACAGAGAAAACCTGTCCATCATTTAATTCAGTATTCTGCATTGTCTGCAGTTACGTTTTACCTACTGACGATGCTGACGGACAACAGCTGATCCAAACATATTTGTGTATACAGGGTCTTTGTTTCTGAGAATTTATCCATTCACCAATTGGCGTTTTGGGAGCAGCGGTGGATTTTTGAGACAAGAGTTTCTCGTCCTGGCTGTCCTGGAACTCACTCTGTAGTCCAGACTGACTTTGAACTAAAGATCCTCCAGCTTCTGCCTCCTGAGTGCTGGGAACCACTGCCCAGCTCACTTTTTTTTTTAAACCTACAAGTTTAACCAGATTATGCTGCTAAATTAGGTCCTCCCTCTTTGCAAACAAAGATTTTTTTTTCTGTATTTTATCAATGGAGGAGTTAATCTATGTATTCTTATTCCACAACTATGTCAATATCTAATATCTACAAAAGACCATTTAGGCACCAGAGATTCGAGGATGGACATGCTTCACCTAGTCTTTGTAAAGGTTAAAAATATGAAAACATAATAATCAAAACACTCTCTTCCAGAGAACCTGTTCGATTCCCAGCAACTACAAGCAGCTCACAAACATCTGTAACTCCTGTTTCAGGAGATCTGATGCCTTCCTGGGTACCGGACACATGTGATGCACATATATTCATGCAGGCAAAACGCTCAGACACATAGATAAGCTAGAAACAGTCTTAATGCAGTTTGAATCTCCATAGGATAGAAGAATAAGCAGTAGCGCCTAGTTTTTTATCTAGGTTTTTCTCTGCTTTGGTTTTATTTTTAAGTCTTCATTTCCCTTCCTTCTGTACACACACAACAATTCAGAAGTCAGTTCACTCTTGCCACTTTGGGGGATCCAGGAATCCAACTCAGGCAGAGTCAGGCCTGTGCCCAGGTGCCTGTACTGACATGTCATCTCGGTCCCCACGCCTTCTTTCTTTTGAGCTTCAGAATACGAAAGAGGCAGTGCTAAGTCCTGGTAAGACCCCAGAGCAGTGGCTCTCAGGCTTCCTGATGCTGCAACCCTTCAATACTCAGTGGTGAGCCCCATCCAAAAAGTTACTTTCATTGCTCCTTCCTAACTAGTTTTGCTACTGCTATGAATCGTAAAGCAAGAATCTGTGGTCTTTCCAACAGTCCTTGGGAATCATGACCCACAAGGTGAGAACCACTGCTCTAAAGACCAGGACAAGAAATCAGTTCCCATTCACAACAAGCCAGCTTACAAACCCCTCCACGACCAACACCTGAAACCTAGGGCAACCGTGTGTGGACTGGCTCACCTCTGGCTGAGAACAGCACAGCTGTCCCCAGTACCTCACCGCAGGGGGCTCTGAAGTGGCAAGAAATGCACCAAAGGCAAACCCCACATCACTTACAACTTGTAACTTGTAGAAATGAGGAATTGGACTTCTCTCATCAAGACCACAGGTGCTTCACTTTGCACCACCACAAGTCTGTAACTGGGAAGAAAGGACAGCAGAATGTCCTGGGTGCCTTGGTTAAGTATTATCTCAGGATGCTAAATTCTCTCTCTCTCTCTCTCTCTCTCTCTCTCTGTGTGTGTGTGTGTGTGTGTGTGTGTGTGTGTGTCTGTCTGTCTGTCTGTCTCTCTCTCTCTCTCTCTCCCTCTCTCTCTCTCTCAGAGGGGTTTGGTTGAGACTGGTCTCACGTACTATGTAATCCAGGCTGACCTCATATTGGCTATATAGCCAAGGCTAGTTTTGAAAGCCTGATTATCTTCCTTTCCAAGTGCAGAGATTACAGGTGTGAGCCATTGCCCCGGCCTGCTCCCCATTCTCAATAACCTGTTTTTACTTGTTTGTTTGTTTGTTTGTTTTTTGGGGGGGTTCTCATTAAGTACAAACACACTAAACAAAAAACACAAAACTCTGGTTGTCCTGGAACTCACTATGTAGACCAGGCCAAGGCTGACTTTGAGTTCATAGATTCACCTGTCTTTGCCTTTGGAGTACTGGAATCAAAGGCATGAGCCACTATGCCTGGCTCTAAAAATTCCTGATGGTTGTCCAACACTGGTGAGTCTAGTGGACTCTGCCTCTGTGAAGGCACAATTATGCTTCTTTTTTTTTTTTTTTTTTTTTTTTTTTTGGTTTTTCGAGACAGGGTTTCTCTGTGTAGCCCTGGCTGTCCTGGAACTCACTCTGTAGACGAGGCTGGCCTCGAACTCAGAAATCTGCCTGCCTCCCAAGTGCTGGGATAAAAGTCGTGCGCCACCATCGCCCGGCAACTGTGCCTTTTCGTGATTCTATTTTTCTATCTGAGCAAGCTGGAAGTTTAATTAGATTTCCAACCAACCAAGTTTCTGCATTCAATTCTTTTTTTTTTTTTTTTAAAGATTTATTTTATTTTATTATATGTAAGTAGTACACTGTAGCTGTCCTCAGGCACTCCAGAAGAGGGAGCCAGATCTTGTTACGGATGGTTGTGAGCCACCATGTGGTTGCTGTCTTCAGACACTCCAGAAGAGGGCGCCAGATCTCATTACGGATGGTTGTGAGCCACCATGTGGTTGCTGGGATTTGAACTTATCACCTTCGGAAAAGCAGTCGGGTGCTCTTACCCGCTGAGCCATCTCACCAGCCCCCTGCATTCAATTCTTAAATCCTATTTAAGTATTACAGTGGCTTGAAAGAAACAGTGGATTCTGAAGTAATAGGTTTTGCCTGAGTTTGCTAATTAAAAAAAAAACACTTTGGATTTTAATTGTGATATGGGAGTTATAGTAACAAACATTTCGATGTTTATAGACATTTCCACTCTAGTAAATAAGCACAATAAGAATATCACCAGTCCAAAAAAAAAAAGGAAAAGTAATCCCATTTCAATCTCACATTATTAATCTCATAGTTAATGTTTGTAAAACAAAATTATTTTTCTTTATAACATATATCTATATATTTCATGTATTAAAATATATAGTTTATACACATTTGAAATACATACATACAAACATACACACACATACTTTTGTGGGTTTGTTTTTTTTTCTGGTTTTTCGAGACAGGGTTTCTCTGTATAGCCCTGGCTGTCCTAAAACTCACTCTGTAGACCAGGCTGGTCTCGAACTCAGAAATCCGCCTGCCTCTGCCTCCCGAGTACTGGGATTAAAGGCGTGCACCACAGATCCTTTTTTTGACTTAGACTCCACATTAGAAAACTACAGTCAGGTGCTACTACTCCCAGGTTGGAACTCTTTCTTATATAAAAACATGAAACAGGTATGGAACTTGATTAGTTTGAAACTTTATAGTCATTTTAAAGATTTCTGGTGGTGGCACATACTTTTAATCAAAGGACTTAAGAGGCAGAGGTGGAGGCAGAAACAGGAGAAACCCGGTCTAGAAAAAACAATAAAAAAAAACAAAAAAGATTTCTAATATTGCTAACTTTATGGTACTGGGTTGCTCCTTCTAACACTTAAATCAATAAGTATTTTTGTGACAAATCAAATCTTTTTTTTTTTTTTTTTGGTTTTTAGAGACAGGGTTTCTCTGTATAGCGTTGGCTGTCCTGGAACTCACTCTGTAGACCAGGCTGGCCTCGAACTCAGAAATCTGCCTGCCTCTGCCTCCCGAGTGCTGGGATTAAAGGCTTGCGCCACCACGCCCGGCTCCAAATCAAATCTTATATGTAAAATTATGAATGGTTTATTCTCATAAAAACACTGAGAGGGGCTGGAGAGATGGCTCAGTGGTTAAGAGTACCAACTGCTCTTCCGAAGGTCCTGAGTTCAAATCCCAGCAACCACATGGTGGCTTACAACCATCTGTAACAAGATCTGATGCTCTCTTCTGGAGTGTCTAAAGACAGCTACAGTGTACTTACATGTAATAAATAAATAAATCTTTAAAAAAAAATTGAGAGACTACAGCAGAGTAAGAAACTGTAAGTATGTAGAGTTATCAGCTCCCATCACGCAACACAAAACAATGTCAATACATTCAGACTCTTGCTTCTGCCTCCCAAGGGCTGGATCAAAGGCATCTACCACACTAGGCCAACATTCTTATTCTAAAGGGATGTGTGTGCGCACATGCGCATGACTGTAAAGGCCAGAAGTCAACATTGGGTAGTAGGTGCTCCCAGGAGCTATATCCACTTAATGTTTTTAGTTTTTGATCCAAGTCTCTCCCTGGAACCTGGGGCTCACTAGTCTAGGCTGGCTGGCCAGGAAGCCTCCTGGGATTTTCCTGCCCTCACCCCTCCCAAGCCCCAACCTCCACACCACCATACACCCATACACACTCCAGGACTGAAACTATAAGCATTCACCATATACAATGTTTTACAGGGATGTTGGGGAATGAACTCAGGTCTTCATGCTTATGTGGTGAGCACTTCTCTGAACTGTCTCCCTTAGCTGTAGAGTGTGTTTGTTAATTAACCTGTAGCATTTATTTTGTTTCTACCAAGTGTAACACTAAATCAAGACTATTTGTTTTTTTTTTATAACTCACCTGACAATTGCATTTTTTTGTAAATAATTATCTAAATTACTTTATTCTTTTTTTTTAACTGTAGCTGTCTTCAGACACACCAGTAGAGGGCGTCAGATGGTTGTAAGCCACAATGTGGTTGCTGGGATTTGAACTCAGGACCTTCATAAGAACAGTCAGTGTTCTTAACCGCTGAGCCATCTCTCCAGCCCAATTACTTTATTCTTAATTATAAAGGTATCTCCATGTTTACATGTTTAGTGTGAATTAAAATGTTCTATTTGCAAAACAAGAATAATTTGACACTAATAAATAATGAACTCATTTTTCTATACCAAACGAAGACAGTTACTTATAAGTATTAATTTAACACAATGAAGCCTTCTCTACTAGACTACCAAAGAACACTTGAAGGTTATATAATAGAACACTAAAATTCTCAATTATCTAACAATGACCCCAAATTTCCTCTGGGAAACAAAACATTTTTGTTGTTTGTTTTTCCAGACAGTGTCTCACAATACAGACCAGACTGGCCATGAACTGACAGAGATCTGCCTGGCAAACACAATTTTAACCATAAATGAAGACAAACTAACCAGTTACTTCTGAAAAGAGCACTCTTGTCTCATTTATTAGGTTCATAGAAAACACTTAACTGTACAAAACTTACAGGGAAAAATGGCCATATTTGAAAACAGCTAAAAGGATCAAAGTAGAACACAGAATGGTAATGAGCAGCGTCACAGAACACACTAAAGAGGTATGTATAGTCAGTCCCACTGGAACCTGCACTGTCAAATTCTTAAGTATCTGTGGAGAGAGGGGAAGACAAAATTAGAGGCATTCAGGTGCATGGATCACCTACATCAGGCGCCTACCATTTAAGGCTCTGAGAAATTCTCACAAGAGGGGCACAAAGAGTCCAAGAGCCAGAAGGTGTGGAGACAGATGTAAAGTGCATACTTCTGCACATGCTATGGCTGTCACCTCTACCTGCTCACAGCAGCTGGAGTTACCTCTAAGACCTCACTGCTACTGAAGGAGCTCTGGGCAGCTGTTAAGGAAGGAAGAGTCACTGTCCTGGGCTCCAATTCACTGCGTAGCTGAGGACACCCTTAAACCTTAAACCTCTAGTCCTCCTGTTGGAGGAGACCGAATGGGTTTGCACTGCCTTTCCTTGCCATTTCACACCTTGACAAAGGGGGCCGGTTATGTTGTGCTCTGAGCCAAAGCAGCAAAGGACTGCCCTACCCCACCAGCTCCCAACTTAAATGATTCTGACTTTACCTACGATGGCCATCATTAGCAAATAAACAATATTAAACTAGCCAAAATGTTCTGTATTAGAACAACATGCTAACCCTTTAGATAGAGCAGACAGACTTTGAAATGAGGCAGTGTTCTTTGAGGGCAGTGTAAAAGCATCTTACTGATTTGTACTGCATGCTTTTCCACTGGCAGATCTCCTCACTCTTCAAAGCACAAGGAGCGGCTACTTCTGACTGAGCCCAGCATTTCAAAATTGGAAACTCTGAAAAAGAAAATGGGGGGGAGGGCAAGATGTCAGAAAACTTGTATTTAGATTCAAGGCTATAGCTGTCTTGCACTTCACCAGGAGTTATTCCTGCTAGGATATGAGAATCCAAACATTTCAGCACACACTGTGGATGGTTGGAACCCATCTGCCAGAGGCTAGTGTGCTGGTATGCTTTCCTACGTTGATGCCTAAGACATGAAATTGCAGTGGTGATCACAGAATCAAACATGGCTTGTTAACTAATTCCACTAAAAATGTTACCTCTTTTTGAAGGATCACGTCAGAAAAACAGACCTATTGTTTCAAAAACCTGCTCTTAAGTATCTGAATTATATTCAGAAAAGTAAGAACACATCTTCGGTATACAGCCTGATAAATTTCCATATCAAACATTCCTATGAAGAACCTCAGATCAAAGCAGACAGTATCAGAATTCTGTGTCTTCTCAGGAGAAAAACTGCTTCAAAGTTCATTTAGATGAGTAATGGTGCCATTAAAGGGAACAGAAAACATGACTGGAAAAAGAAAGTGAGCAGAGAGAAAAGTCTTAATGCTCTCATCAGAGACAATGTAAGATTAAAATCCCCTCTCCACTTAATAGTAACAACACTGTTGGAGACCCGGAAAAGTCAAAATCTAAAAGAGCTTTTTAAACTAAAGAACAGGCCTCGATTCTGAGGCTCTAAGAAGAAATAATCAAAGACGTTTAGTCTTATTTTGTTGTTTGAAAACAGTTTCATGTAGCCTAAGTTAGCCTTATACTCACTATGGAGACAAAGATGGTCTTCAACTCCTGATCCCAGCTGCTTCCATGTACTGAGTTTTTTAAGTATACAAACACCTAGATTTCCCCCCTTGTATTTTTGCAAAGGGAGATACACCCAGGCATGGTGTTGTATACTTTTAATTCCAGCACTCAAGAGGCAAAGGCAGGCAGATTCCTGAGGTCCAGGTCAGTTACCACTATACTGAGAAACCCTGTCTCAAAAACACCAGGAAAAAAATGATTCCCATTAAAAATTGAGGGCTGGGGATGGAGAGAAGGAAGGGTCAGAGGTTAAGAGCATTTTCCACTCTCCCAGAGAACCTGAGTTTGGTTCCCAGCAAGCACCGTGGGTGGCTCACAACTGCCTTTAACTGCAGCTTCTCCAGGGAATTCGACACCAGCTTCTGGGCACTCTAGACACTGCACTCCGAGGGAGGCCCCCATATCCACACACAGATAAAATATAAACAAAATTTAAAACATCTTAGAATAAGAGAGGAAGCAGGTGTTAGAGTGAGCTCGTTGCTAGTCCTGGAGCACAGAGGAGACAGGCACATGGAATAGCTGCCGGGCCAGGCAGGGGAAGGTCTGTTTCTCTTTAAATTTAAAAAAAAAAAAAAAAAAAAAAAAAAGAGCCGGGCGTGGTGGCACACGCCTTTAATCCCAGCACTCGGGAGGCAGAGGCAGGCGGATTTCTGAGTTCGAGGCCAGCCTGGTCTACAGAGTGAGTTCCAGGACAGCCAGGGCTATACAGAGAAACCCTGTCTCGAAAAAACAAAAAACAAAAAACAAACAAACAAAAAAAAATTAGAGCAGGGCAGGGGTGGTGCAGTCCTTTAATCCCAGCATTTGGAAGGCAGAGGCAGGCTTATCTCTGAGTTCGAGGCCAGCCTGGTCTAAAGTGAGTTCCAGGACAGCCAGGGCTGTTACACAGAGAAACCCTGTCTCAAAAACAAAACAAAACAACAAAATATTACATTGTGTGCATGTGAGTGTGTGTGTGTGTGTACATGTGCACCATGCACAATGCGGAGGTCAGAGGATAGTTTGCGAGAGTCCATCTCTCCTTCCATCATGTGGGTCTTGGGCACCCATGCAGGGGGTCAGGCCTACCAGCAAGCATCTTAACTGCTGAATTATCTCACAGGCGATACTTATAGGCATCTGCCGTACAACAATTCCCTACATCCTATGTGTGTGTGTGTGTGTGTGTGTGGTTTTCTCTGAGTTAAAACTGTAACAAGAAAGTCACAGAGGAACATGCATTTGCAATCACCATGCCATCATCATGTGACTAGCTTTCAACCCTCACCTTGGTCACAGTACATCAGTAAGTCGGGGTTGTTGACCACAATGAGGGTGTCTCCATCTTTCCTATGTGGCCGGTGATAGCGATAGTGCACAGGTAAAAAGGCCTGGAAGCAGTCGATGCACTGTGCGTCCTGCCGGGCATAAATGAGGACTGCAGACTCATTGGACAAGTAGTTAGGGGCTTCTATATTAAAACTTTCTGATACCATCACTGCCTGTGGGAGAGAAAACAAATATCAATCGGGGAAAAAAAAACCAGGAATGATGAAAAATAAAAAAGACAGAAAGTAAACCGGAAGGGAAGACTGCTGTAGGCTCAGACAGAAGCATCAGCTGGGTCCTGCCTGAGGCCATTCCTCAATTGTATGTAGAGAACACAGGATATGATGCAGGACTAATAAAAAGGAGACCAGGGAACAACTATTGACAAAAACCGTCCAGCTCGTGTTAGGTTAAAATGACTGGTACCATCCCAGCCATTTCCTGTTTTTTGGTGAAGTAAGGTACTGAGCAAGACAGAACAGTGCAGGCAGGAAGCCAAGCAAAGGTCAGAACGCTCTAGGGCTAGAGTGTAGAGTGGAAATGTGGGAAACAATTTGTTTTTGAGGTGCTGAGTCTCTAGACCAGGGCTTTGTACACTCCAGGCAAGGGATCTCCCACTGAGCAACATTTAGTCACTTTCAACAAATTACACACTCTCTCTCTCCTTCCTCCCTCCCTCCCCCCACCACAAGAGTGTCTCACCAGTTAGCTAAGGCTGGATTAGAACTTACTCTGCAGCTCAGGCTGGCCTTTAACCTGCAATTCTCCCGCCTCACCCTTCCAAGTGCTAAAAAAACTGCAGGTATGAACTGAGATTCCCAAACAGGAAATTACTTTTTTTTTAAAAACTCAGAGATGGCTCCATAGATAAAAGACTTGCTAAGCAAGTCTGACAACTTGACTTCAAACTCTGGCACCGGTGGTGGAGGACTCAGCTGACTCCACAAGGCTTCCTGCTGGGCCAAAGAGAAGGCTCAGGGGTTAAGAGCATTTGCTGCTCTACCTTGTAGACCATCCCTTGAATCCTAGCTTCACAAATGGATACTCACAAATGCCTGCAAACTCTAATTGCAAAAGACCCAACCTCCCCTTCTTGACTCTGTGAACATCTACACACGCATGTGCATACATTCACACAAACATATAAAAAAAAAAAATCACTTAAAAAAATATGAACAAACCTTTTTTTAAAAGTTGTAAACCCCTGACCTCTACATGTCTGCCACAGGATGCACACCAACACATAACACGAAATAAAACACGTGATAGAGAGAGAGGGGGCTCAGTGTTTAGGAGCTCTTAGAGGGGACTTGAGTTTGGTTCACAGTGCCCGTGTTGGTCATCTCACAACCGCCTGTTAACTCCAGCTCCAGGAAGTCCAATTACTCTCGTGGCCTCCACAGGCACCCACACATACAAACACATATCCACACAACACACACACACACACACACACACACACTTAAAAATAAAATAAAGCTCTAAAAAATAAAAAAAAAAAGCCAGGCAGTGGTGATACCTTTAATCCCAGCACTCGGGAGGCAGAGAAAGGAGGATTTCTGAGTTCCAGGCCAGCCTGGTCTACAGACTGAGTTCCAGGATAGCCAGAGCCACACAGAGAAACCCTGTTCTAAGAAAAGAAAAGAAAAGAAAAGAAAAGAAAAGAAAAGAAAAGAAAAGAAAAGAAAAGAAAAGAAAAAGAAAAAAGTAGAAAAAGAAAATAATTCTGTGTTTTTAAGATGTGCTAAGAGCCCAGCATGGTGATGTATACCTTTAATCCCAGCACCTGGGAGGTAGAAGCAGGTGGATTTCTATGAGTTCAAGGCTAGCCTGGTCTACATAATGAATTCCTGGCCACCCAGGATTACACAGTGAGACCCTGACTCAAAAAAACAAAACTAACCAAACAAAAATAAAATGTGTGGGGCTGGAGAGATGGCTCAGAGATTAAGAGCACTGACTGTTCTTCCAAAAGTCCTAAATTCAAATCCCAGCAACCACATGGTGGTTCACAACCATCCGTAATGAGATCTGATGTCCTCTTCTGGCACATCTGAAGACAGCTATATATAATAAATAAGTCTTTTTTAAAAATGTGTTTAGAGCTATTTTAAAATAAATATCCTAAGCCAAGTAAGGGGGACCATATCCATAATCCCAGCATTTAAGAAGCTAAACCGAAGCTGGGCAGTGGTGGAGCACACCTTTAATCCCAGCACTCGGGAGGCAGAGGCAGGCGGATTTCTGAGTTCGAGGCCAGCCTGGTCTATAAAGTGAGTTCCAGGACAGCCAGGGCTACACAGAGAAACCCTGTCTCGAAAAACAAAACAAAACAAAACAAAACAAAACAAAAAACACAGAACAAAACAAAAAAAAAGAAGCTAAGCCGAGATGATGGCAAGTTCAGTTAGCCAGGGCACACAGTGAGCAAATTCCAGGTCAATCCAGGCTACTGTGTCTCAAAAGAAGGTACATAGTCTACACTAAGAGAGAAAATACAGAGATGCAGAGGCTTGTTATAGTGGAAATCTGCATATTCATATATATATTCCTGGCTGGTCTGGAACTCTATGTAGACTAGGCTGCCTTCTAACTCACAGATATCACCTGCCTCTGCCTCCTGAGTGTTGGGGCTTCAGGCATGTGTTACCACAGCTGGCTTTGGCTGCATTCTGATACTTGAGAATCTGTAGTATAATAGAAAACAAAATTATTGCAGATATCATAAGCAAGAACTAGTGAAATTTTATATTATGTATTTATTTAGCAATATTCATGTGACACACACATATATGTATAGATATATATGAATANAGAAAATAGATTTATTTATTTTATATGAGTATACTTGTAGTGGTCTTCAGACACACCAGAAGAGGGCATCGGATCCCATTACAGATGGTTGTGAGCTAACACGTGGTTGCTGGGAATTGAACTCAGGACCTCCGAAGAGCAGTCGGTGCTCTTCAACCGCTGAGCCATCTCTCAGCCCCTCTTCAGATTTTCTATGCAAAGCTCTGACACACCTCGGAGAGACCATGAGCCTTAGCTCCTTGCTGCAGCAAGCATTATAATGTTCCCATCTGGCTGTGACAGCAAACCCTATGTGCTTCTTACATGTCCTGTCCCTCCTACCCACAGGAATAGCAGCCCACTAGCAAATGTCAGGGTTATATACAGACATGAATCATTAAGGGACCTCAGAAGTGACCACATTAAACCACTGTCTCAAGAAGAGATTTACCAAGTATTCAGCCACCACTTCAACACTTTAACGGCCACAAGGGAGCTCATTACTTTAAAGCTCATTCTACCTACTGTTAAAAGGGTATTTGTTTTCATAAGTGGAAACTTTATGTCTGGCCTATAATACCAGTTGTTCTTGCTTATGAAGTTGCAATAATTCTGTTCCCTATTACACGGGCATCAGATCCTCCAGGAGCTGGAGTTTACAGGCAGCTATGAACTGGAAACCAAAGGGCACCAATCACTGTTACCACTAAGCTATTTCTCAGCCTCTTCATTTGCTCTTCTTAAAGAGTCCTAGCTGAGATGTGTGTGTGTGTGTGTGTGTGTGTGTGTGTGTGTGTGAGTGCACACCTGCATACACACGCACTTACACATATACATATAACACACCATGTGCACATTTGGGTACCAGGAGAACAACCCCAAGAGTCAGCCTTTGCCTTTCAGCTTACGTGGGACACCGCTAAGCCTGCCTAGCTGGATAGTGAGCCTCTGGGGATCACCTTCAATCCTTCTCTCTCTCTCTCTCTCTCTCTCCCTTCTCTCCACAGAAGCACCAGGATTACAGACACTTGTTCTTCAGCACCTGTATTTTACATGAGTTGTGGGCACTTGAACTCAGGTCTTCATGCTTGTAGAGCAAATGATTCCATCCATGGAGCCTTCTCTCCAGACTCTTATTTACTTGAGATCTTTCATCTTTCTTATATAGTCTGTCATTCAGCACTATGAATTTCTTCCTAAGCACTTTTAGTAGCAACCTACTAATTGTGACGTATTCTTACTTTTCTTTAATACACTAATTTTCATTTCCCCTATTATGTTATTAGCCCCCAAATATTTGAGGTCTGGAAGATGTCTCAATGTGTAAAATATTCACTGAGCACCTTGAGGACCTGAGTTCAGTTTTCTAGAACCCATATAAAAGCCAGACCAGTCCTGCTCTCTGTAACCCTGGAGCTGGTGAGGGATAGGAGGGGCGATAGGTAGATTCTGATCAGGCTGGCCAGCCAGTCTAACCAAAAGGACCACACCCCAGGTTTAGTGAGAGGCCTTAGTAGGACTAGCAGGTGTGTCCCTACAGAAGGAGGTCGGGGAATCACAGGGGTCATGAGGGGAGGAGCAGGCTTTTAGGTTTCAAAAGCCTCCATAATCCTAGTGTGTGTGCTCTGCCTCCCACATGGGTAGGCGCCCTCAGCCGTTGGTCCAGCAGCCTGCCATAGATTCTGGAATCGTAACTCCAATTAAACTTCCATGTGTAAGTTGTCTTGGTAATGGTGTTTTATCACGGAAATAAGAGCTTATTGGAGACCCAGCCACAAAACAGAAGAGGGAGAGATAGAAGAACACATCCCATGCCAGCCTGTGGCCTTCACACATGCACACAGAGTGCATGCACACATGCACACACACGTACACAGCAAACACAGGAGCAAAATGCCAGTGACTTTCCTATTTCCCAAGCTGATCACTCTTTATTAACCTTCATCTTCTCAGAGGCCGAGACACACGTGTATACATTAACTTTTTTCGTCACTGACCTATGAACTATACCCCTGCAAAGCATTCAGCTCCCTCAGGCTGGCTTAGTCCTGACAACTGTCACTCATTTGGTGAAGGCTATACCTACAGTATTGCAAAAAAGTACTTTAAGAACTGAAACAAAACTACAATGTTGCTTTGTACTGGCTAGTTCTGTGTCAACTTGACACAGCTGGGGTTATCACAGAAAAAGGAGCTTCAGTTGGGGAAGTGCCTCCATGAGATCTAGCTGTGGGGTATTTTCTCAATTAGTGATCAAGGGGGAAAGGCCCCTCGTGGGTGGGACCATCTCTGGGCTGGCAGTCTTGGGTTCTATAAGAGAGCAGGCTGAGCAAGCCAGGGGAAGCAAGCCAGTAAGGAACATCCCTCCATGGCCTCTGCATCAGCTCCTGCTTCCTGACCTGCTTGAGTTCCAGTCCTGACTTCCTTGGTGATGAACAGCAATGTGGAAGTGTAAGCTGAATAAACCCTTTCCTCCCCAACTTGCTTCTTGGTTATGATGTTTGTGCAGGAATAGAAACCCTGACTAAGACAACCATCTTCCCTTAATCCACGCCATAGTGCTCTTATATTTCTCTACAAAAAATCCCCCAGCATCTGTACCTCTGTTAAGTTTCTTTCTCGTAGCGAAGCCAGCTCATAGGGATCTACAAAGAGTCCTGGTGGGATGTGATGCTTAATCAGGAGCCGGCAGGTCTGTAAGTCCTCGATGCTCTCTCCAAATTTCACTTTTATTAAAAGGTCTCTGTAAGACAAGGATATTTAAAATAAATCTTCTCACTCAGTTATTAAATAAAAAAGATTTATATTACAGTCATAATAGCATAGACACTATAATTCTAACTCATTTTCTAAAAGTATCATGTCAAATGATACCACAAGAGATCACCCATTAAATGGTTCACAACTCATGCCATAAAGCCACAGCAGAGTGCTAGTGTGAAAACAGATGAAAATCAATGTGAAGGAATAAAATCCAAAAGTAGTCACACCTATGTTAATATGACTGGTGGGGAAAGCAGTATCTTTCAATAAGGGTACTGACACTGGTTCTCTGTGTAGGAAAAGACTGTTTACTTCCGAAGTTCTACAAGCATTAATGGAGATGGCTCCGTGCTTAAGAAAGTGGTGCTCTTGCAGGGGACCTGAGTTCAGTTTCAGACCCATGCCAGGTTTGCTCACACAGCCTGTAACTCTAGCTCCAAATGACTAGATGCCTCTCTTCAGGTACCTACACTCACACATTCCTATAGGCCCACACATTCCTGCACTCATGTACATACCTATAGGAACACACACCTGCACACACTTACCCACAGATACATATATATATATATATATATATATATATATATATATATACACCTGCACACTTACCCACAGGTACACATGTATACACACCTGCACACACTTACCACAGATACACATATATACACATCTACACTCATGTACATGTACCTACAGGCACACACACCTGCACTCATGTACACATACCTACAGGTATCACACACACACACACACACACACACACACACACAACCTAACTGGACTCATGTACCCAGTAGGTACCCATATACACACACACACACACATACACACAATAAATCTTTTTGCTTGTTTCTTGTTTTTCAAGACAGGAGTTCTCTGTGTAGCCCTGGCTGTCCTAGAATTCACTCTGTAGACCAGGCTGTCCTCCAATTCACAGAGATCTACCTGTCTCTGCCTCCTGAATGCTAGGATTAAAGACAGACGCTACTATCCTTGGCTAAAATAAACTTCTTTAAAAATTAGTTTAAGCCAGGAGGTTATCTTGAAAAACAAAAATAAAAGGAAAAAATAATTAATAAAAAAATAATAAGGGGGCTGGTGAGATGGCTCAGCGGGTAAGAGCACCCGACTGCTCTTCCGAAGGTGATAAGTTCAAATCCCAGCAACCACATGGTGGCTCACAACCATCCGTAACGAGATCTGGCTCCCTCTTCTGGAGTGTCTGAGGACAGCTACAGTGTACTTACATATAATAAAATAAAATAAATCTTTAAAAATAATAATAATAATAATAATGAGTTTAAAATAGGCTACAAACTGGGGGAAGAGGGAACGTACCTATAATCTCAGCACTCAGGCCAATGCAGAAGGATCTCTGAAAATTTAAACCCAGTTTAGACTATTTGGTGAGACCTTATCTCAAAACAAGCAGAACAGACATAAAATAAGATGTATAATTGTCCCAGCTCTCTGTCCAGAGGCAAATTTCTGGACCACAGTGCAGAGGAGATCCAAGTACAGTATGGTGCTCTGCTTAAGGAAATAGTGAAACGGGCCGTCAGAGGCCAGAGCAGGTGGAAGCCACAGCATTAAGTCCAGAAAAGAGCTTATATTAAAATGAAATAAATAAAATTTAAAAATCCAAATATAAGTTCCTGAATGCTAAGATGACAGAAGCCTGAGCCAAAAAGTGACCCAGGAGCTGGGAACTAAAGCATTCCAAAACTTCATGTGAGGTTAGAAAGCATTCCAGTTCTGACTGGTCACCACATAAAACACAAGCACTCGGTACAGACCCCAACAGGATAAGGGCTTAGATACCTTAGCCTCAAAGTGAAGACCTGCGTAACTCTGTAACTAAACAAACGAAAGGTTATAGGACCAAGCGGATAAACAAAAGCCTTCTCTGACAGCAGGAAGAGCCCTAGAGTCTCTAAAGGAAGAAAACGAGAGTGACAAACAACAGTGCTTTGACAGGGTCAACACTCATCACATGCTCCTGACCAGGTAGAGTCAGAACATGAACAACAGCAAGAAAAATACCAGTAGCCTGGCGGTGGTGGCCCACGCCTTTAATCCCAGCAGAGGCAGGCGGATTCCTGAGTTCGAGGCCAGCCTGGTCTACAAAGTGAGTTCCAGGACAGCTAGGATTACACAGAGAAACCCTGTCTCGAAAAACAAAACAAAACAAAAAAACAAAAAAGAAAAGAAAAATACCAGTTAACAGCAAGAGGCCGACACGGACCTGCTGTTTCTGTCTCATCATGTGAATGTACAGTGCTACCTTTAGATCCGGTCAGCAAGTAAGTCACTACCAGGTGTGGCCTCTTGGGGAGGTTTTTATTATTTATTATGTATTTGTCTACTCAATACAAGCTAGGGTCACACGGGAGGAGACAACTTCAACTGAGAAAATGCCTACATCATTGGCCTGTGGACAAGTCTTTCTTAACTGATGATTGATGTGAGGGGGCCAGCCTACTGTGGGCAGTGCCATCCCTGGGCCGCTGTACAAGACAGCAAACTGTGTAAGCCACGTGGAGCAAGCCAGTAAGCAGCACTCTTCTACGGTCTCTGCTTCAGTTCCTGCCTCCAGGTTCCTGCACTGACGTCCCTGGACTGTGACCTGAGAGTTGTAAGGTGACATAAACCCTTCCCTCCCCATGTGGCTTTGGGTTCACAGTGTTTGAAACCCTAACGTAAGACATTCTTCAACCTTGTACCTCCAGAAACAGGAGCCAAAGCAAACCTATTATCTTTACGATATTATGAAATGGAAGGGCAAGTGTACCTTAAAAGTCTTAAAAGGGACTGGAGATGTGACTCATAGACTAAGAGCTTTTGTTGCTCGTACAGAGGATCGGGGTTTGATTCTTAGCACCCACATGGTGGCTCACTACTGTCCATGACTCCAGTTTTGGGGTATCCAACACTATCCATCTTCTGTCCTCCATGGTTACCAAGCATGCATGTGGTATACACATACACACACACACACACAGAGGCAAAACATACATAGAATAAATAAATCTAATAAATTTAATGTATCTGTAAATATACCTAACATGTCCAAGGATTTAAAGATAAGCAGAAACTTAATGAGGGGAAGGGAAGTGTTTTGGATAATTATTTATTTTGTGTGTGTGTATATATGTGCGGGCATGCCCTTGCCATGGCTAACACGTGGAGGTCAC
This sequence comes from Mus minutoides, assembly GCA_902729485.2. Classification (NCBI taxonomy): domain Eukaryota; kingdom Metazoa; phylum Chordata; class Mammalia; order Rodentia; family Muridae; genus Mus; species Mus minutoides. The sequence continues at coordinate 67,288 of LR751936.1, read as the reverse complement.
AAGACAACTCGTGGGAGCCAGCTCTCTCCCTCCACCATCTTGATCCTGGGGTAAGTACCTTTACCTGCTGCGCCATTTCACTGCCCAAGTCTGTTTGCTTTTCATTTTTAAAGACTTGACTGTAACTTCAAAAGATGTAAAGTAAAATTTCTGAATGCCTAATTAAAAGCAATTAAAGACTGAATCATGAGAGACCAAGGACTCAGAGACAGCATGAGAAAAGTGTGAAGCTGGAGAACAAAAAGATGAAAGACTAGGGCTGGAGAGATGGCTTGGTGGTTAAGAGCACTGACTGCTCGGCCAGAGGTCCTGAGTTTAATTCCCAGCAACCACACGGCGGCTCACAACCATCTGTAATGGGATCTGATGCCCTCTTCTGGAGTGTCTGAAGACAGCTAGAGTGTACTCATATAAATGAAATAAATAAATCTTAATAAATAAATCTTTAAAAGAAGGAGGAGGAAGGGAAGAGGGGGAGGGGGAAAAGGAGAAAGACTGGTAGCGAAGAAGGAATGGAAGCTGTAAACTCGAAGTAATAGCACACAATCTAGTAACTTCTTAAATGGTAAATAAACCACATTCATAAACCAGGCTGGCCTCGAACTCAGAGATCCTCCTGCCTCTGCCTCCAAAGTGCTGGGGTTAAAGGTGTATACCACCACTGCAGGCTAGTCTTTCATTTCTTAATTTAAGAATTAATTTAATTAGGAATATTATTAACATGGCAAGAAGTAAATCTTTTTAAAAGGTAAAGTAATTAATATTAAAAATAAAAGCAAAATAAGCCAGGAATCACAATATATCCATGTAATCCCAGCAGTTGGAAGGCTAAGTCAGATCAACATAAGTTCCAAGTCAACTTGAGCTACACAGCAATACTTTGTCTTGAGAAAGATAAAAAAATTTTTTTAAATGAAAACATATAAAATTAAATTAAATTACACATATATACATACACAGTAAGCAATTATTAATCCACTGTTATTTTAATCATATGACAAATCTGTTACTCTGTAACTTTAAGGAAGCCAGGCTCGGTGGCATACAACTGTAATACTGTAATTGGGCTATATGAGACCTCGACTCAAAACAAACAAGCAAAAAAAAAAAAAGGAAACAAATGTTCAGTTTATCCATATTTCAACTATCAATTTCTTGCTGTAAATTATTAGGCAGTACTTTAATATAAGTAGAAATTAGTGGGCAACCTACCTGTGGAAACCATCTTTCAAAAATTCTTGCCTTAAAATAATTTCAGAACAAGTGGCCCTTACACCTATAAAAATCAAGACATTACAAATGAAATACACACAGGGAGAAAAATCTTAAATAGTTAGAAAATAACTACTATGGTAGGCTTTACTTGCTAAAAAAGTCTAACCACCTAACAGTGCAAGGTAAAAATTTTAAATGTATGCAGGCTGAGTTCCATAAAGATCTACTTCTGGTAGTACAACATTGAGGCTGAGAATCTCCACCACTAGAGTCGGCTTGTCAGCTTTCCATGATGTAATAGCTGTGTCTTTGAGGAAGACCAGTCCTCTCTGTGGCTGTCCTAGGCATTTAATACATGTAGAAGCAGTCAAAAAAGTGCTCCACACACAAAGGACTTTGTTTATGTGATCTTAAGACATTATCCTGGCTCACCAAATCATGTCTGATACGTGATACAGCAACTTCTGCATTCTTATGTCCATGTCTGTGAGTCTCGGAAGATTGTACACTGATACTTTGTGAAGATGTTGGGAGAGGCTTTAAAAAAAAAAAGGCAAGAAAATGAGGGGCACATGAAGATTCAATGAGTTCACTTACACACTTGGAATAAGCAGAAATCTTCATAAAATGATTCATTAAAACTATTATTACTCAGTGACTAAAAATTCAAGACTGGCGAGGTGGCACCACCTTTGGTCCCAGCACTCAGCTTGGTCTACATACCAAGTTCCCAAGAAAGACCATTTCTCAAGTATCAAATATTAAGAAACAAACAAACCCTAAAGGTTCAGTAGCCAGGTACTCTGCTCTAAAACACTGGCTAGAAATTTGTGAGAAGAACATTAAAACAGAGTGTGAATCACTGATCAACCTGTTACTCAGCAACATGAAGCCAGGAGAATAAGCAGTTGGGATACGCTTGAGGGTCCTACCAACAATATAAAAGCCAGTCAACAGTTGCTGGGGGCAAACTGCAGAGAAAAAGAGATGGGGGTGGGGGGAAACTAGTGTTAGGATTGAAGATCTGCCTGGAAGTCGCTTAGTGAGCTCCAGGGTTGCAGTTTTCAGGAGTCACCCATTTTATCTTTCTATGGATGCAGCTTCTTTTGAATTATCCTTGCTTCTACTAAGTAACCCCTCACCCATATTTCTAATAGTAGCCCCAATTAAAAAAAAGAATTCATTGGTTTACCAAACTGGACACTGGTACAAAGGTTACCTTTCTGGAGTGAGCAGGTTGTATGTGTGCGTGAGTGTGTCCCTGAAAGTGTGTGTGTGTGTGTGTGTGTGTGTGTGTGTGTGTGTGTGTGTGTGCTCGCGCGTGCGCGTGTGTTTCCCTGGGAAGTATGTCACACATCACGTCACCCCTTCTCCCATACAAGCTGTTTGGGCATTCTCACACTTCGTTGGATGCCTAGGGTTCGCTGCCTCTAAGGCAGCACAATGCATGTTCAGGGGAACCATAAGCATCCCAAGATAATTCATGGCTTGCTGTACTTATTTAGTACTTGGGTCACAGTGTGGCCAGTCCTGCCTTGGAAAGACAAAGCCTGGCTGTGAAGCCCGGGATGGGACCCCCAGCAAAGATTACAAGGAGGGAAGGGCGCACAGGGCCTTTGTTCCTAACTTCCTCCGGCCTCGGATACCCCAGGCGCCGCGGGTGCTCCCCACCTCCGCCCCAGCTCCGCACACACTCGCTCAGCCCCCTGACCTTTACCAGCGCTGAAAGGGGCGTCGCTGAAGTCCGCGGCGAGCCTGCCGACCAGCCAGGCTGCCCAAAGGAGCAGCCAGGCCACAGCGCCGGCAGCCAGGACGCCGGAGCCCGACGCCCGAGAGGGGCGCTCTGGGCAAGCTGCGGTCACGGAAGGAATCTGAGCACGCCGAGCATGCGCTCACCTTCCCGGGTGACCGGGACAGAACGCCGCAAGCACTTCCACCCTAGGATCACCCTACAAATCCAAGTTCCCGAGAGGCCAGCCCCCTGGCCCCGCCCCTCGTCATCCCGGCCGGGGCGGGGCGAGGGGCTGCGCAAGCGCAAGCCGAGCGCTCTCTGTTGCCTTGGGAACGATCTTCGGGGCGCCCAGGCGGGCCTCTGGACCGGGGGAGCTGCCTTAGGACCGCACTCCCCGCGCTCAGCCCCACTTCCTGTCCGCAACCGGATGAGTGCGGACTGGGCCCCCTGCCTCTGAGTTCACCCCATGGTTACTCCTGTAGGCTATGGCTGTCGCCGTTTCCTGCAGCGTCAGACTCCACCTCGCCTCAAAGTCGACCTAAGCGCTCCTCTGTTGCAGTGCGGTAGGATGGGCTCCACCCCCTCACTGCTGTTCAGATGTGCACTTCCTGTACTTCTTGGAGGGTAAGAAGGGTCGCCTTGCATTGGTGAGGACATGAATCAGGAACTCTGTATTCCCTTCGGTGCTGTGGGTAACAAATCCCTGGTAGGAAAAGTATATCAGGTAAAAGTACATTAGGTAAATGTGATGTCATTCCTCCCAATTGTGGAATGCGTTAGCTGACTTAGAGAGTGCTGGTGTGAACGGCGGATCAGAAGGTTATGAGGTCTCAAAAGTGGGAAGATAGTGTAATATAGCACTACAAACAGTTCCAGGACAGCCAAGGCTACACAGAGAAACCCTGTCTCGAAAAAAAAAAAAAAAAAAAAAAAAAAGCCAGGCAGTGATGGTGCATGCTTTTAATCTCAGCACGGGAAGCAGAGGCGGTCAGATCTCTGAGTTTGAGGCCAGCCTGGTCTACAGAGTGAGTCCAGGGCATTGAGAGCTTCACAGAGAAATCCTGACTTGAAACAACACCAACAATTAAAACAACAATAATAATAAATTAAAAGGAAAACTCTGTAGTCAAGACCTTACATTATTATCCACTCTATTCACAAGTGGGGCCCTTCGCTTGTGTTTGTAGACCATATAGTGTCTGGGAAGTTTACTGACATCACACTCTTGTGAGGTGAACTGGGACTAGTGTCTGGGCATTGGCTCAGATCAAAGGCAAAGCCCAGCAATATGAAAGGCAGCTCTTTATTATGGCTGGCCTCATAGGAGTAAAAATCTCACATCTGTCAGTAGCGGTGAGAATATAGACTGTGATCCTATATGATAAATCTACGTAGCAACCATAAAATTTGCGTTTTAATACAGGAAACCGTATGAGATAAAACTAAACTGTAGTCTATGTATGTATTTATATTTATGCATATATGTATGTGACATACATATAGCTAGGAAAAAAAGAGTAGAAGTTAGATGAAAATTTCATGTTCTCTTTCACTTTTATTCCTATTTTTATATGAGGAACAAATATAATGTTAACTTCTTAAACAGTGTACCTATAGTTGACCTCCTACAGAACTAAGTTTATGATAACATTATTACCTTATGCCACCTTACCTCAACCATTTCAACACTTGCAGATCATAGCCACTATGTAATTGTAAGGATCTAAGCAATTCTTTTTTGGGGGGACAGGGGGGTCCAAGACAGGGTTTCTCTGTGTAGCTCTGGCTGTCCTGGAACTCACTTTGTAGACCAGGCTGGCCTCAAACTCAGAAATCCATCTGCCTCTGCCTCCCAAGTGCTAGGACTAAAGGCGTGCGCCACCACTGCCCGGCTGAAGCAATTCTTATAATTGAGTGTACTTTGCCACTAAGGGTAGAGATGGGAAGAGAGCAGAAAGTATTAATCTGAAAATATCTGGGTTTCTTTTTTTTTTTAAGATTTATTTATTATTATACATAAGTACACTGTAGCTGTCTTCTGACACACCAGAGGAGGGCGTCAGATCTCATTATGGGTGGTTGTTTGCCACCATGTGGTTGCTGGGATTTGAACTCAGGACCTTCGCAAGAGCAGTCCGTGCTCTTAACTGCTGAGCCATCTCTCCAGCCCAATATCTGGGTTTCTTATACCTGGGGAAAATACCATAGTAGGACAAATGAGCTGAAGTAAAAGCCGCACGAGCATTACTGTTTTGAATGTGGAGAGGCTGATTATCTACACACACACACACACCCTTTTTTTTTTTTTTTATTTCTTGAGAGGTAAGGGAACAGAGTTCTCAAACAGCTGTCCTGGAACTCAGGGCAATCCCGCTGGTTTGGCCTTCTGAGTTCTGGGATTACAGGCATAAACACGATGCCTGTTCAGATCTGCCATTTTAGCTATTGATCCTTACATCGTCGCCAGTCAGCTGGCTAAGGTCATTTTGTTCTAGCTGGATAGAAATCATGAGTAGGCAGCTAGGCAGTGGTGGCATGCACCTTTAATCCCAGCACTTGGGAGGCAGAGGCAGGCGGATTTCTGAGTTCGAGGCCAGCCTGGTCTACAGAGTGAGTTCCAGGACAGCCAGGGCTACACAGAGAAACCCTGTCTTTTAAAACAAAGAAAAGAAAAGAAAAGAAAAGAAAAGAAAAGAAATTAATTGTGTAGGAGAAGTTCCCAGGTCCTTGAGTGTCCAGGGCCTGGACTAGCACACTAGATGATGACAGTTCCAAACACTGAGAGGAAGGGACTTAGGGTTCCTGATTTAGACACTAGTGACCCATGGCTCTGGGTGCTCTGGTCGGATGCTATTGGCATCCATTTGGCAAGCATTTGCCAGATACTGTAATGCCCAGCATCCAGCAGCTGTGAGTGCCACCAGAAGACAACATTTGCTGGACTGGGGGCCTTGAATGTTGAGACTCTCCATTCCTACAATGGCTTAAGCCCAGAAGCCTCCTGAAACTCCTCAGCACCTAGTTCTCATAACTTCCGCTGCCTCTACTCCAGTGTTCCCACTTTGGTTATTTACTCTCCGGGACCTTCTGTTGCCCTCTTGGGGCTTCACCTGCTACTGTCAGGATTGAAGCTGCTACCAGTGTGCCAGTTTTACCATGTCTTCTTCCATGTGCTGATAGCTGTCTGGTCTCCTAACACTAACGCTCAATAGCAGGAAAGAAGAGGCCACTTGAACCGCCTTTTAAGGAGCCTCATGAGCAGCACGATGAGGGTGTGGCCAGGTGACTCCGGAAGGGACGTGAGGCAAGGATGTTTGCAGCAATCTTGACACAACCCTTTGTGCAGAGGGATACTGTGGTCTGCATCACAGGCCTGCTTCGGAGCCACCATGATGAGTGCTCCCTGTCTAGGGTGAAAGCAGGAGGATTACTAATGCGCACGGAGGCGCCTGCTAAGCTTGCTGCTCTCTAAGGCCTGTGCAGGCTGGTGGAGTGCTCGCAGTGATGGCGGTCTTCAGCTGTGCGCCTATAGTATCCTCAGAGAAACAGAAACAGAGAAAGAAAATCAGAGTCCGGAAAGTTAGGAGGAAAGGGTGGACAGTCCCACCTCAGGCCTAGCTGTAAGAGAAGGGCCTGTGAAAATGTTGCCCTATGTGGTCTCAAAGAAGCCTCAACACAAACTAACAATTCTAGCAACAGTTAACAGTACTTCATATTATCTAACAATGTATAACAGCATTTACTCCTGCCCCAATGCCCCAGGATGATATATAGTAACCGGCTTGTATTAATCCACAGCATTGAAAAAGAGTACTCTTATTATGTTCCAGACTTGTACTAAGAGCTTAATGAAAATGGACACACTTCCTGCCTTCCTAGAGCAAACAGACTAACAGGGAAGATACATGGTAAGTAGAAATAACCTCTTGATAAATAAAAGAATTGGTGAGGGTAGGCAGTGGTGGTGCATACCTTTAACCCCAGCACTCTGGAGGCAGAGGCAGGTGGATCTCTTAAGTTTGAGGTTAGCCTGGTCTACAGAGTTCCAGGACAACCAGAGCTACACAGAGAAACCCTATCTTGAAAAAAAAAAGAAAAAGAAAAAGAAAGAAAGAATTTGAAAATCACAAGGTGATTGGATCTGGTCTAGTGGACTTCTCAACACGAAATGTTAATAAAATCAAAAGTGCTGGGGGTGTGGCGTAGCCGTGCAGTGCTTGCCTGTTGTGCTTGAAGCCCTGGGTTCCATCTCGAGCAAGCCCTAAACCAAGGTTAGTAGCACATGCTGTAATTCTAACACTGGCAAGTAGAGACAGGGGGATCAGAAATCCAGGGTCATCCTCCACTCCATAACAAATTCAGAGCCAGTCTGTGCTACATGAGATACTGTCTGGTAAAAGGAAAAAGTTTAAAGGAACATATACAAAGAGGCTGAATCAGAAATCCTTTAGCAGAAACATCAAAAATTATTCAGAAGGCCAGCGGGTCAGTTGTTGGGCTCCCAGGAGGAGAGTGTATAATCTCTGGTACGAGTGCAGCACACTAAGGGGTCCAGGCCGAATGGCGTTACCAACTCAGAGGTCCATTGAACTGAGGTAAGCCTGGACCAAACTGAACGTTCAGGGATAGCCCTCAAAGACTCAAGCTTTGTAAGGATACAGTCCTGGGGCTAGTCCATAGCCAGATCCACTGTGGAGAAGGGGAGAAGGTTTACTCAACAGGTAGCTCGATTTGGTTGTCCTTTTATAGGAAATTGTTGTACAGCTGTCCCATTTGTATCAGGTTTCCTCCAGTTTTTCCTGAATTACACGAGAAGATGAAATACATTGCCAAGAAATGTGGAGTTAGATTCCAGCCTCCAGCTATGATCTTGATTTATGAGAATGAAACTGAAGGAAAGAGCCGCCAGCGTATCATGCCTGTCCGAAACTTTTCAAAGTTCTCAGGTACCCCTTGTTTTATCTTGCCTAGTTTTCTATTTATTTTTTATTTATGTATATGTGTCTATGTGCGTGGTATCTACAGAGAACAGAAGAGGGCATCAGATTCCTTGCAGCTAAAGTAACAAGCCTGATTGTTGCTAAAGTTGGGAACCCTGCAAGTGCTCCTAACGATTGAGCCATCTCTCTGGCCCTTGCCTTCTGTCTTAAATATTAAGTCACTTAATAAAAATAACCTGACACCATCAGGTATAATGACATACACCTATAATCCAAGCAATGTAGACAGCTAAGGCAGGAAAATCACAAATGCAAAATAAGTCTGGATAACTTGAGATAACCTGTCTCAAAATTAAAGCAAAAAAAAAAAAAAAACCAAAAATGTTTGGGTTGGGGAAGGATATAAATTAGTTGTAGAACATTGACCTAGTAGGTGCAGAGTCCTGGATCCACTCCCACTGAGAGAGAAAAGGAAGGGGAGAGAGAGAGGGAGAGAGGGAAGGAGAGGATATTTTAGTTTTGTGCAGTGGAATGACAGGTTCCTCAAAGTTAAACAACCCTTGGTTTAAATCATCAGGGACTGGCCTGTGATCTTTGTGAGATCGCTTATTGTTCTCAGTTTCTGTGCTGGTATTTTTAGGTCAGCCTGACACAAGCTAGAGTCATTCAGGAAGAGGGAATGTCAGTTGAGCAAACTCCCAAGAGATTGATCTGTAGCAGACCTGTGGTCCATTTTCTTGATTGATTACTGATGTGGGAGGGTCTGGCCTACTGTGGGTGGGGCCACTCCAGGCTGATGATCCTGGGTTCTATAAGAAAGCAGGTTGAGCAAGCCATGGGGAACAAGCCAGTAAGCAGCATGTCAGCTCCTGCCTCCAGGTTGGTTCCTGCCCTGCTTGAGTTCCTGCTTTGGCCTTCTTCTGTGATGGGCTGTCATATGAAAGTGTAAGTGAGATAACCCTTTCCTCCCCAAGCTGCTTTTGATAATGGTGTTTTATCACCACGATAGAAGATCTAATGAAGACAATCTCCCAATCTATACTTCTTAACAGTTACAGAATTGGTGATTTAATATTTTAGAATGGTTATGAGTTAAACGATATACTACTGTTTAATGATATTAAGTTTCCTTCTCTCTCAGAATATTTTTTATTTGTAGATAGCATTTTATTAGTGTTACACAGCTGCCTTTTAAGAACTATGCCTTTTTTTTTTCCTGGCAGGAGGGGTAGGCGGGCTTCAGTCCTGGCACTCAGAAGGCAGAGGCAGGGGATCTCTGAATTTGAGGCCAAACCTACTCATACAGAATGAGCTCTAACCCAGCAAAGGAACAAATAAAAACCATGCCATTTTTTTATCTTTAGACATTTTCTTCAGTTGAAAGTTTTTAACATCTCTACTAAGTAATTTTAGGTTAAGAAAGTAAAAAAGAAAAATAGATTCCATCCTTTTCTCTCTGCACCAAAGTTAGGTTTATTTAAAATGTTGTATTTGGGGGCTGGAGAGATAGTTCAGCAGTTAAGAGTACTTGCTGATCTTTCAGAGGACCTGGATTCAGTTCCCAGCACCCACATGGCAGCTCACATCTTCTAAATCCAGCTTCTAGCGCCCTCTACTGGTCTCTGCCAGCACTGCACATTTGGTACACATAAATACATTCAGGCAAACACTCAACATATAAAGTAAAAATGAATAAATCCTTTTAAAATTTATATTATTTTTGGTATTTTTTTTTGCAACAAGATCTCTCTATTTCACCTTGGCTGACCAAGAACTCATGAGTAACCTCCTGCTTCAGCCTCCTAATGCTGAGATGAGAAACAATTATAAACCTATACCACCAAACCCAGCCTGATGTATTTTTTGTTTGTTTGTTTTTAAGGCAGGATCTAGTTAAGTAGTCCAGGCTAGCCTCAAACCTTCTATCCTCCCAACTCTTCCAAATGCTAGGATTACAAGCATGTGTGTGTTGTATGACAAACTTCTCCAAGGTTGGAGCAACATATTTATGGATATTTATCCCAGATAGTAAGCCATGACCAATGTGTGAATAACATCGAAGTTCAATTTGATGAACCAATAAGCTGTACTGGGGTTACCACAGGAGTATGGGTGAGGGGTTTCTCACAGGAGCAGAAATGACTCAGACAGCTGCATCACCAAGGCCACCCCAGCATCATTGACAGCTCACTGCTGGACCTGCGGGCAGCTTAAGAGGATAGAGAGTGCCCTTTAGCAGGCTGTAGGGAGGGACCTAGTGAATTTGGCCAGTTTTAGGGATTTCCTGGAGTTCTTTTGGGTTGTTTACTTTTTGTCTGAAGGAACTTCCCTGTAGGGTGGAATGTTCCAATGTGAGTGGGCTGCCACATAACAGTGTGTGTAACTGAGAAGTGTTAAAACTCAGTTGATTATAAAAGAACAGTTCTAAAGCATAATTGATTTATAAACCCCTTTAGCCAGTGGGCTACCTTGGAGCCAGTGATCTCAGGGTTTTGGTCTGTTTCAGTCCTTGCAGTGGCGTGTGATGGGTGTGATGTGTGATTTACATACACTTTTCTCCCTCCTAGATTGCACCAGAGCTGCTGAACAGTTAAAGAATAACCCACGGCACAAGAGTTACCTGGAACAGGTGCCCCTGAAGCAGCTGGAGAAGCTGTTTGTTTTTTTGCGAGGTTCCTTGCAGGGGCAGAGCTTGGCAGAAACAATGGAACAGATTCGACGGGAAACAACCGTCGATCCCGAGGAAGACCTAAACAAACTGGATGACAAGGAGCTCGCCAAAAGGAAGAGCATCATGGATGAGCTTTTCGAGAAAAATCAGAAGAGAAAGGACGACCCCAGTTTTGTGTATGACGTCGAGGTCGAGTTCCCTCAGGATGAACAGCTGCTGTCCTGCAGCTGGGATACAGCATCAGTCGATGACTTCTGAGGCCTGCACTCCACGTTTCCATAGAGAACAAAGATCAGTTCTATGCCGGGCGTGGTGGCTCACGCCTTTAATCCTAGCACTTGGGAGGCAGAGGCAGGCGGATTTCTGAGTTCGAGGCCAGCCTGGTCTACAGAGTGAGTTCCAGGACAACCAGGGCTATACAGAGAAACCCTGTCTCGAAAAACCAAAAAAAAAAAAAAAGATCAGTTCTAGAAAACGCTGAAACACTAATGATCTATAAAACCGGGACACTTCCATGTGCTACGTAGGCCTATGAGAAACACAGAAATACAAGGTGGGAACCTGCCTTCAAGGCGTTGGCAGTCAAAAGCGAAGGGAACTCAAGAACTTGTAAAAAGATATTTTAATATTACTCAGGAGCCAGATTTTGACAAAGGGGAGGCTTTCCCTCAGCGGAAAGGGGCCCATGCTTGGCCTTGAAATGCTACAGATGTTTTTGTAGAAATCAAGATGAAGCCAAGAGGGAAGGGTGTGGTAAAGAGACAAGAAATAGGAGAATCTGAGAAATGGTGAGTAATTGTAGTTTGACAAGATTGGAATTAACCTGCGTTCATCAGGACTCTATATGCATTAACTCTGGGGTAGACAGGAACACCTTTAAATGCAAAACGTCTCACAGCCACAAGTGCATGTGGCGGAAGGCGGGCACTTCTACTCCGCAATCAGGAAATATGTTCTAACGTTACTCTGAAACCCAGAGCCACTTCCTGTGAAAGGCTGGTTTGTGCAGTGGGAAGTCCGCCCACAATGAGTGACAGGTACTACTGTTGAGACCTGTTTGTGAGTTTAGATTACAACAATCTTGGCCTCACAAGGCCTCTGTGCACAGATGTGTTTGTTCTTACGAGAATATTATCTGATTGATAGAAATCGTATGTTTTCTACAAGGAAACTATTATTCATTGAATAAAGCTGTGACTGTAAGTGATAAGTGTTACTGGATTTTCTTCCCTTCACTCTGGTGTTTTGTTTGCCAGGTTTGGGGGTGTTGCTGTTTGGGGGTGTTGCTGGTTTGTGTGTGTTGGCAGACTCTAGAGTGCCTTTACCTCCTTAGTTAGGCTGTTTGTTAATTCTTTGTTAGTTTCACACATGAATACAGTGTGTTCAGAGCACCTCCCCTGCCCACTCCCCAGCTCTGGTTTCTCCCTTACAGTGGCCCCCACCCCACCCCCTCCTGGCCTTCATGACTTCTTTTTAACACTCAAGAGTCCAGCTAGTGTGTGCTTTCTCTGTGTGTGTGGGTTGAGGTTGCTATCCACTGGAGCGTGGGCACCCTACCATGGACCGCACCGCTGAAGAAAACTGAAGTTTCCCTCCTCCGCAGCAGCCAACTGCTCCTCAGCTAAGGGTGGGTTTGACGTTTACAGATTTCTTTCTAGGCAAGTTTATATTTGTAAATAGAAAGACTAGTGGGGGCCGGGCGTGGTGGCGCACGCCTTTAATCCCAGCACTTGGGAGGCAGAGGCAGGCGGATTTCTGAGTTCGAGGCCAGCCTGGTCTACAAAGTGAGTTCCAGGACAGCCAGGGCTACACAGAGAAACCCTGTCTTGAAAAAACCAAAAAAAAAAAAAAAAGAAAGACTAGTGGGTTTATGCATTGACTTTATATCGTGCTACTTATCTATCGGGTATGAGGAGTTTCTCGTACAGTCTTTAGGGTCTTTAGGAATCTTTAGGGTCCTAGGTCATAGGGACAAATCTTCATTTCTATCTTAATCTGTTTTCTATTGCTGAGATAAACACTGTGACCACAAGCAACGTGGAGGAAAGGGTTATGTCATCGTACAGATTATAGTTAGTTATTGAGGGAAGTCAGGTGCTGAAGCAGAAACCATGGAGCCATGCTACCTGGCTTGCTCCTCATGGCTCACTCAGCTTCCTCTCCTCGCCTTTTCTTTCTTCCTTTTGTTCATTTCATTATTTGCTTGGTTTTTTTTTGTTGTTGTTGTTGTTGTTGTTGCTACTGCTGCTGCTGTTGTTGTTTTCGTTTTGTTTGTTTTAGCTGTCCTGGAACTCACTCTGTAGACCAGGCTGGCTTCAAACTCACAAAGATCCTCCTGCCTCTGCCTCCTGAGTGCTGGGATTAAAGGTGTGCGCTGCCACCGCTGCCTCCACCACCGCCCGGCTTCAGCTTCCTTTCTTAGACAGCCTGGGACACCTGCCCAGAAGTGGCCCCACCAACACCGGGAGGGGCCCTCCTGCATTAATCATTAATCAAAAAAAATGCTGGGCTGGTGAGATGGCTCAGCGGGTAAGAGCACCCGACTGCTCTTCTGAAGGTGATAAATTCAAATCCCAGCAACCACATGGTGGCTCACAACCATCCGTAATGAGATCTGGCTCCCTCTTCTGGAGTGTCTGAAGACAGCTACAGTGTACTTACATATAATAAATAAAATAAATCTTTTTTAAAAAATGCTTCAAAGACTTGCCAGCAGGTCAGTCTAATAGAAGCATTTTCTCAGTTGAGGGTCCTGCTCACAGGTAATACTAGCTTGGGTCAAGTTGACAAACACTAACCAGCACACTTCCCTGTTTGTATTCTTTTTTCTTCTCTCATGGCTTTGGCTGAAATCTCAAGCAGACTGAGCACCTTTGCCTCATTCCTGATGCTTTAAAAATGTCCCCATTTAGGATTATATTGTCTGTAGGTTTGTCATATGGACCCTTATTTAAAAAAAAAAAAAAAAGAGCAAATAGCCATTACGTTAGCCAATTTATGTTAGCAGGTAAAAAGCAAAAGGTGGACAGCTTTGTCGTGGGCATACATTAGTGCTTAGATTTCATCACTTGTTTTGGATATCACTTGTTTAAGTTGTTTATATCTTCTGGATTTAATTTTGCTATGTCATGTCTATCTTAGGATTTATCCATTTTCTCTAGATTGTCTAGGAGTTGTTGCTGGTGTTTTGTTTTTGGTGAATTTCAAGCATTCTGTAGTGGTCTCCATTGATAGTACATGTTTAAGACAGGAGGGGTGTTCTCCTGGTAAAATGAATGTATCTTATTTAGTAGATACCTGACCTAGGAAACTGAGTTTCTAGGGTGAGAATCAGTACGTTAGCACATTTGATTGCTAATTCCTCATTGTCCATGACCTTGTTAATTGCAGCCAAATATAACTTGGTTATATGCCTCTCGGCTTAGAAGGAAATTTTAACCAAAGCCAAGAATTCTATGGTTGCTACTATTAAATATTTCTTTTGTTTGTTTGGTTGGGTTTTTTTTTGTTTTTTTGTTTTTTTTGTTTTTTCGAGACAGGGTTTCTCTGTGTAGTCTTGGCTGTCCTGGAACTCACTCTGTAGACCAGGCTGGCCTCGAACTCAGAAATCCACCTGCCTCTGCTGAGATTAAAGGCGTGCGCCACCACGCCCGGCTGCTTGTTTTTTAAAAAAGATTTATTTATGTATGTAAGTACACTGTTGCTGCCTTCAGACACACTAGAAGAAGACATCGGATCCTATTACAAATGGTTGTGAGCCACCATGTGGTTGCTGGGAATTGAGCTCAGGACCTCTGGAAGAACAGTGGTCATAACAACTGAGCCATCTCTCCAGCCCCCTATTACATATTTCTTTTTTTTAAGATTTATTTATTTATTTATTTATTTATTATATGTAAGTACACTGTAGCTGTCTTTAGACGCCAGAAGAGGGCGCCAGATCTCGTTATGGATGGTTGTGAGCCACCATGTGGTTGCTGGGATTTGAACTTAGGACCTTTGGAAGAGCAATCGGGTGCTCTTACCTGCTGAGCCATCTCACCAGCCCTACATATTTCTTAATTACATGTCCTCTTCCCAATTATATGCTAGGTGCTAGAGAATTTTTATAGTTTGATCAGTCCAACAATAGCTTTAGTATGGTAGCACATGCCTGAAACCAAAGTGTTCTGCACTAAGGAGGATCGGAGTTCAAGACAAAGGTATCTTTTGTTTCTGATAATGAAGTACAGAAATAGAGGAGATAAAATTTCTAAAATGATACCACACTGATTGGAAGATTTGTGTGTGTTTATACATCAGTTGTTTTAAAAAAATAAAATTGATAATTTTTTTTTTCCCTTCTTCCAGTCAACCCTGCTAGCTCTGGTTGACCCCGCTGGCTCCAGTCGGCCCCGCTGGCTCCGGTCGGTCTCTCTGGTCCAAGGATTCGTTTATTATTATTATTCATAAGTACGCTGTAGCTGACTTCAGACGCACCCGAGGAGGGTGTCAGATCTCATTACCGGTGGTTGTAAGCCACCATGTGGTTGCTGGGATTTGAACTCATCACCTTCCGAAGAGCAGTCAGGTGCTCTTAACCGCTGAGCTATCTCTCCAGCCCTTTAACTACAATTTTTTTTAAATGTAGTTATCTATTTAATGTGCATGAATGCATAAGTACCTGCATATATTCATGTGTGCCTTGTTTCCTTGGAGATCTAAAGAGGGCCTTGGATCCTCTGGGACTGGAGTTCCAGACAGTTGTGAGCCATCATGTGTTTGCTAGGAATTGAACCCAGGTCCTCTATTAACCACTCTTAACCACTGGGCCATCTCTCCAGCCTCCTTTTTTGAGATAGCATCTCACTGTACCTCAGACTGTCCTCAATAGGCCTCATGTCTCAGCTTCTCAGCTGCTGGAAGCTGAGAACCACAATACTCACTATATTTTCACCTAAGAAAAGCAGGATGTGGGGCTGGAGAGATGGCTCAGCAGTTAAAAGCACTGGCTACTCTTCCAGAGGTCCTGAGTTCAATTCCCAGCAACCACATGGTAGCTCACAGCCATCTGTAAGGGGATCCGATGCCCTCTTCTGGCCTGCAGGCACACATACAGGCAGAATGCTGTATACATAACAAAGAAAAGCAGAATGCAAGCTGAGCAGTGGTGGCACTCACCTTTAATACCAGGCAGAGGCAGGCGGATCCCAGAGTTTGAGGCCAGCCTGGTCTACAGAGCGAGTTCCAAGACATCCAAGGCTATACATAGAAACCCTGTCTCAAAAACGCAAAACCAAACAACCAAACAACCAAACAACAACCAGAAGCAAGATGTTTATTGCTGCTAAAACAGAATGTGAAAGAAACAAACCTACCATCAGAGGGCAGTATTTGTTTTTTTGTTTTTGGTTTTTCGAGACAGGGTTTCTCTGTATAGCCCTGGCTGTCCTGGAACTCACTCTGTAGACCAGGATGGCCTCAAACTCAGAAATCCACCTGCCTCTGCCTCCCAAGTGCTGGGATTAAAGGCGTGCGCCACCACGCCTGGCCAGTTTTTGTTTTTTAACCTATCAAAGTGAACCTTTCATCCTATAGCACAAGGCTGTAATCTGTTTGATGACAATCATTTTACCTTGGTTGACATCCATGGCGAGCCTTGCTTAGCCTCTAAATGCCTTTTCACAATCTGAGTTAGAGTTGTTTTTTATTCATCTAAATCATTTTAAGCACTGACAGGATGCCAAGTGCTATCCCCAGACAGAGGATAAGACAGCTCACATTTCAGTAGGAAGGACTGCCCATAAAAATACCATAAGGTCACAGACAAAGCAAGTGAGGTGAGGTCAGTCTTCGCTGAGGTCACCACCAACGCCATCACCTACCACAGATTCTGAAAGGCTGAGGAGAAGGTGCAAGCCCAGAGGAGCCCCTGTATGCAAATTAGTTTCATTGACTTAGGACACTGTATGACCAAGTCATATTTTATAGAAAATTATGCTTGGGCTGGTGAGATGGCTCAGCTGTTAAGAGCACTGACTGCTCTTCCGAGTCCAAATCCCAGCAAGCACATAGTAGCTCACAACCATCTGTAATGAAAAACAAATAAAAAATCTTTGGGCCAGAGGGAGCAGGGGCCAGAGCAAGAGGGAGAAGGGAAGGGGAAAGAAAGAAAGAAAGAAAGAAAGAAAGAAAGAAAGAAAGAAAGAAAGAAAGAAAGAAAGAGAAAGGAAGAAAGAAAGAGAAAGAAAGAGGGAGAGAGAGAGGAAGAAAGAAAGAAAGAAAGAAAGAAAGAAAGAAAGAAAGAAAGAAAGAAAGAAAGAAAGAAAAAGAAATTATGCTCAAACCAAGTTTGGAGGTGCATGCTTGTAATCCCAGCACTCAGGAAGCAAGGGCAGGTGGATCTCTGAATTCAAAGACAACCAGGACTACACAGAGAAACCTGTCTTGAAAAACAAAAAAGAAAGAAAGAAAGAAAGAAAGAGAGAAAGAAAGCCGAAATGTATGCTCAATAGCTTCCCAACTTTACCCTTGGAGTTCTTTCCCTCCTCTGACTTCATTTTATTCTCAAGGCTGAAAACCTGTCATTTTATAGGGAAGGGTTCAACAGTTCGGCTTTCCCTTCTTCCAAATCCTAGGCCTTTGTCTATCTGCTGCTGAGCCTGGCACCTCCTGGGACACTGCAGGCTCCAGCCTCAGCATCATATCCACATCTGTATGCTTGGTCATCCCTGAGACTGGTGGCAAACAAACAACCCCCCCCCCCCCCGAATTAATAGAAAACTCATCAGCTCTTGCATGGGTAACATTTTATTTTTAATGAAAAGTGGGGATGGAGATAAACATCAGAAGATACTCTCAGGTCTCTCCTTCCTCCAGGCAGATTCATGAGTCAGACTGGAATCAGCTTGGCAGTTGGTCCCCTGTCCACCGAGTCATCTCACTGGGGCTTGCCCAGTGCCGAGAGTGGGAGAGCTGTTATCAAGTTGTCTCACACCTTCTGGGTACAAAACAGACTGTTTTCTCAAGACACGACCTTGAAGCCTCTAACTCAAGCTAGTGGATTGCAATCTTGAGGACGGTCAGACTCACCCATCACAGCACAGATAGATCCTGGTCTCAGGGATTCTGATTCATGAGCCAAGGGGTAGGACTAAGTCTGCATTCTAACAGTACACACACACACACACACACACACTGAGAACCACTGTGCTAGGCTTTTGTACTTCAGTTTTGGAAACCCACAATCCACCATTCTCTTTTGTTCTCGTTAACTCCACCACAATCCCACTGTGGCTCCCCGAAACACTCATAATAACGTAATTCTATTAAGTCCAACCTTTCATTCAAATCGTCCCATAGTCACAACCCTTGGACATAGTGGCTCCCAGGTTCACCCTTATGCAGGCACTAGGCATGTGGAAGGCATTGTCACTAAAGAGATTCCACAGAGGGAAGGATTGATGTAGACTAAAACTACTGAGACATTTTAATATGGGGACCAGGTTGAGCCAGGAGGTGGTGACGCACGCCTTTAATTCTAGCACTTGGGAGGCAGGATCAGGCGGATCTCAGAGTTCAAGGCCAGCATTCTCTACATAGTGAATTCTAGGACAGCCAGGGCTGCACACAGAGAAACCCTGACTAGGTTCCGGTCTATTCTCAAAGGTAAACTTATCTATTTAGAATGCAGAGGAATGAGCTTTTGCTGACACAGGAATCATGTGATCCCAGAAAACTGGAGGATACATTGGGCCCAGCAACAAGGCGGTAAATGATTCCATGGGAGGGGCCTGTCTGCTGCCAGAAACTTTAGTACAACCAAACAGCACTTAAGCCTGAGTCCTACGGAGTTACTGGGTGAGGCAGTGTGTAGCCATCCGGGAAATGGGTGTGTTTACTTAGGCCTGGGGGAGATTAATCTACTTCTTCTTTCTGTGGAAAAAATTGCTCACTCCTGCAGGGCGCGGCAAGAACTGACCCCAGGAGGAAGCTTTGCTCAATAGGAAGTGAGCTCCAGTGCTAAAATGGGGAAGCACTGCTTCCCTCCAGCTAG
The DNA here is from genome assembly GCA_902729485.2 of Mus minutoides. NCBI lineage: Eukaryota > Metazoa > Chordata > Mammalia > Rodentia > Muridae > Mus > Mus minutoides. The sequence continues at coordinate 48,695 of LR751936.1, read as the reverse complement.
TCGATCCTGAGCTGAAAAAGTGTGAGAAGCGGACTCGAACCGCAGGGGGCCCCTGGAAACAACCCACGTGGCCGCCAGGAAGACATCTCGAAATCAGCGGTGGAGCACCTGCGCTGTGGCATACTGGATTAGCTTCCTCTCTATTCCTTCGATAAGGTGTCCTTACAAAAACAATTAAGTCCCGGGATCGTTTATTCTAGCTCACAACCTCAGACTACACTACAGTCCACGGAGATCCCGGTGGCAGAGGCTTCCAAGAGCTGGTCACATGATAACCAGAACACGTGCACGCTCGTGCACTTCTCAGCTCAGTACTTACTGTCTGCGGCCCAGCCAAGGAAACGGTGCCATCCACATTAGAAGGGAGTCTTCCCACCTCAATTAAGAAAACCCCTCACAGACGTGCTTGAGGGCCAACTTAATGTAGGCAGCTCCTCCTTCAGACCCCCTTCCTAGGTGATTCTAGAATGAATCAAATTGACAAATAAAACTAACCATCATGCCCAGCGGTTGTGGCACACGCCTTTAATTCCAGCACTCGGAAAGATGAGGCAGGCAGATCTCAATGAGTTCGAGGCCAGCCAGAGTGAATCCCAGTACAGAGTGAATCCCAGGGCAGCCAGGGATACACAAAAAAAAAAACCCTTTCTTGAAAACAAAGACATCACATATGACCTGGATACCCTAGCAAAAGCGGGGGAAAAGCCAGAGGTGACCCGGAAAGAGCTTCGGGATGAGATCCAGGACTAACTGCGAAAAGCAGCTTGCCAGACTGACAGCAGATTCTAAACCCTTCTCATTATCCACCCCACGCACCACCCTCACAAGTCCCAGGACAGCAGCCATCTGCAGAGGGACTGTGCCAGAGTAGGGCTTCATCATTTAAATGCAAAGACTTAGCTCCCGCCCTTTCGTTTTACCTAAATCCCAGCTCAAGACTCTTGGCTTTACTTCTGTCCCTCTCTTGTTTGTCTCCCTCTCCCATTCCCATATCCAAGACCAATACTGGGCTTTTAAAAGAAGAGAAGTGCCCTGCCAACGGGGTTGGAGTTGTAATGCCCTTCCCCTGAGCCTAATTCTTCAAGCTCCTTTCCACCTGACATGGTTGGCGGAACTTCCACAACCCAACTGCTTTTCCCCTTAATTAAACCCAATTAATCAATTTACAGCTTTGTTCAATCTTGAATTCTTTCCCTGTTCCTTCACTTGTCCATGCCCCTGTAGGCCTGCTCATATAAATTGCTATTGGCTGGATTCCGTACCTCTTCCAAGGCTTCATCATATCCCCTAATGACAGGAAGACGTGGATATGTTCCACATATTAAAGTTCACTAAAGAATCAAAAATAAAAAAGAAAACAGCGGAACTGCAATTCCTGTGAGTAGGTGGACGGCTTCTGACACTTCCTGCTGGACACTGATGGACAGGAAGCACCAGGGAAGCAAGAAAATTAACCATTTATTTCGTGGTTTTCTTTTCATGGTTTCCACATATCTCCCCCCAACCCACTGGCGCGAGCACCTCCCGCCTTGTCCATGCAGTTTTGAATATTGCCACCAGGGGGCAGGAGTGTTCCGGTGACTCTATGTTTTAACAGGCCAGGTTTGCGCTTTCCTTGAAGAATTTCTAGTACTGATAGAAACGACTCGGGAGTGGGTGAAGTACAGTAGGAGACTTAGCATTTGGTGAACGTCACAGGTGGGGCTCATCCGTGAAGGGTCTTTAGAGATCACTGGAATTTATAACTTATTTCTCCATTTTCTTCAAACCTCTCTTATTAAAGGCAAGAATGCATTAAGAAAACATCAGAAGACGGGCGTGGTGGCGCACGCCTTTAATCCCAGCAGAGGCAGACGGATTTCTGAGTTCGAGAAATGCCTGGTCTACAGAGTGAGTTCCAGGACAGCCAGGGCTACTACACAGAGAAACCCTGACTCGAAAAACAAAAACAAAAAACAAACAAAAACAAAAAACAAACAAAAAACAAACAAATCAGATAATTTACTGCAACTCTTTCCTGTTTTATTTCATTTACTTTTTATTTATGTGTTTGTGTGTGAGGTACTTCCAAAGAACATAAAATCACCTGGACTGGAGTTACAGGTAGTTGTGAACTGACAGATACGGATACTGAGAACTCAACCCAGTCCTCTGTAATAGCAACAAGTGCTCTTAACCATTGAGCCATCTCTCTAGCTCTCCACTGACCCCTCCACTTTTAGACAGAGTCCTGTGTACTTTTAGAGAGAGTCCTGTGTACCAAGCTGCCCTTAGCCTCACCATGTAGCTGAAAATAACCTCCACCTTTGGATCTTCCTGTCGCCCTCTTCCCTGAGGGGATTGCAAGCGTGAATCACCTGTAAGAATAGTTTTATTTGGTGCTGGGATGGAACCCAGGGCTTCACGCACACTAGGAAAGTACCCTACCAAGTGAGCCACATCCCAGCCAAGGTTTTATCATTTCCAGAACTACCTGCCTGTATTGAATATCAAAAAGGAAGGCTTAGCCACATCTACTAACCTTGCCATTACGTCTCCCATTGAGAAATCATTTTCTTGGCGGTGTTTGTGTTGTTACAACTTTCTTCTAAAACACCAACAGAATCCACCAGCTGTAAGTGGGTGTGTTCCTTCAATTAGATCTCTACACTGAGCTAGCTAGATGCTCTAAACTAGTCAGTGTGCGTGCTCTAGGAGTGGTTAGCCAGGCAGGTCACCACATGCTTCAGAGAGCTCTGGGACCAGCAAGGTGGATGTGAGAAATTTTTCACTGGGTAAGGTGGTAGTGTCTAAGATGTGTGGCTTCTCTGGGAATACTGAAGACCATGCCCGGTCAAGCAGGGTCACAGGCTGTAGACTGAATGGCATTCAAGCCTGTTCTAAATGGTCCTGCAATTCACTGCTGGCTCAGAAAGACTTTTATCTTGGCCTTAATTAGGACTTGATAGGTGACAATTTCCTCCTCATGGAAGAATGGGGGTTGGGGGGAGGGGCAGGGGAGGCCATGCCTGGAAGGACAGATGCCTGAGGCTTCATAAGCCAACAAAACATATCTTACGGTAATTTTGTTATGTATCTGATAGCAAACATTGTACACATGTGACCGAACTTGGGATGTTCTCTCTTCTTGTGGCATTGAGGTGTTGGGTCAGTAGACCGTAACATAAGCAGCCAATTTGCCATAAGCTGTTTCATATACACCTTGTTCACACAAAACTCTTCCTAATAAATATATCTTCCAGGAGAGAGAGAGGTCTGCATGTTTAGTAAGAGAACTTATTTCTCTCCTTTCCCACTGTTCTGAAGACCATTTTCTATAGCATGCTTTATAAACAAGGTGTATTCAATAACTGAATAGCCCTTTAGCAAGTTTCCCTAAGCTAGATTGTAACACTTAGGTAATTCCTTTTTTCTCCTTCCTTTTTATTTTTTGTTGTTTTTTTGACATAGGGCACATAAGGTGTCACTATATAGACCTGACTGGCTTAAAATTGCTACATAGAACAGGCTGTCCCTTGAATTTAGATATCCACCTGCTTCTGCCTCCAAGTGCTAGATTAAAGGTGAGCTCCACCATCCTGGGCCTTTTGTTGTTTTGGGTTTTTGAGGCAGGATTTCATTGTGTAGCCCTAGCTAACCTGGGACTCACTATGTAGACCAGGCTGGCCATGAACTCATAGCACCCTTCCACTTTTGGCATCCAAGTCTCTTGGGGTAACAGGCATATGACTCTTTTTTTTGGGGGGGGGGGTTTCGAGACAGGGTTTCTCTGTGTAGCTCTGCCTGTCCTGGAACTCACTCTGTAGACCAGGCTGGCCTCGAACTCAGAAATCCGCCTGCCTCTGCCTCCCCAAGTGCTGGGATTAAAGACGTATGCCACCACGCCCGGCTTAGGGTGATGTTCTAATGGCTTCCTTCATGTATGGAAGCATCAGCCTCACGAACTGTGACTCCTTCCTTCAGCCCATGTCCACATTTGCTTTCTAATGTGTTGTCTACTTTCCAGTTCTCCACCAGGGCCAGCCCATAGTCCTTTTCATTTTATGGAAGTGCAAGAAGGTACACCTGCTTTAAATGTCAGGTCCAATAAATGTACACCTGTGCAGTCCCTCACACCTGCACCCGACAGGTGCCTCGCGTCCTGCCAGTCAAAGTCTAGTGCCCCACAGGCAGCAGCCACTCCACATCCGTCCACACTGTTCCCATCTTAGACCCCGTTGGCTCTTGCAGTTCATTCGCTGGCGGCTGATGTTTTTGCTCAACACAGGACAACGAGACTCAGACACCAGGATTCACTGACAATTTACTATTTTGCTGTGTGGCATCCCATTGATGACTGTGTCACAATTGGGTCATCATTTCATCTGTCTGCCATGTGAGGTCAGGTACCCTTGGAGGCCAAAAGAGGGTGCAGGGTACCTTGGAGCTGGGAGTTACAGGTGGCTGTGAGCTTCCCATGTGGTTGCTAAGTGTCAAATCTGGGTCCTCTGGAAGAACAGCCAAGTGCACTTAAATGCCGAGCGTCTCTCCAGCGCCAGTGTCCAACTGACAGCGGTGAACAGATTTTTATATTGTTGCCAGTTTAGCTTTATTGTGAAAAATATCAAATGTTCTTAGAAATGTCTGTCAAGCTTTTTTTCCCCCTTGTATATAGAGTGGAATTGCTGGACTATAGGATACATACATACATACATATATGCATATTTGCTGTGATGGTTTGTATGTGCTCTGCCCAGGGAGTGGCACTATTAGAAGATGTAGCCCTGTTGGAGTGGGTGTGTCACTGTATGTGTGGGCTTTAAGACCTTCATCCTAGCTGCCTGGAAGCCAGTATTCTGCTAGCAGCTGTCAGATGAAGATGTAGAACTCTCAGCTTCTCCTGCACCATGCTTGCCTGGACGCTGCTATGCTCCAGCCTTCATGATAATGGACTGAACCTCTGAACCTGTAAGCCAGCCCCAATTAAATGTTCTTGTAAGAGTTGCCTTACAGCCGGGCGTGGTGGCGCAGGCCTTTAATCCCAGCACTTGGGAGGCAGAGGCAGGCGGATTTCTGAGTTCAAGGCCAGCCTGGTCTACAGAGTGAGTTCCAGGACAGCCATGGCTATACAGAGAAACCCTGTCTCAAAAAACCAAAAAAAAAAAAAAGAGTTGCCTTACTATTGATCTGATAGTTTTTAGAATGCCTCAGTTTGGAGTTGTTTTATGTTTTTCTTATGACTGGCCTGTGTTAGAAATCAGGAGTGCAGGGCAGTGGTCACATACACCTTTGATCCCAGAACTCTTTCAAGGCCAGAGTGACTTCCATGACATCCAAGGCTACACAGAGAAACCCTGACTTAAGAAAAGAAGACACTCCCAAAAGATTTATTTTCATTATTTATTTGAGTGTGTGCATGTGTGTGTTCATGTGTGTGTAGGCCAGAAGAGGGCAGGAGATAACCCTGGAGCTGGAATTACAGGCTGTTGTGAGGTGCCCATGTGTGGGTGCTAGGACTCTGACTCGGGCTCCCTGGATGAGCAGGATGCACTCAGTTACAGAGCTGTCCCTCTTGTTCCTGCTTTTCTCTTTTCACATTCTGTTCTTTTGAAATGAGTCATTAACTCCAGCCCTGCACTTAGGAAATTGAGGAAGCTGGATGGGGGAGGGGAGCAGGAAAGGGTCAAACTTTACCTCAAGGGGCATCTGTCTACATTACCAAAAATTTCCCCTCACATTTAAAAACTTACTTATATAATATAAGTAGACACAGAGGAAAGCAGAGGGGAGTGAAGACTAGGTCTAAGGGTGAAGAGGCTGTGGTCTGGTATCAGGGTAAACTGCTATTGTTTCATTTCTTTATGATTCAGAGAGCTTGGACACAGGTACCTGTAAGATGACTAAATATGTGACAGTTTTATGTTCTGTGTCACCCAGCTTTGGAACCGAAAATAAAAAGAGGCAACTGTGTTACATTACGAAGCAAATGCACAGATCACATAGGAACAGAAACTGATGCCTCTCTTGGGACCTCACTGATTAAGAAATCTCAAGGGACCGAAGAGGGACAACATTACTATACACACCTTCCCTGCTATTGCCCACATAGGACAGAGTACCTCAGCTAGCACAAATCAGTTCTCGGCTCTCAAGGATGCTGAGGAGTCAAACAGTGCAGGGACCAGAGATGTAGACAAGGAGAGAGGATTTATTAGTGACAAGAAAATAAATAAATAAAATAAATCTTTAAAAAAAAAAAGAAAATAAGCAATAAGAAAAACAAACAAACAAACAAAGCCTAGAACCCAAGCTGTGTGTATCCCCAGAGCTAAGCAGCACTTGGCACAGAGCTGGGAAACTGTAGATGTTTCCTAAGTGAGTGAGTGAGTGGCCATTTCCTCCTTGGCAAACACTGAAGGGCAAGGAATCAAGGGTATTTCTGTGTGTTCACACATAAAATAAGCCGAAATAGCCGGGCGTGGTGGCGCACGCCTTTAGTCCCAGCACTCCGGAGGCAGAAGCAAGCGGATTTCTGAGTTCAAGGCCAGCCTGGTCTACGGAGTGAGGGAGTGAGTTCCAGAACAGCCAGGGCTACACAGAGAAACCCTGTCTCGAAAAACCAAAAAAAAAAGAAAAAAAAGGCCGAAATAATGAATGCACGCTCCTAAAGCTTGATATGCCACAGGCTCCTGTCGCTGAAATCACAGACGACCCAGAGCTTCATGCAACTCTCAGGTTTGAGGATGTGCAGGTGGGCTGACGAAGCTATTTCTCTAAAGCACCACTTGACCAATATCAAGAAATCCCTGGGCTGTTCTCTGGGGAGTACCCTTTGTCATGCTCAGTAACTTCTAATCTTTCTGTAGCCCTGTCTTCTCCACTTTGGTGTCTTGTTGATTTGGGAACTGGGGAAGGGGAATTCCAGCCCACCTGGGAGGCACTTAAGATGGGGAGGAGGTCCATTAAAAAAAATTTCGTTTTTCTACTCTTACCCCCTTAGTCCTGGAATGACGACTCTGAGACTAATTATTGATAATTAAATGCCATAAGCTTTGGCTTATTCACAGAGTAGCTCATAACTTATTGAACCCATTCAAACTATTCTATGTCTTCCACATGGTTAGCTATCTCTTCCTCAGTCCCAACCTGCTTCTTCCTCCGTGTCTCCCGGCAGTGTCTCTCCATGAGACTCTTTTTATTCTCTCACTATTTCCCAGAATTCTCTCTCTTCCTTCCAGTGTCCCCACCTCCTGTTTCCTGTCTCAGCTCATTGGCCATCAGCTTTTTTTTTTTTTTTTTTTTTTTTTTTTTTTTTTTTTTTTTATTGACAGGTGTTGCTTACAAGAGATTCTCTCTTACACTCCATGCTGGTGATTCTGTCACAGGTGGATCCTGGAACTCCCATAGAAGCATAGGGCTCAGGCCCATTGGTCTCAAGTGTACTGAACTTTTCAGCAGGATGCAGTTTCTTGTTGAGCTAGGTAAACCTCTTAAGAAGTTTGAGAAGCGAGATCATCTAGGTGTTCCTACACACCTGGACGCTCACAGTATGCACAAGAAAATGAAAATAGTGAGTATAGACAGTAAGACTAGCCAGGTATGGTAGCTCTAGCTGTAATCCCAGCATCCAACAAGCTGAGGCAGGAAGATTACTGCCTGTCAAGGCTATCATAATTCCAGACTAGCCTGCGCTAAAGTGTGAGGTCCTGTCCTAGTTGGTTATTTGTCAACTTGACATAAGCTAGAGTCATTTGAGGAGAAGGAACCTCAATCGAGAAAGTGCCCCCAGCAGATTTGTCTGTGGGCAAACCTGTGGTGCTTTTTTTTTTTTTTGATTGGTAATAAATGTGGTGAGTCCCACTGTGAGGTGTGGTACCCTCCTTGGGCTGGTGGTCCTGGGTGCTATAAGAAGAAAGGCTGAAAGCTACTCGAAGCAAGCCAATAAGCAGCACTCCTCCATGGCCTCTGCATCAGCTCCTGCCTCCAGGCTCCTACCCTGCCTGAGTTGCTGTCCTAACTTCCCAAAGTTATACACTGTGCTCTGGAAGTAAGAGCTGAATCAAACCCTGTTCTCCCTATGTTGCCTTCGCTCATGGTCTTTTTATTACAATAATAGAAACCATAATGAAGACAGATCCCGTCTCAACAACAAAAGCCAAGGATGGGGAAATGGCTCAGGGGCTAAAGTGCTGGTTCAGCAAATCCGAGGATCTGGGTTTGGATTTGCAGCATTTGCATCAAAGGCAGGCCCAGTAGTGTATTCCCACAGAACTTGTGCTAAGGAGGTGGATGCAGGAGGATGGCTGGGTTTCATGTGAGACCTTGTCTCAAAAAAACAAAAACAAAGCAAAAAAACCCAAAAAACAGTAAAGGATTACAGGTAAAAGCAGGTTTCTACTCAAGCATGGTGACCTGAGTCACCATGAACCCCCAGAACCCATAGTGGAAGGAGAGAGCTGGATTCTGAAAGTTGTTCACCAGGTACAAACATGGCTGTTGTACTCATATGCATACCACACACACACAAACAACAACAGCAATAATAATAAAATTACTCTTTAAATATTAAGAAGAAAAGTAGTTGAAGAAGTTAGGAAACTACCTCTGGTCTCCAAGCACAACACACAGGAACACACACACACACACTCACACACACACACTCACATACAAAATAAAAACAAAGGTAGCCTGCCTACCCACATTGGAAAATCGAGCCTGTCTAAAAGCAATATCATCTTGTCATGAACTCACAAGAACGCAACCAGGAACATCGATGTACAAGAACAGGGAGAGCAAGTGTGTCTCAAAGACAGGATCTCTGGGCAGAGAGGAACTATGAAGGACACCAAGCCAAGCACCTCGGGCATACAGACTGCTCGAGCTGGACTTTAGCTCATGAGTAGAAGCCAAATAGACAGAACAGGCTACTCTCTGAAAAGGATGTTTGGTTTGCTGGAATAACTTCATCTAATAACTGGGAAATTTCCATGCGGCACAAACAGATTCAAAAGATGCTTAACCTTTGTGTGCAAACATCCTGGCTTATAGTTTATAGGCAGACCCACACTGTCCCAGGGCTTCTGGGTTTCCCTTGCAGCTGGCACTGTCTTCCTGCATAAATATTCAGGCCAGGCTGTTCTGTTTGGGCCTTTCCCCTCATTCTTTCTTTATTTTATGGGTATTGGTGTCTTGCCTACATGTAGGCCTGTTTGCCATGTGAATTCCTGGTACTCACTAACATGGAGAAGAGGGCTTTGGATCCTCTGGAACTGGAGTTACAGACAATTTGGAGTTGCCTATGGTGTGTGCTATGGTGTTCTGTGGGTGCTGGGAATTGAACCGACAAGGAGCCAGTGCTCTTAATTGCTAAGCCATCTTTCCAGCCCCTGTCTGTGGGGCAATGGACCATGCCAGGAAACTAGGTAAGGTTGAGTGGGTCTGAGACCCCAGCACCCAGGTACCCACCTGAGAAGGTAGGGGTCTCCCTGATCCCCACTAGAATCCTGGCCTGGAACATGGGCCACGCTTCTCTCATAGGAAAGGATATCTGTGGTCACATAGCCCAGAACAGAGTTCTCCATGCTAATGAGGTATCTAGATGGGTCCTAAGGTATAAACCAATAAGCTTCCCTCCTTGGACGTTCTTCCCTACAAATGGCATTTAATCTCTGGTCTGCCCTGACGAGGTGGTATGCATCCATTTTCCACAATGAACAATCAATAAATAGTTTGGAGCCAAGGACTGTCTCTTTCATCAAGAACTGCTGTGGGGAGCATGAGAAGGCCTTCACCTACCCAGCCGCACTCCCTAAGTCTCCCGCAGAAGGCCTTTTTGCACTCCCAGACAACCCTCCACTAAGCTAAGGACCTAGCCCTCTACAGCAGCAGTGAAGGGTAAACACAGTCCAGCGTCTCTGTGTTCTGTCTCCCCAGCAGGGTTTCCCACATCCCAGCGGCAAGGGGAGAACTTGGATCCACACCTATCTGGAGCTTATCTTGAACAGCTTTGGACAGTTGGGCTGCAGCGGCTGACAGACCATGAGGGTGGAGTAGGAGTCAGAGCTCACCAGCTCCTGTGAAGGACCAGTCTACAGAACAAGGAAATCTGACGCAAAGACTAAGGCAGCAAAGCAGACAGGCACAGTGTGAAGATGGAGATGTCTAGCTTTCTGGCTCTCACCTGTCAACTGTTAAGATATCTGGTGGGTAATATTAGATATCAGAGCCAGTGTTTCGACTGAAGGAACCCTTGGGTCACATCATGTTGGTTTGTTATACAGTGAGACCTAGTGGATAGATATTACAGAGCATTTGACAAACTTCCATTAAAGTTGGTCCAGAAGTCAAGAAAATATAGTTGGTATTTCTGGTTAAAAAAAAAAGAGGAGGAGGAGGGGAGGAAGGATTGAGGAGGAGGGGGGAGGAGGAGGGAAGAGGGGAGGAGGAAGGAGAAGGAGGGGAAGAGGAGGAGAAGGAGGGGAGGAGGACATCTTTAGAAACAAAACTGCAGGAGCTGGTGGGAAGGCTCATCTTGCCCTTCTGCAGGATCTGAAGTGGGTTCTTAGCACCCAAGTCAGGTTACTCACAGCTGCCTCTAACTCCAGCTGCAGGAGATCCAAGGATTTATTCTGGACTCTGTGGGCACTCACACCTACATGGCACTCAAACACACACATACACACACACACACACACACACACTCAGTCAATCAATCAATACACAAAAATTAAAATCTTAATAAAAATATAAATCCCCTTAGCCAGGCACGATGGCGCACTCCTTTAATCCCAGCACTCTGGAGGCAGAGGCAGAGGCAGAGGCAGAGGCAGAGGCAGAGGCAGAGGCAGAGGCAGAGGCAGAGGCAGAGGCAGAGGCAGAGGCAGAGGCAGAGGCAGAGGCAGAGGCAGAGGCAGAGGCAGAGGCAGAGGCAGAGGCAGAGGCAGAGGCAGAGGCAGGTGGATCCCTGCGTTTAAGGCCAGCATGTTCTACAGAATAAGTTCAGGACAGCCAGGGCTACACAGAGAAACCCTGTTTGGGGGTGGGGGGAATCCCTTAAAAAACAGAGGGAGGTAAAGCCTCAGTGTGGGGACAGGAAGGCAAAACTTTATGCTTCTGAAAAGTTAGAAATCTAGAAGGTGTTTTCTTCTCTAATCAAGCCTTAACCTCGAAGCCGGATTTTCATCTTGCTGTCTGTCTCTCTTAAGAGAAAAGATGCTCTACTCCCTGAAACAGGAACTAGAGGAAGTTGATACTACTCCAGATCTAGTTCAAGAAAGCCAGGGTTGGCCTGAAAGCAAGCGTGAAGCTTCTCCCACACCCAAAATGTTAGGAGCAGTGACCCCAGGATGAAAGGTCTCCCGTGGCGTTAAGAGGGGAGCAGGGGCCAGGCACGTGGCCCGCCAACATCTTAGCTGCGAGAAAGGTGGGTTCTGAGGAATAAAATCTCAGAGAAAAGATAAACATGGACAGGCTCTTCTGAAAGGGAAAGGAGAGCAATGCCGTGAGATAGAAAGGTATCTGGCTTGGGTCTCAGGATAAAAACAAACATCTAAATATCCTGTCACTCGTCAGCAGCCCCTGTGGACCCTCGCCCAGAGGTCAGGATGCTGTCCAGCTAAATCCTACGAAACAGCTCATGGAAGCAGAGACGTTTCCTTCCAAGGATGAGAAGCGGAATCTGATATGAAAATGATTCTGCCCAACTCTTCAGGGCGTTGGAGGTGAAATGGAAAGGGGGAAGGGGAGCATCGAGGCTTCGCGGATTTCTTTGACAGTCTCGCCCTTGATGTATACCTTCATTCTTAAGTTCTTCAACCGTGCGGTCCGTTTGGCTGCTTTTCAATGTGGAGAAATTATCATCTGGTTCCCAACTGACCAGAGGATCTGGCATAGGGACGGAGCCAGCTGTGTGCTTCTGGAGCCTGGCATCCTGACCTGGCCAGCGCTTTCCTCTCCCCCCTCCCCCACCAACCCCACCCCGCGTTTCTTCACTTACCATAGCAGTTTGCAGCAGCACTGGTAAGGACAGGAAGTGGCAGATTTCCTCTCCAGGCCTTCCGTAGAAGGGACGTACTTACCACATCGAAAACACCAGCCTGAAGGAGAAACGCACACACCCTCTAGAAAGCATGGTCCTCTCCGCCCACCCTACCCACTCTATAACCACGTACCTCTTCTGTGCCCTCCCCACCCCACCCCCAAGAGCCTCAGAGCCATGTTTGGGCCATGGCCACACTCAAGCCAACTTTAACCCCACTGAAAATTGGTTTGAGGTTTATAATCCTGGAACTCGTGTTAGGCTTAAGGGGATTGGTTGGATGGCTCAGTTTATGGGTCACGTGCTTACCAGCAAACTTGACAACCAGAGTTCAGTCCCTGAAGCCCACAACAAGAGGAGACCAACTCCATAAACTGTCTTGACTTCAAACACACACATTCCCTGGTGCATGCGCTCCAGAGCACACACATACACACACACTTAGGAGACAGGAGTTAGGGAAGATCAGAGATGAGTTTGAAGCCAACCTGGGTTATGTGGGACCACAGTCTCAAACAACCAAACAAACAAAGATAAAGAACTGGAGAGACAGACTGGCGGTAAACTCCCTCCAGGCTGTCCCCACGTTGTGACAGTGCCTCTGGAGCCCCAGTTGCAGTAGGTGACAACTGCTACTCCGAGCCTCCTTACCTCTGCCCCATATGAACCTTCTCCTTATTTGGCATTTAATCAGTAAACGTGTGTTCTTCAGGGACCACTGTTTTGATATACAGGGCCGGCAGTTTGATATACTTGATAAAGATGGTAGTGCTGAAATGGCTTCCTGTAGCACACTGATAACATCTTGACCTTAATTCCATGTGATCTTCTGCAAATCTTATCTGTTCTCAGCCCCGTGTTTCCCTCAGATGAAGTGGAATTATATAAAACATTAGTACAGAAGAAGTGTGAGAACTGTTGGTGGTGATGGAGGTCGGTTGAGATGACCAGTGGGGAAGTTTTTAAAGTTGATGTTAGTTTAATGGAGTCTCCTGTTTTGAATTCAGTCTCCTGAATTTCCCACTGCATTCCAACTTCACTGTCATCACGGACTCCGTGGAACAGTGAGATCTCTGTGTGGAAACCCCTCACAGGGCACCTTGGGACACGCGAGACCACGCTGCCGTGTCAGGTTGCTGTGAACAACAGTAGTGTCCTCGTTAAGAAGAAAGTGCTTTTTTTTTTTTTTCTTGTTTTTTTGAGACAGGGTTTCTCTATGTAGCCCTGGCTGTCCTGGAACTCATTCTGTAGACCAGGCTGGCCTTGAACTCAGAAATCTGCCTGGCTCTGCCTCCCAAGTGCTGGGATTAAAGGCGTGCGCCACCACTGCCCGGCAAGAAAGTGCTTTTTAAAAAAATATTTTATGTCTCTTGTTTTCCCTTTATCTGTAGATGAATAGTTTTGCTCCAGATAGTCACTTTTGTCACTTTCTAGGCTCTGCCCAACAGTTACCTGGCAACAGCCAGGTAGGCCTGGCTTGCTATAAAGGGGGGTGGTTTGGCTCTTCCTCACTCTTTCTGCCCCTTCTCTGTGATTCTCTCCCTCACCCCTTCCTCCTCTCTCCCCTCCCTCCTCTTTCTCCATGTGTTCCTGGACTGCCTCTCTTCCACCCCTCTCTTTCTGTCTCTCTGTTTTTACTCTCTTCTCACTTCTCCTTCCCATGCCTTAAATAATCTCTATTCTATACTATACTATACTATTCCCTCAGGGGGAAGAGATGACTCAGCATGGGCCCCCTAAGGCACACCTCCCTCATCATACCTCTCTCTACAAAGCACATCCCTTGGCTTTCTAAAAATACAATATTTGGTGCTGAGACTTGGATTTAGAAACTTGCAGGTTCTCATTTCCTGAGACTCAGATTTACAAACTTGTAAGTTTATATTCCCCAACGCCACACAGACTTTCCAGACATTGAATTGCTAGACCTTCATCCAAACCCTAGAGAAGTGGTGAGCATCCCTGCAACTTGTCAGCGTAAATGGCCCCTGGTCACACGAGAGGGCTGTTGAACTTGAAGCCACCCTCTGATGTCCTTGAGGATGGAGTTATTCAGTCATGACCCTTCGTTCTAGGACATCTTCCTTTGGGTGTGATTTTTCTCTCTCCTTGAGGCAGTTTCTTTCTCAGGAAATCCTGGGCCTAGGTAAACCCTTCTCTTGATTGTCGCAGCTCTCTCTCTGTCCTCCATTTCATCTCATGACGCCCTGATGATCTGGCTTGGCTGCTGACATTCCTAGCTATCACATGAATCCTCAGAAGGCTCTTAGAGATAATTGACATCTTCTACTCTCAGTGCAAAGGAACTGTTTTCACTGCTGCTTCCAGACTCCCTATGGGATGTCCCCCACTCTTAAAGAGTTCTGAATTCACAGGCTAAATTTGACCCCAATACCCACTAAACAATACCTCTAAATGGCTGCTTAATGGCACTTTAAAAAGAAAACTTGTACAACTCTCAGTAGTGATCCAAAAGATGGAAAGATTTCTATGTAGGCTTTTCCCCACCTATATTCCCACTACCTTATTCTTCCCTCTTGCTCCCAGACCCCTTCCCCTTATATGGTATAAGATTTTCTGTCCACCAAAAGGAGTAGTTTCACCTGCCTGTGGCAAAAGGAACATGTGTATGGCTTTCCGTTGACACATCCTTGTGGCTTGCACATCAAAGCCCATGCTGGCCTCCAGTCTCCCTCAGTCCCTATTCACAGGAACACATTCTGTATCTCAAAGCCCTCACTAACACCTCCTTGGGCCCCAGCTCACAGGTTTCCCTCTCTGCAGCTCTTCATCCTCCTTATAACCTGAGTGATTTCCCCACACCCTCCTGTCCTCCCTAGTCCCGGCATGTCCAATCTGCTTCTTGTTCTCTTGGCTCTGGACTCTTCCAGTTGCCTCTGGATGCTCTCTCATTCTTATCCACGATAAAACTGCTGCCGTTTAGGTTGTTTCTTGACTGTGTCCCTCACACAAACCATCTCTCCTGCCACAAGTTGTATCTTCCGGTAACACCTGTTTGGTTTTGGACCCCTGTACAAAGGTGTACTGGGGTGCATATTTTATATATCAAAGCAGACCTGTCCTCCTGGTCCTCCCAGCATCCTTCAGTCCGTATCTGGCATACCCTGCCCCCAACCCTGAACTTTCCAGCCCAACAGCTGGGCTGCCCTTCTCCCAGAGGCTCTTCCTTATGTAATCCAGACATTTTGGTTTCTCTTTCTCTCTCTCTTATTCTCCTTCTCCTCCTCCGTCTCCTCTTCCTCCTTCTCTTCCCTCCATCTCCTCTTCCTCTTCCTCTTCTTCCTCCTCCCCTCTCTGTACCCTTTTCTAAGAATGCACTGTAACATTCACTCACTGGAGACAGGAGAGCCTCAGGGCCTGTTACCAGAATTCTCTGGTGAGGCCCAAATGGCTGTTTGCCTGAGATCTCCTACATAGCCAGACTGTGGGTAGGAAGTTGCCAGATGCCCGAATACTCAGATACAAGAACATTCAGAATATAGGAGAAAAATGCAAGGCTCATGTGTTGGCACAATTCACAGACATTTGGATTTTGACAATCAGTCACAAAGCCAAAGCTGGAGGTCTTCCTAGAAGTACAAAGTGAGTTATTAGAGATCTGCTGAGGTCTAACAAACCTGGTTACAAGGAATTGTATGGCCCTTAGTTTGATCCCATCTGGTCATCTATCCATTCACCCCCACTGTTTGTTTATTCAGTGTGCCAGATAATTTCCTCTGCAACTCCAGCTCTGTGGTCCACCCCACCTGGGAGGCTGACTTGGCTGAATTGGAGCCTCAGCAGCTTGGAGGGGAGACATGGGAGGTCAGGGATTTCCAAACTTCTCCCTGTGGGTGTATGTTGGGCTGGCTGTACACTTCTCTCTCTGCCTGGCGTCTAGGCCCCACTGGCTCTCCTGGTCCCTACCCTATGGCTTAAGGATGAGTGGCAGTTCTGGTCACCAGCCCCATCTAGGTGCCTTGTCCTTTCTGGGATGCCTTTCCCTAACTGCCCCCCTTGTAGACCCTCCCTTGGGAGTGACTTGGGGTTTGCTCTTGCCTATGTTACCCCAGTGGTTAAAGTTCCATACTTGTTAATAATACCAGCTAGGAAAACCCTACAATTTGCATCCAAAAGCCACAGGATGCTAAGAAGATAGGCAGAGCCTGGAAGGCCAACCCTGAAGGTAGCTTCCCTCTGACTCCTTATGGGTGGACTTTAGGAAGGAGGCGGCATATCTCATCATATTACAAATTGACTTAAACATTACCCAAATTTACCATGGGAGATGTTTCTAGCCAGAAGAGTGTGGGTGTTGCGATGGCTAAGGGGAGTGGACAGTGGGGCTAAGGAAAATGGTGGTGATCAGTTATTTGTCCATAGCTGTGGTGACATGAGCCAATTCAAGCCAGATTAGATTATATTAAGGGCAGGTTTATTGGGAAGCTGCTCTCGGATGAGTTCACTGCCCCCAAGAATTGAGACCAGTGGAATCGCCATGGGGAAGGAGAGAGAGAGAGAGAAAGATAGAGAGAGAGAGCCCTGCTCCTGTGGAAGACTGGGGTTTGGTTCCCAGAAGCTACATCAAGTGGCTCAGAACCACCTGCAACACTAGCTCCAGGGGGTCTAAGACGGCTATCCTCCACTGCCTCCTGTATCACACGCACACACCCACACACACGATTAAAATTACAATTATTCTTTTTTGAAAATGCACCGGCACTAACCAAACTTCATAAAAGAAGCCTTCAGACACTAGAGATAGAGCCGGGTGTGGTGGCGCACGCCTTTAATCCCAGCACTCGGGAGGCAGAAGCAGGCAGATTTCTGAGTTCGAGGCCAGCCTGGTCTACAAAGTGAGTTCCAGGACAGCCAGCATTACACAGAGAAACCCTGTCTCAAAAAACCAAAACAAACAAACAAACAAAACAGACACTAGAGATAGAACAAACTCAGCAGGACGGTCATGGTCTTCTGAAGCCCCTGCAGTAGCAGGGATCCCAAATTCTGAAACTGTGGTCCTACCAGGCTGGTTCCTAAGAATAGTGGTCACATGGGAAGACTTAAGGATCTTCAAAGGGCCTCACAGACCCCCAAATGTCTCCCCAAAGGTCAGTTATTCCCTTCGAAGTTTCCATCATTTGAGTCAATCCCTTATACCAAAAACCTACCTTCTAAAATGACTGCCTAAAACTATGCGGTGCTTCTTGGCTCCTCCTTTGGTCTTAACAGCATCTTTCTTCTTTCCCATGTTTGGAGACTTTGTCTGATATGAGCATCTGCAAGAAGCACAGCCCACTGTTGGGAAAACATCCCACCTAGAGGCACATCATGTGTTCAGTGAGCATCCCGTTGGCAGCCAGTCACAGGACATAGATTCAGTCAACCATGCACTTGCTCCAGGCTGTGCATCAGCTGGTGGCACAGGATAACTTATGGGACATTTATTGGACAGTAGCTGGAGGATGTGACAACAACCTGAGTGAGGTCCTGGCAGTAGCGTGAACCGTGGATCTAGGATTAAGGGATGGCTTTGGCCACATTCTCAAAATCACTGCTTTTACCATGGCGGCACCAATGGTAATACACTCTCCTCTGCTCCCACCCACCTGAGAGCGATCCTCAGCCTCCCCAGAGTGTTCAGAACTTCCCAGGATTCTTTGCTTAAATTCTCATGATAATCAGGTAGGATCGACCATTTGTTGTGAGATCCTCAAAGCATGAGCTGACTAAAGCCCGGCATATTAACGACTCAAGACCAGCCGCTGATTAAGTTCCTTTGTCTAAGAGGCTAGTTATCTCTCTGGAAAATAGCAGGGCCCGGAATGGCTCTTTTTTTTTTAAGATTTATTTATTATTATATATATAAGTACACTGTAGCTGTCTTCAGACACATCAGAAGAGAGTCAGATCTCATTATGGATGGTTGTGAGCCACTATGTGGTTGCTGGGATTTGAACTCAGGACCTTTGGAAGAGCAGTCAGTGCTCTTAACCACTGAGCCATCTCTTCAGCCCGTGGAACGGCTCTTATTAGCAGAGATAGCAAGGGAGGGGTGTTAGTGATTAGGGGAGCCTGGTTTTGTGAGCAGTGGCTTCAGAGAGCTTGCCTAGCAGGGCTGGACACAGGCTTCAAGGCAGCATGAGGGGCATGAGGAACTAGGCCAGGGTCGTGCAGGATGATAGGAACAGTGGGTGACTAGAAGGGCAAAGTCTAACGCCATCTAAGGGTTACCACGGATACCATGAGATGTGGTGCCTTTCGGAAACAGCCGTGAAGGGCATTCAAGGGAAAAACTTCTGCTTCGCCAAGTTAAGACCATCGGTTTTTATCTTTGATTTGCCTTAACTCCAATGTTGAAATTACACAGTGGTAGAAATCAGTCTGCAGGGTTCCAGTCCTCTCAGGTGTCCTCTCTTCATTTCGTATAATTCTCTTGTGACATAGCGAGTGGAGATGAGAAGCAACGGCTGTGTAAACTCGTAATGACCAAAAGGGTCGCAGCTGTGTCTTTCTATTTTTTCCCTAGAGAGGAACACAGGAAGGTTCTGCTTTTCTTGAAGAATGAGAGGACTTCATGAACCTGGTGAGCAGATGCTCAACTTTGCTAATGTGGGTGATGGGGTGGGGCAGGTTCCCCAGGGAGGAGGCTTGGGTTTCCATCCTTCCTGAATATTCCTGTTTTCCCTCAGAGCAAGCACAGCTCGTAGGTCACAGACAGAAACTCAGGCTGAGTTACTCTTCTCTTAGCTTGTCCATGGGAGCATTGTCTGTCTGTCTGTCTGTCTGTCTGAGACTCCAGATGTGAACTCAGGGTATCTGGAAAGGGTCCTACCATAGCCTCTTTCTCACTGCTGTGGCAATCGGCCATTACCACAGTGGGGTGTTCACATCTGGTGCCAGACCCTTCAACAGTACCTTCAGATTCTTGTCCTGGGTAAATCTCCAGGATGCTGTTACTCACCCTCCGGGGCCATGCAGTAGGAGATGCATTTGTTGTCGGGTGGCATCAGACTGTCACCCTTCACCTGCGTGGATGTCCCCCAAAGAAAGATCATTGAAAAATAACCCAAGAGAAACCATTGAAGAACATCACACAAGATGCATTTGATTTTTTAAATATTTATGAGGCACACCCTTTATTCTCACAGAATATCATTTAATAAATATTTCACCAGGACAATGAGAATAAATCACACGGATGGGAGGAGAAGTTAATGGGACTGAGGATGGGACTCTCTTTCAAATTTCAGTTTAACCTTCAATGCATCACACTCAACCCCTGGAGAAGTGAAGATCCAGTGGACAGAAGCATCCTCGAGGAAAAACCAAGTCTTTAGCCTTGGCACACGGGTCAGTATATGGAGGACCAGTGACAGCGGCTCTTGATGACCTGAAGCAAAGGCTTCTTAAAAGTGAGGAAGACAATGGTGCAGGCCACCAGCAGGGTGAGGCAGCTGGGCAGGATGAGCACGAGGTAGAAGAGACCAGTGTCCACCTGTCCCCACTTACAGCCCTGAGGCAGGCCTTCCGGCAGCTCCACCAGACGAATGATCTTGGAAGAGAGGTTGCAGGTGACCATGGACAAGTCCGCAACAGTCTTGAAGGGCTGCAGGGACCCCCATCCCTCCACCCCACAGCAGTCATAAGGGTTCTGGCTGAGGTAGATGGTCTGCAGACCCCTCAGAGGCTGCTCGGACACAATCCTCTGAGGAAGGGCTGTGAGAGAGTTTCTGCGGAGGTCTAGAGTCTGCAGGGCCAAACTGCCCTTGAACCTTGGGAAGCTGGTCAGGGAGTTTCCCGACAGATCCAATTCTCGCAGATTCTCAAACGCAGAGAAATCCATCTCTGCAGCACCAGAACCAAGACCCACGTCCCTGAGAGATAAGACCTGTAATGTCGGGGCAACAGCCCAGAGAGGGCTGATGCTCCCATTCAGAACCCCCCAGTTGCTAGACAGGTCTAAATGAGTGAGGGAGGTCCCCTGGAACGGGCAGTCTTGTAATGCCTTCAGCCCACAGCCGTCCAGAGAAAGGCTCCTTAAAGAGCCCATGTTTCTGAAATCCACGCAACTGGGGGGCCCGTCCCAGTCTACGGGCACCATCTGGGGACAAAGTGAGATCTGATTGTGACTCATGTCGATTGTAGTGATGCTGCTGGCATTGTCGAAAAGGCCAGTGGGGACTCCCAGGAGCTGGTTGGAACTCAGGTTGAACACCCGGAGGTTCCTGAGGGAGCCCGTGAGCCCCGGAGCCAGGTGCAGCTCTACCAGCTGGTTGTGGCTCAGATCCAGCTCGGTGAGCGCTCCCGGCGGCTCGTGCTCTCGGATGTGGAGCATCTTCAGGCAGTTCTGGTTGAGGTTCAGGTGGGAAAGGGAAGGTGTCTTCTTCAGGAAACCATCTGGCAGGTGCCGGAACTGGTTTTGGCTCATGTCCAGGAAGCGAAGCGCTGACAGGTCGCTGGAGGAAAACTCCTCCCAGAGGTTGACAGTTGTGATGTTAGTCACATTGCCATCCACAAGAAGGAATTGGGCCACCATCTCCTGCGGGGAGGAAGTGTTGTAAAGCTCCCGGTAGAAGCCCATGTTGTTGTCCTGCAGCAGGAGGGTGTGCAGCTTGCCGCACTGAGGCAGGAGTGGGAAGAAGAGCAGCTGGTTGTGAGACAGGTCCAGCGTCTCCAATTCGAAGGCCACCTCCTCCCTGGCTGCCAGGAACCACTCCAGGGTGTTATAACTGACATTGAGGAACCGTAACTGGGTGAGGCTGAAGTCCACAATGCAGGGGAGATTGTTATAGGCAAGGTTGAGACGCCTCAGCTCAGTCAAGCCATCAAACGCCCCGCCCTCAATCTCAAAGATGTAGTTTCTCTGCAAATCCAGCTCCACGAGGTGTTCCAGGCCCTCAAAGATAGAGTCGTCGAGCCTCATGAGGGTATTCCTTGCCAAGGACACAACCTCCAATGAGGAGAGGTTCTGAAGCATGAGAGCCGCCATGTCTTCGGTCAGGGAGTTCCCAGACAAGTCCAGACTCCGAAGTCCCAGCAGGGTATGGAGAGCTGCGGCTGACTCCTTGTAGTTCTCTGAGAGGCGGTTGTCTGCCAGAACCAGGTTTCGTAAGTGGCCTTGCTCTTGGAAGGTATGGTGGCCGATACGGTCCAGGTGACAGCTGTGCAGGCTGAGGTTCTCCAGGTGTGGGTAGGCCTGGAGGGAATGGTTCCACAGGACCTTGAGAGGGTTGGCATCCAGAACGAGCATCCGGGAATGGGAGGGGAGGCCGCTGGGTACCGAAGCGAGGTTCAGAGCCCGGCAGTCAGCGACTCTGTCGACCTAGGTCCACAAACACATGAGTTTACTCACAGAAATGTAGTTTGCAAAAGCAATCAGCTAGCCAGAAGGTGTTGGTTAGGTGTCCAGAAAAAAAGAACAGTAAGAAAAGCAATACCATCGCTTTTTACATGGCTGGTCAGGAGGACAAGGTAGTGAGTACTAAACAGCCAATCTCCAAGGCAAAGTGCAATGAGGTTGTGCCAGAGGCCTCGCTCTTGGAAGACGTAGTGGCTAATATGAAGATGCCCAGGTTTGTGCTCTGTGGTTTGTTAATTTGACCCTGTGCAAGGAACTAACTAACCTTATAGCTTCAAATTCTTTACCAGGTTATTAAAATAAAACTTAGGGGCTGGAGAGAGATGGCTCTTCCAGAGGTCCTGAGTTCAATTCTCAGCAATCACATGGTGGCTCACAACCATCTGTGATGGGATCTGATGCCCTCTTCTGGTGTGTCTGAAGACAGCTACAGTGTACTCATATGAATAAAATAAATCTTTAAAACAACAACAGAAAGAAACTGGGCATGATAGCACAAGCCTTTAATCCCAGGACCCATGGAGATAGAGGCAAGAGGATCTCTGTGAGTTTGAGGCAATCTGGAGAGAGAGAGTTCTGGGCCAGCCGGGACTATGTAAGAAGACCCTGTCTCAAAAAAACAAAACAGAAAGAAAGAAAGAAAGAAAGAAAGAAAGAAAGAAAGAAAGAAAGAAAGAAAGATCCTCAGATAATCTCAGCCTCCCTCTCAGAGAGAAGTCACTAACCATTATGCTTGTAATTTTCTCAAAGGATATTTTTGCAAGGATTGAGTATGATTACATATGCAAATCACATTTATTATGGCTAATAAGTGTTAGCATGTCAGCTTTAATTATCAGCATGTGCTAATTAATTAAGCTGCTCATTGTTGAACACTTGAGGGTTTTTTGTTTTTTTTTTGTTTTTTTTTTAATTTCAGCATAGACATTAGAATGACTTTTTCAGGTTCCTTTCTACCTCATCTCACCTTCCCAGGCCTACTGCATTAATATTGGAATTGCCTTAATGTGTAAAGAACTGACACTTTTATAAATTGAATCTCCGAACTGAGAGACAGGTGAATCTCTTGATTTTCCTGAGGCCTCTCTGGACAGCACTGTACTCGTGAGCTTGCTTCAGCCTGTAATGGAGCCTGCTCCTCCTCAGTTGCTGTAGTCAGAGGGGGACCAGACCTTTGTAATTCCCATGGATTCACCAAAGCGTTGCAAAGGATGGTGTGGCCACCCGAGCACACAGACAACTTTACCGCGCCCATTTGATGCTAAGGTTGATGCTAAGGCTCGTGTAATGAAGAGCAACAGAGTATAACGCCTGAACTTCCAGACCCCTCAAATCATAAGAGCCAGAGGAACCCCATTGCTTGACCTCTGTGATGGCCAAGTCCCTACCACATCCCCTAGGCAGAGCCCAGACTGAGCCCTGAGAAGCGGCTGAATATCTCACACTTTACGCCACTCTCTTCCTATGCCCAGAGCTACTGTGAAGTTAAGCCCATTGTTGCCTCTGTCAGGGAATGGTGGCAGTCAAAAGAGGCTGGACTGCCAGTGATAATACTGCATGAATGACACTCGGTAAAACACATGCATGTCAGGCACCATCGTGGGGTTGTTATAAATACAATCACCACAGCAGCCCAGTGTCATGATTCCATTAGTAGAAATTATTAGTTATCATCATCATTACTATCGGTAGAGTCTTATGTAGCCCAGACTGGCCTCAAACTTGAAATGTAACCGAGACTAGCCTTGAACTCTTGACCCTCCTGACTCCACTTCCTGAGTACTGGATTGTCAAGCATGTGCCACCATGACCAACAGGTATTATCATTACTTCTATTTTACAGGTGAAGAATCTGGCACAGAGTGACTTTGTATCACCAGCTAAACAGTAGTGGGGCTAGGATTTAAATTCAGGCAGACTGGCTGGTGACCCCCACCTCATACTGGAAGATCATCAAGCATAGTGGCTACTGGTTCCCACAAGCAAGTTAGAACCGTGATAGCCACCATCTTTAAGATTCATCAACTTTAAGAATACTTTCTTTATCTAGTGTCAAATACACTGAAAAAGATCTTGAATATAAGGATTAACTCTGGCTTCCAATTTGTCTTTCCAGTTCTTGGGCTTGAGGAATGCTCAATAGGCATGTGTTTCTCAAGCAGACATTTGCTATATCCTTCAGTTATAGGCAAATTTCTAGAGTCCGCCTCAGTGATGAACTAAATCTATCTCCATGTGTAGACAAGAAACCTTCAGAGGCTCAAGACACCCCAGCGCTGGGTCTCCAGAGACTTAGGCTTGGTCATGGGCATTTGCTCTGCAGTACCACTTGGGTGCATGTTCTCTGCAAAGCCGCGGAAGCCATCCTTGTTGGCTCACACCTGACCCTGAAGGCAGGACTTCTCTGGTGCTGGTGTGTCTCCCTCGGCGACTCTGGAAGCATTAATGGAGCTTCGATTGACAAGTCATCCGCTTCCCAAGCAGACCAGGCCTCATTAGGACAGGGGCAAAGGAGAGATCAGAACCCAGGGAGAAGAAACTCACCACCTTGCAGCCTCCTTGGGAAGCTGCAATGGCTGTCCCAGGTCCGCTCCTCCATTCCACAATCAGGAAGTGAAAACCCAGGCAAAGCCAAAGGGGCGGGAACTCCATCTCAGGCGCAGCTCTGTGGACCGAAGACCAGGAAGAACTGAGTAAGGCAGATTAGCCGGGAGGGCTGCTCACCACGGGGCAGAAGGAACCAGCTAGTTCCCACATGTGTCTGGTCTTAGAGGCCCACAACTACAAGAAGGTGGAAAACCACAGATTATTCAAATTTCTCAGCTCAGCCGGCACAGCCAACCTTTCACTGACACCGTGGCAAGAGCTCATTTTGTTTTGCCTATGGCATTTAACGGTCAGCTGGCTGACCTCTGAAACCCCAAAGGGGTAGCACGGGGGGGGGGGGGTGCAAAGGACTTGAGTGCCAGGGCTGAGGTCACACAGTGTCCTGTGCTTTGCCGTTCTGCAGTCTTCCTCTCTGAAACTCATGGCTACCTGATGCATACATGAGCTGGAGATATACACCATGAATGAATGAATGAATGAGTGAGTGAATGAATGAATGAATGAATGAGTGAATAGACAAAAGAAGGAGAAATTAGGATAGAAATACTGACTGTAGCTTCTGGACTCATAAATATATTAATTATCTTGCTGAAAGAAGGCTTTCAAGCCAGGTAGTGGTGGCGCACACCTTTAATCCTAGCACTCTGGAGGCAGAGTCAGGCAGATCTCTAAGTTTGAGGCCAGCCTGGTCTACAAAGTGAGTTTCTTGACATCCATGGCTACACAGAGAAAACCTGTCCTGAAAAAAAGGAGAAAGAGGAGGAGGAGGCAGAGGTAGAGACAGAGAAGACAGATTTCAGAAATATGTCTATCACATCGGTTAGCTCTTTTAAATATGGCCCTTCCCCCCACCCTACCCCAAAAAAAGTGCATGTTTTCACTTGGATAAGAAAAAAAATTGAGAAAATGAAAAGGCAATCTTTGGATGGATTAAAAGATTCTGAAGTGCAGTTGTAGCTCTCTTGTCTGTGTGTGAACAACAGTCCTAGGAAGGCTTAAAATGATACATCTAATAACAGAAGTCTCCAATGAAGAGGTAACAGCATGGTCTTCACTAATTCCAGGGGAATAAGGATCCAGGGATGATACTGGTCGATCCAGAATTCCAAATGGTCTGAGGTCTCTCTCTCTGAGTTCCATAGTGGGAAACTGGGGAATTTCCACCCACCCACCTCCCGCCCCGCCCCCCCTCAGATGTAATTGCATGGATAACCCTCCAAGTGTGAGATCTAACAGCCCTGGGACATTCCTGCTCTCCTTTAGCTCCATCACAAGCAAGTGCCTGGTCCAGGTTGTTCTGCCCCATCCTCACCTAGATACCCCCAGGAAGGACCACAGGGCAGCTCTTCAGTCTCTCCCTAGGTCAGCCACTCCCTGCTAACAAGAACATCCTCCCCTTCCATGACACTTAGAGACCTTTCACTGACACACACAGGCCACCTTTGCCTAAGTCCTCTTTGCTTTTCCTCTAGCATGTGTATCCATCCCGAAGGGTGATTTAACTTCCTGGACAGATATGAATGCTCACCAGCAAAAACAAACAAACAAACAAAAAAAAAAAACAGACTATCAGAAAAATAACACCAATCAGCCTCAGCCATCACTGAAGGCCAGGTCTGCTCCCAATGCCACAGAAACAGTCTGGGATCAGTCCTGCTAGCCTCTGGGAATCCCACCCAGGGCCTTCTTTCCATTTTTGCACATTTGCAGGAATTGTTACGCCATGGCCAGCACAGGGGACAGATGGCATATGCAGAGCCATCTGGACTCCTGTCCTCATGGAGGCACTGTCCTCACCCTCCCACACACATGTACAAGCACCCCTGAAACTTTGGGATCCCCGCCCATCCTGAGAGAAGGTTGCCAGACTTAGAAAATGCCAAGGACGCTAAAGAATCGCTCGCTCACATTCTCATCTCACTGAACGTCCTGTGGCTCACAGAGGAGAGATGGGGAATGGGAATTGTCAGCACAGTAAATCTTCTTCACTTCCTGTCATGCGTGGGCTGGTACATGCTGCTGTACCCTGAATACTGACAAACTAAATCTCGATGTGTGCAGCAGGCCAAGAGTGCAGCTCTCCAGGGCTGCACAATGCTTCAGACTGGCGTGCTAGAGAATTACACCCACAGGTGTAATTTTAATTTGTGAAACACCAAAATGTTTACAAATTTTAAATGTGTTCTTTCCTCTTAAACTCAGCCATGTAGCCCAGAATACATACAAACATACATACATACATACATACAAACACATACCAACATACATACAAGAATAAATCTCGCCATGCCTGTAAGGGCAACATCTGGCATTAAGTAACAGAATGTCATAGGAAGACCATAGAGTTTGGAAGCTGACAGTCCAGAGTTTAGATTCTGCCTCCACTCTCCATCATGGGTGTGAAGTCTCCAAGACTTGGAAAATCCTCCTGCAAAACAGGAACAATGATATCCACTCACAGACTTTTATGAGTGCCGCTGAGGATGGTATATGCGAAAGTGCTTCATTAACCATGAAAGCCGCTAATAACCTAATAATTATTTATGAACTACAAACAGCACCGAGCAGTTTGGGTGGTTGCTGTTCTTATATATCATCTCCGTGCGGTACAGAAAAAAAAAAAAAAGACAGCAGAGTGAACAGCTAGAGGGATGACTGCATCGCTATACCAATTAAGTACAGAACATCTATCCAGGAAGGCTAGATGAAAAGGTCTGTATTAACGATCAAGAAAAGTGGCTGGAGAGACGGCTCAGCAGTTAATGGAGCTCACTGTGTTTGCAGAGGACCTGAGTTTGGTTGCCAGTACTCATGTTATGTGGCTCACAACCTATAACTCCAGCTCCAGAAAAGCCATCACTTCTGGCTTCACAGGGTATCCCCCACCCCCACACACACATACATAAATACATACATACACACACACTCACATTCATGTATGTGTTTATAACCACCACATGCATATAACTAAATTTTTTTTTTTTTTTTTTTTTTGGTTTTTCGAGACAGGTTTCTCTGTATAGCCCTGGCTGTCCTGGAACTCACTTTGTAGACCAGGCTGGCCTTGAACTCAGAAATCCGCCTGCCTCTGCCTCCCGAGTGCTGGGATTAAAGGCGTGCGCCACCACGCCCGGCTAATTTTTTTTTTTTTTTTTAAGAAAAGAAAGGGATGATCCGTGGGCACACTGCAAGCTGGTGATCAGCTATCTATCCTCAGAATGATGGTGGCCTCAGCTGGCCATGCTCTGCGTCCTGCAACAAGCTCCGAAGGCTCTGCTTGCTCCCCACCAGGTAGCAGGGAGCCCACAGTCTGCTATTGATTGGGAGCACTGCTGGGAGGTTAGCAGGCAGGAGAATAGAGAATCCAAAATATCTCCTCCTTCCCTCTCCCCTTGAGCCTTTCCTGGTGACCCCAGACTCTGAGACCACCATCCTCCCTTCCTCTCTCCTACAGAGGGTACATATTTCTGCATGGCCAAGGGGCTACTGTTTGGCTTCTTATCCATTTCCATGATTTTCTGACAATCTCCTACATGACATTTCCCATTTGAAACAGTCTAGGTGACCTCTGCTGCTTTCTTCTTCTTCTTCTTCTTCTTCTTCTTCTTCTTCTTCTTCTTCTTCTTCTTCTTCTTCTTCTTCTTCTTCTTCTTCTTCCTCTTCCTCTTCCTCTTCCTCTTCCTCCTCTTCTTCTTCTTGTTTGTTTGTTTTTGTTTTTTTTCTCAAGACAGGCTTTTTCTGTGTAGACCTGGCTGTCATGGAACTCACTCTGTAGACCAGGCTGGCCTTGAACTCAGAAATCCCCCTGCCTCAGCCTCCTGAGTGCCGGGATTATTCTGCTTCCTTTCTGATATCTAACAATGTAAATGAAAATGGCCTTGAAGCAGTATTCCATAAACAGGTAGAACCAGAGGTGACTGATGGCTTCTGCTCTGAATTCCAGCCAGCTTGGGAGGCTGAGGCAAAAGGATCACAACTTTGGGGCCAGTCTGATCAACTCTCTGAGGCTCTCAAAATGAAAGATGAAAAGGGCTGGTGTTCCCGGGCTGGGGTGTAGCTCAGTCATAGCATGCAGCAGACAGGCAGGTGTGCGAGGTTCTGCATGCAAAGCATGAAATGATGGAGAAAAAAGTAAAAGACTTTAAAAATAGCAGCTTTTCAGGCTGGGAACACTCTTCTAGACTACACATCTACAGAAAGCTCCCAAGAGACACTGCACTGCAGGGACCCAGATAAACAGTGCAGTTATCATATCCCACTAGAAAGTCCCAGATAAACAGTGCAGTTATCATATCCCACTAGAAAGTCCCAGGAGCCCTCTCCCAGCACGCGCGCGGGGCGACATCCTCACCTCTCCACCCTTCCAACTGTTCCTGCCATACCAGCTGCTGCCAGGAAAGAGACTGCAACCTCTTTGCTAAAGGAGCTGTTAGCAAGTGTCATACATACATTACCACATAATTAAGAGCTTTCTCTTCAAACGCAGCAACTTTTTAAAAGTCATAAAAGAATGGGGCTTTGTGGAGAAGGCAGGTAGCTGTCAGAGGCATTTTGTATTAGAGATAAGAAGTTATGAATGGGGGACAGGGGTCATCAGAAGCAGGTTGCAGCATCACCAGTGACACTCTGTACACACAGAGGGTGTGACTATGTAGCAGAGAGAGGGAGAGCTCTGAGAGAAAGCAAGTCTGCCTTTGTGTAAAAGCACCCAGAAGCTGCCACCTAGGATCTTGGAAGCAAGGGGAAGGCAGCTGGTCTCAGCCCACAGCATAAAGAGCATTAGCATCTCCACTGTGACTACCTCACATGGTCCCAGGCAGCACAGAAAGCTCCGGGCAGGCAGGTTTGCTCCCTTGGATTCTCAGTACAAGACTAGTGGGACTCCAGGCTTCAGCAAAAGTTCAGATCTAGAGTTGTCCCCCCCCTCAAAAAACAAACAAAAGTAGTATTATTGACTATCAATTATATACACATGCATATATACACACACATAAAATCCTACATTCAATGGCTTGGTCAGGGAAAAGCAAAGAGATCCCTAAATTAGCCAACCGATTACTCAATTTAACATTGTGTTTCTAAAAAAGTATCTTACTTTCATTTAACCTTCCTACAACTTGACATTTTTCAAAATTAAAAAAATAAAGGGGGCTGGAGAAATGGCTCAGTGGTTAAGAACACTGACTGCTCTTCCGAAGGTCCTGAGTTCAATTCCCAGCAACCACATGGTGGCTTACAACCATCTGCAATGGGATCTGATGCCCTCTTCTGGTGTGTCTGAAGACACCTATAGTGTATTCATATGAATAAAATAAATCGCTGGCGAGATGGCTCAGTGGTTAAGAGTGCCGACTGCTCTTCCAAAGGTTCCGAGTTCAAATTCCAGTAACAACATGGTGGCTCACAATCATCCGTAATAAAATCTGATGCCCTCTTCTAGAGTGTCTGAAGACAGCTACAGTGTACTTACATATAATAAATAAATACAATCTCAGTGTACTTACATATAATAAATAAATACAATATAAATAAATAAATAAATAAATAAATAAATAAAATCTTTTTTTAAAAAATAAATGGGGGCTGGCAAGATGGCTCAGCAGGTAAGAGCACTGACAGCTCCTCCAAAGGTCCCGAGTTCAAATCCAAGCAACCACATTGTGGCTCACAACCACCCGTAATGAGATCTGACACCCTCTTCTGATGTGTCTGAAGACAGCTACAGTGTACTTATGTATAATAATAAATAAATCTTTTTATTTTTTATTTTTTGGGGGGGGGTTCAAGACAGGGTTTCTCTGTATAGCCTTGGCTGTCCTGGAACTCACTCTGTAGACCAGGCTGGCCTCGAACTCAGAAATCCACCTGCCTCTGCCTCACAAGTGCTGGGACTAAAGGCGTGCACCACCATGCCCGGCTAAATCTTTTGAAAAAATAAAGAATGTGAGATTAAAAACTTCAGAAAGACAACTTTCACAATGCATTCTTCATAATACAATAATTCCAATTCTAATTAGAATAATTCCAATTCTTTTTTTTTTTTTTCGAGACAAGGTTTCTCTGTATAGCCCTGGCTGTCCTAGAATTCACTCTCTAGACCAAGCTGGTCTCGAATTCAGAAATCTGCCTGCCTCTGCCTCCCAAGTGCTAGGATTAAAGGCATGTGCCACCACTGCCCGGCCCAATTCTTAATTCTAATAAGTTTCTTCTCCAATAAAATGAGACCAGCAATGGTGCAGGTACTACTAAATTAAAGTTTTTTAAAAGACTTATTTATCTTTATTTTTATGAATACACTGTAGCCAGAAGAAGGCACTGGATCCCATTACAGATGGTTGTGAGCCACCATGTGGTTGCTGGGAATTGAACTCAGGACCTCTGGAAGAGCAGTCAGTGCTCTTAACCGCTGAGCCATTTCTCCAGCCCATGATTAAGTTTTAAAAGAATGTTCAGAAAGTAGCATCATGATGGCCTCTCACACACTGTCAAGCAACTTGTGCTCAAACATGTCTAGAGCAGGACAGCTTCCTCAAAAGCAGATGATTGTCCTACCGGGGGCCCTGCTCTGTTGGTCTCAGAGACACAGGCTGGCCAAGCAGGTAAGGAGTGGAGGAAGCATTTGAAATGGCTAGAATACCACCCCTTGAACATACCGAATCTCTTCTGCATGAAGAAGGGAAGATTGGTTGCATGTGACCCCTCTGGCAAATAAATTTTTATTCCAAGTTTGGTGTTGGCCACCCTTTTGATTAAAAGTAGCATTTCTGTCCTGGCTAGGTTTCTAACTAAGAATCTAGACATTTCTGCGTCAACAACATAGCCAAGATTGACTCAGCAGGAAGGGTTTATTTCAAGGTAGGAACCTGGAGAGGAGACAAGGACTGGAGCAGAGACCACAGAGGAATGCTGCTTACTGGTCAGCTTCTCATGGCTTGTTCAACTTGTTCGTTCTGTCTGTCTGTCTGTCTGTCTGTCTGTCTTTAGAGAGTTTCTCTGTTCTTCTTTGGCTGGCTGTTCTGAAGCTAGCTCCGTAGACCAAGCTGGTCTCGAACTCACAGAGATCCATTTGCCTCAATCTCCGGAGTGCTGGGATTAAAGTTGTATGCCACCACTGCCTGGCTCAACTTGTTTTTTTGTTTTTTGTTTTTTTTTTTTATGTCACTCAGTATCATTGCCCAGGTGTTTCCACAGTAGGCTGGGCCTTCCCACATCAATCATTAATCAAGAAAATGTCCCCCAAACTTGCTTACAGGCCATCTGGTGGAGGCATTTTTCTCAACTGAGGTTCCCTCTCCCACATGACTCTAGCTTGGGTCAGGTTGAGCAAAATCTGGCCAGCACAATTTTCCAAGAGTCTACCCAGGACTGTTTTAGAGCTGGAAATCCTAACAAAAAGATGGAGTGGGGAAGGAGGGCAGCCAGCCAGCCTGGGGAATCCTGTGAAATGGCACCAAAGCAGTTGTCAAATATAGAGCTCAAGATGTCTCTTGAGCAAGTGTGTCAGGTCTGGCCAGGCTCTACCCTAGCCTCTGCTTGAATGGAGGTGTAAGGGCTACAACAGCCCTCCCCACCACCCCAAACCGAGCTCTTCCCATAGAGACTGCATCAAGCACTTACTACCTGCTCAAATGCTACTGTTTCCACATGGCCACAGATGAGTAAATTGGCTCCTTGTGTGGTCAGGGCTAGCCCATCCAAACCAAGAGAGGTCAGGCTCACTCTGTCCCTTCCACGGCCACAGAACGCATCTAGTCACAGATTGTCAAAAATGCAAGTGTGTTCCCACCGACAGGTAACAGCTGGCTCTTGTGTGTCTCGCTGTGGCCGGCAATGAGTGTCCCCCTTTGTATATGAGAAAATGCACGATCTCTTCAAAGGCCCACCCTGCATCGAATTAGTTTCTCCGTTCCTTTCACAGGTTCATTTTCCACTGGTCACTTCTGCAAGAGTAAGGGCCAGCCACCATGCTTCTTCAGGAGGAAACAGGACCACCCGGCACAGCCTTCCACAGTCCCACTCAGGGGGCAGATACATAAATGCCTTGGTGAATGAAGCCAGGTATCAGTGAGCCAATGGGAAGCAGAGGTCTTCTGTGCTAATGAGTCACTATGGAGGAAAAACTAAGATGAAGGAGCCATGCCCTCTCCTTCCATTCCTGGCAATGCCCATGAATCTTGGACTTCCCTGGGGGAAGTAACTACCCAGACTCTGTAGGGCACCATACGCAGAGACCACAGAGATTACTTGAAGCTAATTTTAGCCTGGACTTTAGAATGAAAATACCGACTCTCCAACTCGGTTTCTTTGAGAAGGCACAAAGGATCGCCACCTGACAGGGACTCCTAACAAATGCACAGTTTAGTAGAAATGCTGGTGTCCCTGCCGGACTGGAGGCATACAGAAGTGTGGCTGAGTGCCCGGAGAATGGGGACCTTCGGTTCACACTCAAGTCTGAGAGTTCCGCATCAACTCCACCCCAACACCCCAAAGCTCAGGCCACCCTGGGACGCATGCGGTCCCCAGCTGAATCACACATTTCACAAGCTGGTTCCTCAGCAGGAAAGACCCTTTCTGTGGTCTTCTTTTACCAAATTCCTATTTATCCTTCGAGGAACTCCCTCCTTTATATAGCCTAACAGTGCAGCTGAAGGATAACCTATGATATCACATTGCAGGTTTTTTTTAAATATTTTAATTTTATGTTGATGAGAAGCAATTTGAGTAGTTATTAATTACTAGCAACTTAATTTTCTTCCAGCATTTCATATAAAGAAAAAACTTGGGGCTGGAGAGATGGCTCAGTGGTTAGGAGCACTGACTGCTCTTCCAGAGGTCCTGAGTTCAAATCCCAGCAACCACATGGTGTCTCACAACCATCTGCAATGGGATCTGATGCCCTCTTCTGGTGTGTCTGAAGACATCTACAGTGTACTCATATACATAAAATAGTTAAATCTTTAAAGAAAGGAAAAGAAAAGAAAAGAAAAGAAAAGAAAAGAAAAGAAAAGAAAAGACAAGACTTTAGTCTAGTACAAAATCGAAAAAGTCTGTCATCAGGGACCACTGTATATCTACCACCTACCTTCTGCTTATAACATTTTACTGTACTTATTTTTATCATATTTTTACTTATCCTTCAATTCACTGTATTATTTATTTATTTATTCACTGATTCATTTTTGGTTTTTCAAGGGTTTCTCTGTAATAGCTGTCAAGGAATTCACTCTGTAGACCAGTCTGGTCTCAAACTCATAGATATTCCCATCCTTCTACCTCCCAAGTGCTGGGATTAAAAGTGTGCGCCACCACCACTCAACTCATGTGTTATTATTATTATTATTATTATTATTATTATTATTATTATTATAAAAATAGATGTCAAGGAGCACCTACATCTGGTAGTTCACAACAACATCTCCAGTTCCAGAGGATTCAATGTTACCGGTTTCCATAGGCTCCTGCATGTACAATGCAGGCTCACACACAGACACACAAATGAATAAAAAGCAATACAAATAAATCTTAAGCAAACAAACAAACACACACCCCCAGCACAAATCGACAGTGTCAGAGAGATGCCTCACCGGTTAAGAGGCTGCTCTTGCAGAGGACTTGGGTTCAGTTCCCAGCACCCACATGGGGCCTCATGACTGCATGTGAATACAGTTCCACAGGATTTGATACTCTCTTCTGAGACTGTGAATTCCTCCATGTATATTGTGCGCGTACGCACGCGCGCACACACATTCAAATGCAGGTAAAATTAAATATTTAGGGAAAAAATGCCAAATTGCTAGGCATTGTGAAACATCTGTAATCTCAGCATAGAGGAGGCTGAGACAGGAAGATGGTGAGTTTGAGGCCAGCCTGTGCAATTTCATGACCTGATCTCAAAACAAAACTTTAAAAGGGTGGGGGCAGAAGAGGGGAAGAACCCTGACTTGGCTGATCAGTGGAAGAGCCTGACCTAGCGTGTCCAAGGTCCTGGATTCAGTCATCAACAGCAAACAAATAAACAAACACCACGGTCACCAGTACAGCTCTTCTAGAATACTTCAAAGTGCATATCGGAACTCTTTAAACATTCCTGTAAGTAGGGGCTGGAGAGATGGCTCAGCAGTTAAGAGCACTGGCTGCTCTTCCTGAGGACTTGAGTGAGTTCAATTCCCAGCAACCACATGGTAGCTCACATCCTTGTTAACTCCAGTCCCAGGGGATCCAATGACATCTTCTGACCTCTGGTCAATCACCTTAGTTAAGTAAACACAAAATTTTGAAAACCTGTCAGACCAACACTGAGGAGGCTGAGGCTGAGGCTGAGGACAGTCCCCATGGGGAAGTTTCAAGTGCTTTGGTGGGTGGTTACAAGGACCATTAACTTTCCTGAAGTTGAAAGATGTGGCCCCAGGCCAGGCAGGGAGAGAGCTGAAGACCGAGGGTCAGTGCTCAGTCTTAGCATCCAAGGGAGACAAGGAAAGCCAGGAGAGACCAGGGCTACCAGAGATATATAGGGCTCTCTATGCAGAAGCAGTGTGAAAGAAAGTCAGAGAGCCTCAAATGCTGTCTCCTGCAGAGAAATCCCCTCCAGATTGTTATCTTTCTTAGAGATAAGGGCAGGCAGTAGCACTGAGGGTGAGCCCACATACAGTGCCTGAGGGCGGTAAATGTGGAGGCCCGGGCCTAAGGAGGGGAGTCCCTGGGGACCTCACAGAACTTTGTGGCCACACTGAGCTGAGCGCATCACTGGTCCCAGCCTTGTTCTTTGTACCCACCTCGCTGGTGAGAACCAGGGCAAAGTTCCTACTTCCTCTTTTGTGCCCTCTGCTGAGGCTAAAGTCACACACTGAAGACACAAAACGTTGGGTCTCAGCCCCTGATTCTGTTTGTCCTGAAAAGTCTGTCTAGCATCTTCATTTCCCCTGCTTCTGATAACAACTTCTTGGTTGCTTTTTTGGGGGGAAACACACACATACTCTCCTCCCTTCCTTCCTCTGTTTTATCACATAAACGCTATCACTTAGCCATTTTCAGACCTGCAGTTCAGTATTGTTGAGTACATTTTACTGTTCAACCAAACCATGCCTCCTTAAGAAGTCCGGGTTTTGTTTCTTTGGGTTTTGTTAGATCTTTTGGTCCGATCCCAAATCCTGACTCCAGTCATAGGGACTAAGAAGAAGGCTGGCCCTGTTACAACCTTCTGTGTCCCTAGCTTATATTAGACACAGTACAGAAGCCAGTTCCTGGAGAATCTATCCACGGACAGTTATATCAGGAGAAAGGGTTTGTCTCCTGCTTCACAAGTCACACCAGTGAGGATTGGCTTAGAAGCTATGAGCTCCAGGACAGCCTGGTGGAGTGTGTGCCATTGTCCAGAGTTCTCTTCAGGGACCAGTAAAATGAAGGTTCCTTCTCTGTGAGGCTGTTTGGTTTTGATTTTAACCTAAGCGTTGAGGTTTGTTTTTTTTTTCCCCCTGGGCCCATGAGTCTATACCCCCTCTAGGAACTCTGGGGCTCACATATAAAGCCCATAGGGGGTGTCCCCAGGCCTCGAACACCTGCAGCCGTGAAAACTCTCTGTACCTCACAGTCAGTAGCAGAGAGAGACACTGGAAAGCCTACCTTAAGTTGGCTCCGATCCTAGTTACAGTGGGGCACGTGTTCATCGCCACAGCGCGATGTTGAGCTAGCAACTGCCTGGAGAGCAGTATTTTTTCCTGCCCAGTTCCTGAGTGCGAGCATGCGTGTGGGTAGGTCCATGGATGTGTGTCTGTGCCTGGAGAGGCCAAGAGGACCACAGCAGAGCACTGAGGAGAGCCTAGCTCTAATCTCTCTCTGTCACTTGGGTAGCTGTGAACCAAATAATACCCCAGTACAAGTTACCCAGGTCAAAGGCTCTAGGAGAAGGGCTTTTGCTATCTTCTGGCTGTACACACATAGCTGACCCTGGGAAGATCCTGGTTAAGTATGTGCGACTGTGGATGAGTTTCCGTGTCTTTGTCTGTGTAATGGTGGGTCTCAATTTATGTTGATGGGCAAAGGAGTGGATGCAAGCACCCGTATGCTGAGTGTTCACAGCGTCCTCTCATGACGTCCGGTCACTTAGACTAGGCAAGGCGCACTAACCACTGTGCTGATGAGAAAAACAGGAGGCTCAGAAAAGTTCCCTAACCTGTTCACACTCTCCCTGAAAGAGCCAGGAATCAAACCATAGCTGGTTGTAAAGCCCTACCGTGCCTCTCCCACATCACACACCTCCTCTCTCAGCTATAAGAGTTCCTGAGACTTCCACCTACACCAAAGCTGTAGCCCCCCCCCCCCAAATCCAGCCCAGAGGCGGGGAGACTGGATACCGCAAATCCAACTTCACAATGAGCCTGAGCACGGTGTGGGGTGGGGTGGGGTGGGGGGGCTGCCGCCTAACCTCCCACCACTCAACCCGGTCCCAGCTCGCCCACCTCTTGTAGCCCGGCGGTGCTCAGCGAACCCACGCACGAAATACTCACTGCTCCCGCAGGCCCAGGCGGCTCCGTGGGGCGCATCGTCTCCAGGGCCCCGGCCTCCTGGACAACACTTGCCGCTGCCGCGCTGCCTACTCGCTCTGGGGCATCAGATTATTTTAGCACTTGCGGAAGGAACCAACGGAAACTGAAGTCACATGGAGAGCTCGCCTCTCAGCGACTCAGCACTCAGCGGGCGTCTTAGAAGGAACTGCCACCGCGGGGGGGTGGGGGGGTGGGGGTGGAGGTGGGGGTGGACGAGGATACAGGTGGCACATGGCCCCTCGAGGACCATCAGGGCTGTCACTATACAGGTGCAGTCTGCCAAGCTCCGTTAGGTCTCTAAGCATGCTCCCGTGGCTCATGCTTTGGTGGGTGCACATGGGAACTGGGAGTCCTGGCTTGTGGTCTGCTGTGGTCTATCCAAGGACCAGCTTGGGGCAGAATTTAGTGAAGGCCAACACAAGTTTGTTTAATTGGAAAGGGGGACGAGTCCGCCATTTAGAAGGGTTATCCATCCAGTCATCTGTTTTCATCTACTCAGCCAGTCCTTACCAATCATTTTTTCTGGGCACCATGCTTCTTAAAAATTAAGAAAATAAATAAAAGGAAAAGGAAGTCGGCCATGGCAGCACGCACCTGTGATCCCAACCCTGGAGAGATT
Source organism: Mus minutoides (assembly GCA_902729485.2). Taxonomy (NCBI): domain Eukaryota; kingdom Metazoa; phylum Chordata; class Mammalia; order Rodentia; family Muridae; genus Mus; species Mus minutoides. The sequence goes on along the minus strand of LR751936.1, from coordinate 11,550 downwards.
GAAGCAAGAGGACCAGAGTACAAGGTCATCCTGGCCCAAATAGCAGGTTTGGGGTTGCCCTGCGATTCGTGAGACTTGTCACAAACAAATAAACAAGGACAGATGGAAGAAAAAGAAAGGTTTTATCTGCTTGTTTTTAACTGAATGTGCATTGCAGACTGTCAGTACCATAAACTTCTTGGCTCTATTGAGTACAGGTGTTCACAGCGTTGTTTTGATTTGCTGTGTAGAAAGTTCACTGTCAACTGTGGCAGCCTGCCTAGCACCTACACAGATCCAGACCTGACCTAGTCCCAGCTCTAAGATGGAGAAACGGACATGAGCTCCCATCCCCAACCATCCAAAAAAAAAAAAAAAAAAAAAAGGAAAGAAAGAAATCATCTCTCAAGGGAGTCTCACTGGGTATATGTACTGGCTGGTTTTGTGTCAACTTGACACAGGCTGGGGTTATCACAGAGAAAGGAGCTTCAGTTGGGGAAGTGCCTCCATGAGATCCATGAGCTCTGGGGTATTTTCTCAATTAGAGATCAAGGGGGAAAGGCCCCTTGTGGATGGGACCATCTCTGGGCTGGCAGTCTTGGGTTCTATAAGAGAGCAGGCTGAGCAAGCTAGGGGAGGCAAGCCAGTAAAGAGCATCTCTCCATGGCTTCTGCATCAGCTCCTGCTTCCTGACCTGCTTGAGTTCCAGTCCTGACTTCCTTGGTGATGAACAGCTGTATGGAAGTGTAAGCTGAATAAACCCTTTCCTCCCCAACTTGCTTCTTGGTCATGATGTTTGTGCAGGAATAGAAACCCTGACTAAGACAGTATACAAACCACACCAAAGGGTGGCTCCATGCCCTGCAGCAGATGGGAGCACAAAAAGAAGCCAAGGGGATGGGGGGTGGATTTTTTTCCTTCAAAAAATAATTATGTAAATTAATTATATTGCCTTTAAATTTTTCTTTTGAGATTAAAATATAATTTCCCCCTTCCCTCTTCTCCCTCTAACATTCCCACATATCCCACCCTGTTCTCTTCCAAATTCATGGCCTCTTCCACTTTAACTGTTTTACATATATGTATGTTAACACACACACATATTTATTCACTCATAAATTGGCACCATTGAAGAAGAAAACAAGTGTAGAGAAAAATTGTGTCACACTAAGGTTTCTGACTCAAACTTTTTCCGTTGTGCCAGATGTATGTTCTCTACCCATTTTGTGTCTACCAGTGTGTGGCCAACTCTTTGTTGTTGTTGTTGTTGTTGTTTGGTTTTTGGGTTTTTGGTTTTGTTTTGTTTTGTTTTTCTGAGACAGAGTTTCTCTGTGTAGTCCTGGCTGTCCTGGAACTCACTCTGTAGACCAGGCTGGCCTCGAACTCAGAAATCTCCCTGCCTCTGCCTCCCAAGTACTGAGCTAACTCTTATCTCTAACACCAAGCTTCTTTTCCAAGAAAAGACTACTTGTATTTATATTTAAAACATATATATATATATATATATATATATATATATATATATATATAGTTATTTTGTTTAGGTTTTTGTTTATATATAAATATATATAATTTATTTATTGAGACAGGATCTCTCTACATAGCCTTGGCTGTCTGGGAACTCACTATATAGGTGAGGCTGGCCTCAAATTCATAAAGATCCACCTGCCTCCACCTCCTGAGGATTAAAGGTGTGTGCCACCACACCCAGTTATATTTTATTTTTATTTTACAGGTATGAACTTCCAGTCTCAGCCTCCCAAGTGCTGGGGTTACAGGTGTATGTCACCTTAGAAGTGTTCTTTTTTTCTTTTTTTTTTTTTAAATATAGTTTTACTTTTATTAGGGAGTGAGTGTGTGTGTATGTGTGTGTATATATATTTATATAAGTGAATGTCATGTGTGTGGATGCCTAAGGATACCAGGAGAAGTTGTCAGACCCCCTAAAACTAGAGTTAGAGATGATTGTGAACTACCACATCATGGCTGGGAGAGAACTCAGGGTCTTCTGAGAGAGCACTGAGTGCTTTTAACCATTGAGTTATGTCTTCTATCCTAGGAATGATTGTTGAATCTGATTGTTGTATGACTTTTCTTGGGGAGATCTGAACAGTTATTCACCACAACAAGGCATTGATGACCGATCAAAGAACCAATTTCATCCAAATCTAACTTAGAGAGCTGGTGAGTTTCCTGGGGTTACTTATAGGAACATGGTGATTCACCAAGAAACCTACCCTAGCATGAATGACAACTCACAAACCTGCACTCCCAGAGACTCCTGCAACCACAGGCGGCTCCCCACTACATTTTCTCTATAGATTACTGTGTTATGGGCTTGGGGAGGAGAGTCTTATGAATCTTGCACATTTCGGGAGCTTCCTGGGCTGCTTTTGTTTACTTCCTGCATCTTATAAGCCTTCTTCCTTCTTCCAAGTGTCTAGCTCTCACCAACACATGTCTGGATGACTTTAGTAACTTCCTTAGTTGGCTCCTTGTTCCAAATCTTGTCCATCTTCCAAGTTAGACTCCACCCATCTTCCATGGATCATGAGACAAAAAGTGTGAGGATCAATTCGTTCCTTGCTTAGGGCCTTTTATGGCCAGCCATTGTTCCTGTTTACCTGGGCCAGTGTTTAAATCCTGGTTCAGCCAGTTTAAAAATCAACAATGCCTGAGTTCTAACATCCTCATCTACTTTTCTTCCTCTTTGCTTTTTTTTTTTTTTTTTTTTTTGGACAGAGTTTCATTTAGTTGGCCCTGCCCTGATCCCCCTGCCTCCACTTCCCAAGTGCTTCCCATACTTATCACCACACCCAGATCACCTACTTGTATATGCTTTACCCATAAGCATTCTCGGCAAGATTTCTCTCAAGGAAACTTAGAAACTGGCCATCTTAAAGGCTGTGGAGAAACAAGGCTCTAGTTGGCTGTAAAATGGCATGGATTGTTCTTCTATAGTAGCAGCAGAAGGACCCAAAGACTTTCTCCAGGAGAAACTAGGACAAAGCTGAGAACAGGACATTCCTCACACCTGCAGGTCTGTAAGCCGGAGTGTCCAGCCAGAATTCTCCTGCTCGGCTGGATACTCTAGGCTCCTGTCCAAGACCCAAGATCAGAGTTCTTGGTCTCCAACACAACCTAAGAGGTCCTGCTATCACTGGCCAGACACATTCCTCTAAGCATAGCTTTCTCTCTTGGCTTTATGGAGTTTCTTCTGGCTCCTATTCAACAATGCAGGTTTTGTATTATAGTAGCTTCTTGTCCTGTTGCTATGACAATATATGACCCAAGCAACTTATGGAAGGAAAGGATTATTTCGGTTCATAGTTCTAGGCTCCATCGTAGTTTGGGAGTCATGGTGGTATGAGCCTAAGACAGCTGGTCATGTTGTGTCCACATTCAGGAAACAGGAGGAAAGTGAATGCTAGCACTCAGCTCCATTCCTCCATCTCACCCAGTGGAGGACCCAGCCATGGTGCCGTTCACAGTTAAGGCAGGTCTTCTCACCTCCATCTACCTAGATGAGCCTTGACAAGCACGAGACTTGTCTCTTACAGTAAATCCTGTCAAGCTGGCAATCAGGATTAACACCATCACACTGTCACGACGCACTCATACAACCCTAAGTCATCTCAATGAGAAGAGAGGCCAGTGCCTGGCTCAGCCTCCCAGAATCCACTCTGTTCAGTGTGCATTTCCTCAGACACACACCATCCTCCCTCTGTCCAGAGACCTCCTTGGCTGGAATGATCTCCTCCCTGCTTTTCCCAACACTTTCTATCCTAAAGGCATGGCTGGAGCTCCCCCTCCTCCAAAGCTTTTTCCCACCTCAGGTTGCCTCTTCCTCTGCAAACATTGTATACAATTCCCCCTGTTCTCAGGACAGAGCTTCTGTTGTAATTTATCTTTTTGAAATGGTTTTGTTTTCCCAATTACACTGCAAACTCTATATATTAGAGTAGCACACTGCCCAATGTGTTATTCTAAAAACCACACTGCCCAATGTGCATAAACATTTGCTCAAAGAAGAAAGAAGGAAAGGAAAGAAATAGGGGAATAAATAAATAAATCTTTCTTGTCTGCCATTCTCCAGTTATTGACTTTTTTATTTGTTTGTTTTTGTTTTTGTTTGTTTGGTTGGTTGGTTGGTTAATTTTTCAAGACAGGGTTTCTCTGTGTAGTCCTGGCTGTCCTGGAACTCACTTTGTAGACCAGGCTGGCCTCGAACTCAGAAATCCGCCTGCCTCTGCCTCCGGAGTGCTGGGATTAAAGGCATGCGCCACCACACCCGGCTTTTGTTTTGTTTTTCAAGACAATATTTCTCTTGTAACAGTCGTGACTGTCCTGGAACTCACTCTGTAGACCAGGCTGGCCTTGAACTCACAGAGCTCCGCCAGTCTGAACTCAAAGTCTGCCCCTAGTGACATACCTACTCCAACAGGGCCACCACTCCTAATCCTTCTAATCCTTCTCAGATCATCCCATATTCTAGTAACTATGAGTCTATGGGGGGCATCCTCATATAAACCACCACAGGTCATGTTGTATCAAAAGCTCACACCAGGCCAGTGTCTCTCTGCCTGATAACCTGTGGGTCAGGATGCACTTCTCAGCTGCTTCTCCAGCACCATGCTTGACCATGCTCCCTGTCATGATGATATTGGACAACCCTCTGAATTTATAAGCAATCCCTCAATGAAATGCTTTCTTTTATAAGAGTTACCTTGGTCACAGGTCTTGTAGAACACTGGGTCTCCAGTTTATTGGCTGTTCGTGGAGGACTAGAAGGTAAGGGTCTTGCTGAAGGAAGTATGGGGCCTGGCTTTGAGGTTTCAAAGGGCTCATGCTATTTGGAGTTAGCACTCCCTGCCTCCTACTTGTGAATCAAGATGTGAGATCTCAGTGGTTTCTGCCACTATGGCTTTGCTCTGCCATCATGGACTCTAACCCTCTGAAACCATAACTTCAATTAAGCAGTCTTTTATAGTTGTTGTGGTCGTAGTCTTTTGCTGCAACAATAGAAAAATAACTAAAACAAGTATTTGTGTGTGAGAGGTATTTGTTTCTTTTCTTTTCTAATTTGAGACAGGGTCTTTCTACAAAGCCCTGGCTATCCTGACCATGTATAGACCAGGCTGGGCTCAAACTCAAAGAGATCCACCTTTTTCTGTCTCTCAAGTGCTGGGAATATAGGTGAGTGTCACCACACCTATTCCTTTTTATTTCTTTCTTTTTAAAAAATAATTAGGTTTATTTTATGTGTGTTGGTGTTTTGCCTGCATGTATGTTTGTGTAAGGGTGTCAGCCCCCTAGAACTGGAGCCACTCACAGCTGTGAGCTGCCAGGTGAATGCTGGGAACTGAACCTGGGTCCTTTGGAAGCACAGTCAATGCTCCCAACTGCTGAGCCATCCCTCCAGCCCCCTTTCTGTTTCTTAAACTAAGCTTCCTAATAGCTTGTCACTTGTGGGCCATCTCAATCTCCCAAAGAGATCAAAGCTAACTTGCTTTATTGATGACAAATGCTCTTCAGGGCAGTATCAGGAGATGCTTACAGTGGAGATGGAATCGTCACATATCTGAGTTGGAGCGGAATGTATAACATATCTGCTAGGAGACAAGAAACCAACTTCCCTCTGCATAGGGGTCTATGGGAGAGAACCTAGCCATGGAATAGCAAGAAGGGTGACCTCCTAGGCCCAGAGGCTGTCCAATGGCTTCACCTCTAGCGTTTTCCACCTGCCATGGGCTCTCATCCCCTCGCCACAGACAGAGCAACTTTCCTATTCTGTTTTTTCAGGGTGGTGGTTGGGCCTGGCCAAGCAGTGAGCTGGTGCATGCTATACTTCTCCTAGCCTTGGCACATGACAGGGAGGGGATTTCCTTTGAGGTCTATAACTGGGAATTGTCCTCTTGCCCCACGTCAACTGGTTGCTGCAGAACACCCTTCAGTAGTTTCATTTCCCTCATTTGGAATAAAGTTTTTAAGAACCAAAAATCCAAACCAGAGAGAGAGATGAGGCTACCACCTACACTGGCACCTCATGATGCCAACCCTGAGAAGGTTTGAGGTTACTGTAAAGGCCCCTAAGCTTGGGGGAATGTGAGAAATGCAGGTTGCCACTGGGTCCTACCCAGCGTCTTACTCTTCTTTAGCCATCTGGAGGATGAGGTTGGTCTCAGATCCTAAGGTCATCTCCTCAGGTCCTGGTCTTCCTTAGCCACTAACTGCAGTGACTTGTCTCTATGGGCACACCACCTCTTCCTGTTTTGGAAACACTGACAGTATCAACCAATAACCAAAGATCTCAGGCTGGACAAAGATAATGAATTGTCATGGCCGTCTCCTGTCAACAGCAGAGCTTGATGGAGAGTGGAGAGGAAGGTGGGGCCTCACAGCTGACCACCATGATGAGTAGGAGGAATTAGGCACTTGAGCCTTAGTGGCGGGGAGAAAGTATAACTATGGAAGATCTCAAGCAAGCTGTCCTGGGATATCTGAGCTGTAACTTGTGTGGGTCAGAGACTGATAGGATGGGGAGAGCCTTCAATAAGGCCAAGGCCAAAAGAAGCTACTATGGGAAAGAAGAGACCTTATCCATGGCTCTGTCCAACACTGAAGGGGAATCAGTCATCTGTTGTGGTTCTTCGCATCCCCAGGAGCCCTGAGCCCTGAAATGCTGGGGCTCTGATTTGGTCCTGTTTATGTTTCCTTAGCCTTAAGCATCTTGCAGGGGCAGTGCAAATGGTTCTTAACCAAACGAAGGTAGGTGCCATTTCCTCTACAGCAGTGGAAGAGGCTGAGGACTTGAGAACTTACCCATTGGTAACTCAAAAGCACTTTTCCAGCCAGGTGGTAGCGGTACTCGTCTGTGAATTCGAGGCCAGCCTGGTCTACATCTGAGTGAGTTCCAGGACAGCCAAGGCTACACAGAGAAACCCTATCTAAAAAAAAAAAAAAAAAAAAAAAGCATGTTTCTTTTTTTTTTTTTAATATTTTTTAAGATGTGTTAATGTGCATGAGTGTGTTTCCTGCATGTGTGTATGTGCACCATTTGTGTGCCTGGTGCCCATGGAGGTTAGAAGAGGTATTGATCCCCTGGAACTGGGATTACAGATAGTTCTGAGGCACCATACGGGTGCTGAGAAACAAACGTACGTCCTCTGCAAGAGCAACAAGTGCCCCTAACCACTGAGCCACGTCTCCAGTCCCTGAGAAGGACTCCTCATAGCTAATGAATGAAACCTCAGAATCCTTGCCGGAGGCTTCTCTGATTTTATCCTCTCACTTCCGTGCTTAATCACTCCACTGAAACACGGAGTCTTCCTTGCAGCCTGGTCCCTGTTCTAGAACAACCAGAATTCTGTCTGGGGCCAGCGAGATGGCTCAGCGAGTAAAAGTGCTTGCCTCCAAGCCTGAGGATCTGAGTTTAATCCCCAAGACCCACTTGGTAAGATGGAGAGAACTGACATCTTCAAGGTGTCCTCTGACCTCCGTGGTATGCACGCACCTATGTACATATGCATACATTCTCTCTAAATAAATAATTTCTAAGATGGTAGCTGGTCAAGGTAGCACATGTTTGGTAATCCCAGCATCCCAGAAGCAGAAGCAGACAGATCTCTGTGAGTTCAAGGCCAGCTTGGTTTATATAAGGGCTATTATAGCCAGTTCCAGAACAGTCAAGGCAATATGCAGCAAGACCCTGTCTCAAAAATACAAAATTAAAAAAAAAAACAAACATAAAACTAAGAGGCAGGAGAAATGGCTCAGTGGTTAAGAGCACTTGCTGCTCTTCCAGAGGACCTGGATTCAGTTCCCAGTACCCACATGGCAGCTCACAACTGTCTCTAATTCCTCCACAGGTGCATAGATATACATGCAGGCAAAGCATCCCCACAGATGAAATACAAATTTTAAAGAATTCTGCCTTGGGGATTTCACCTTTTTTCTTAAGTCTAGAATGTTCTTCCACCCATAGGTACCATCTACCCAAATTGTTCAGGTCTTAATTCCTTTTGGGTATCACTTATTCAAAAAGGAATCCTCTGGCTTGAAGGCAAACACCTGTGGTCACACCATTTAAATACCACCTCCACCACCCCTCTGTGAGGCAGTTGACCATGCTAGAAAACTTGGTAAGGTCAAGTGGATACAGAAACCTCCCCTTCCCACACTCCCCATGCCTGAGGACCTTAGGTGTTTGTTTCATCTACTCCTGACCAGGTTCCTGTCCTGGACCACGTGACCATGACACCCTACATAAAGAACATGACCCGTAGTCACAGAACATGGAACACAGAGTTCTCCATGTTAATGAGGTATCTAGATGGGCCTTGAGGGTTTAGCCAATTAGCTTTCCTTCCCGGACATTCTTCCTGCAAAACATGTTTAGTCTCTGGTCCATCCCGAGGAGGCTGCATGCACTCATTTTCCAAGATGATCAATGAACGAACAGTTTGAACAAACAATGACTGTCTCTCTCATCAAGAACCACCGTGGGAGCTGGAGGGGAAGCCTTTGTCGATTGTACAGAGCCACACAGCCTAAGACTCCCGCAGCAGGCCCCTCTGTGCTCCCAGACATCCACCTCGTAACTCAGCCCCACCCCCACCCACTCCTCGGACTTCCCCCGCAGTGTCTGGGTATCCTGGAGTTAGGGAACCCCAGCTTCAGCATCAGCCGGCGTCATTTCTCACTTGGGCTGGGCTCTCCATCTTTGGTTGCATTCTCCCACCCCCTGCGCGGGACATCAGCGCTTCCTGCAAGCCCCCCACCCCCACCC
>LR750884.1:87173-265436 GCA_902729485.2 Mus minutoides | reverse complement strand
AGGCCATCCTCTTCTATATATGCAGCTAGAGACGTGAGCCCAGGGGGTACTAGTTAGTTCATGGTTATTCTTCCACCTATAGGGTTGAAGACCCCTTCAGCTCCTTGGGTACTTTCTCTAGCTCCTTCTTCCTTGGGAACCCTGTGTTCCATCCAGTAGCTGACCGTGAGCTTCCACCTCCATGTTTGCCAGGCATTGGACTGTTTTTTTAATTAAAAGATCTTTGAGAATTTTATGAGTACTGTATTTACATGGTTTCTATTTCTCCTTCCTCTTCTTCCTGAATTCATGACCTCTCCTTTAATTATTCACACACACACACACACACACACACACACACACACACACACACACACTCATACTCCATCGTATAAGTACAACCTGCAGAGTCTATTTAGTGTTGCGACTATGTAGATGTGTTAAAGGCAGACTGTGTGGGACTGGAGAACCTATCATGAGTCCTGACAAAGACTGAATGAAGGAGATTTCACAAGGCGCTATCTCTAGATGAACAGGTATAAGCAATTAGTCACCACCCTTCTTTTAAAATATACCATCAGCTTCTTCAGAAAATCATTAAGACTTGCTGTAAACAGAAACAAAATTCAGATTCACTCCACAGAGCTCCGTGTGCTACAATCAGTTTGTTTGGGGTTACCAGAGGAAACTGAGGCTGGTGGGGCCCTAGCTTCCCTTTGTCCTGTTCTGCTTCTGGGAGTTCTGGCAGGAAGAAAAGGAAGGAGACCAGAACTCAGATGTCAGTCCATGTCAGGTTTGGTTCAGACCTGTAACATCTGTGTGACATGCATCAGAGAGAGAAAGGTCCTCAGTGAGGGTTTCATAAAGACAGAAAGTCCAGGGACTGGAAAAACATAACCAGCCTGAAACCCATAAAAGTAAACAAATGAAGGAAATATTTTCAACTATTTACCACTACAATTTAAATGTGATTTGTCTTTGGATGGTTCTCAAAACATAATAGTTTTAAACACATCACTACTATTTTTTGTAAACAAAAATGAATTATCTGTAAAGAAGCAAGCATTCTTCTGTAAGTCATGTCTCTCCAATTGCTTGGTCCTGGTATATGCTTTACAATCCTGTTGGTCCAATCACAGCACCACGGTCCAGTTAAAGTACCCTCTTCACTGGGTCTGGCTATCATCTGAGCTTCCTTCCTTCTCCCTGCTAGAGAAAGGACTACACCTTGCACTTTGATAGACACTCGGGCATGATGAACAGGGAGATAAGAAGTAGGCTGCCTGAGAGCTACTCTTAGTCCTTCTCTCATTGTTAACACATGATGTGTTTGCAACTGGTAGAGCTCTGTAATGGCTCAGAGTCTCTCTTCAGCTGTATAACCAACCTGTATTTCCTAATGTTTCAAAGACTATACGGAATACATGGATACAGTTAACACAACTCCTTTGTCAAAGGGACTCTATTTAGCTCATGTCCACTCCCACAATGGCAGGCTACTGCCCATTCCTCAAGGGCAGAGCATGTAACTTTTACAAAGCTTATCACAATTTTGAAAACTCCTTTTAATGTCAGACTTCCCTTGTTCCATGTAAGAAGCTGATGATCTTTTCATTGAGGACACAGACGTGCTCTGTTTGGCTCTCTGGACATGATGGCATTCACGTCTCTGGCTCTCTGCACCTAACCAGGTCTTCCCTTGCATCATGTCCCCAGCTCCTCAGCAGTTCCTTTCAAGCCTCTTCCCCTATGAGTTCAGGCTTCTAAGCTTTACATGGTATTCAACTTCGCATGTCTGTCAGTCATTGTCCTTCTGTGGGGCTTGCTCTAGGGCACACAGTGCTTCATGCAGGAGACCAGCATCAACTGGTGCACTTTCCATTTACGGATTTATACTAATCTATGGGAATTTTGAGTAGAAACATGTTTTCTAGCAGAAATGCCAAGGAAAGTTCTGCACTGATGATTTAGAGAAAGATAAACGTCTTTTCTTACACACATTCGGCACTAATTTAAGTATCTCAAAGCTATCTGCCCTGATTTCACTGACATTTAATAAAATCCATTTCTTTCTCCTAGTCATAAACCTGCCTAGAGACCTACTGAGCACGAGTGTTCTACAAAGCATTTTAGGGATAAGTCATTGAACGAACTAGCCTTAAAAGCAGCTGGTTAATTTATTTGGTTTGTCTTCCACATCCTGTATTATCGAATTGTCATTATCCCAATACTGAGAGCAATTTAAGCTCAATGGGAGCTAAGTACACAGAGAGGAAAAGCTGTTTCCAAGAGGTCTATATTTTTGTTGTTGTTGGAGAAAGTATTTTAGGGCTTTATTTCCCATAAATCCACATCCTGGCAGTCAGCACTCTCAGTACTTATATTTCAATAGGAGCCTTCACATACCAGCAATATACTTTATTCTTCTATGTTTTGTGCTGATAGATGTATCTAACACTTTCCTACACTACAAAGTGGTATAGGATGCACATCCCAGAATCTCCCACACCTGTGCCAAGACCCCTACCAGGTTGTAATACAGACTGTGTTTCTGGTACCCAGTGCTATCATTACCAATCACCCACTCTCCCCTAATAAAGGAAAGGGGCATGTTTCATTTGTCAGCTCAGGATCTTGCAAGTTTATGAACAATGTGACTTTTTAGCCTTCTTCAACCCCTGCAATACTGCTTGCTCTGAGCAGCAAAGATGCCACGGGAAATAGATATGGAAGCTACCAGCTTTGTGCCTACAGGAAGGAAAAGGAGAGAGAGAGAGAGAGAGAGAGAGAGAGAGAGAGAGAGAGAGAGAGAATAAAAGACAACCTTGGCTAAGTCAGATGAGACAGTAGACAAGAAGATAACGAATCTTAGATGAACACAAGCCTCCGCAAGTCAGCACCTAATAGGGTAGTATCAGGAAAACAAGGCAAAGGGCAGAAGGACAGGAAGGCTTGCTATGGGACTAAAAGACTTGAGAATGATCAAAAATAAAATTGTTAATAGAAAATAAGGACCGGAGAGATGGCTCAGTAGTTAAGGCTCACTGCTCTCCCACAGGATATAGCTTGGTTCTCCATACCTATATCAGGTGGCTAACTGGCTTCTGTGCATGCTCGTGTGCGCGCGCGCGCGCGCACACACACACAGACACACACACCCTCTCCCATAACTAAAACTCAAAAACTCAAATAAGTCTTTTTTTTTTTTAAAATAGAAAAGACAACTGAACAAAACACTATCCAATGTGGAGAAGGTACGGGCTGTGCACAGCTGAGAGAAGCCCTTAATTCTGATAGAGCCAGGGGTGAGCAGGCAGCCAGGGCTGAGCAGCTAGCCAGGGGAGCAGGCAGCCAGGGGAGCAGGTGGGAGCCTTCATCCTGCATCTTGCTTTGACTCGGGACCAACATGGCCAAAAAAAAAATTTTTTGTCTTTTTAAATCCCCACAAAGAAAGACCATACAGCATGGCAGGATAGGGAATATCATACAGCAAATAGGGATTATCATATAGCAGATAGATAGGGAATATCATACAGCAGATAGGGATTATCATACAGCAGATAGATAGGGAATATCATACAGCAGATAGGGATTATCATACAGCAGATAGATAGGGAATATCATACAGCAGATAGATAGGGATTATCATACAGCAGATAGATAGGGAATATCATATAGCAGATAGGGATTATCATATAGCATATAGATAGGGAATATCATACAGCAGATAGGGATTATCATACAGCAGATAGATAGGGAATATCATACAGCAGATAGGGATTATCATACAGCAATAGATAGGGAATATCATACAGCATGGCACTCTAGGGAATATTCTCAAGCATATTCTTGCTTTAAATTCACTGGTCAATATCTGGCCATGTTATAATCTTCAAACTTCTATTTCTAGAGGTAATTTCATGTGCTGAAGTCAAATGCAGACCAAATATTGCTGTCACATGAAGTACCTATGCACAGGTATCCCACAGCCTCTCAACCAAATACGTGCTTCACAGGAAATGTTTAAGAAGCACGATGCCAAGACCTTGAAGGCTAACTGATTTTGTGAAAACTATGTGCATGTTGATAGATGAAAACAAAACAAACCTGAATCGCTGCAAGGGAAAGTCTACTTAAGCTACCACAGTTTCAAACCGGGAAACTAACATGAAAAGATGATGCTAAATCCAAAGGGTCCCGAGAGGAGCAGTTTTTTTTTTTTTTTTTGCATTATAAAATAACAGATAAAACAATAGGCAAGAGATATAATTCTATGGAACAACAACCTATCTACCCACTACAGTCTAAAATATCAACTTAACCCATTCTGAAACATAGACTATTTAACACTGTTGTCTATAAAACCTACAGATGCAAATTCACGGCTACAAATGCCTGAGAAATGAATTCATCTTAATTTGATTTAATCTCCTTTCCTAACATCTTTATAGAAGCCTGACACTAACTGGACATACAGTCAGTCACTGGTAGGTCTAGAAGGGTGGCAGAAATGATGGGTTTGGATAGGCTCCCATCCCTGGGATATGATCTGCAAATCAACATATGCAGTCACTCCTTATATACTTCAATTTCTACTTGTCTCACTTGACCTCCTATATAGTATCTTCTTGAGAACAGGAATAATTATCCCAGATTTAGGCAATATTAGTAAAAAGGCTTCAGGCTACTCAGTAGACAGCAATGATTTGTGTTCAAAGTGACAATAAATATCAGGTGGACAGTCTTCATTGGCCTGGCTTCTATTACATTAAAAGCTGCCCTGAGCAAAGAATTGCATCAGACATACCACAAAGGCAGATCTAGATGAGGATAATAAAATTTTCAAAATCTCTAATAGTTAAAGACACTGAAAAATAATGGTTGGCAGAGAAAACAATGACAGAGGCTGTTTGCACACAGCTGGGCTAAATGAGTGTGCATTGCTTGGAATGTAAGTTTACTTGGCAATGTATTCAAGTACTTAAAAACTAGTGATAACCTGTGACCTAATAATTCTAATCAAAGGAATCAATGCTAGGAAAATAATTCCAACAACAGACAAAAACTTGTGCCCAATGATTCCTAGATTCAGCCCAGCAAAGAAAGTGAGCAAGCAAATAGATGGCATATACACAGGGAAACAGTTACCCAGCAAAGGGACAGCATATAGACAGAGAAACAGTTACCCAGAAAAGGGATGGCATATAGACAGGGAAGCAGCTACCCTGCAGCGGGAACGACTATCTAGAATATGTAACAATTAGCACAACCTAATCAGGAAAAAACGAATCACCCAGTTAAAAAGTAACATCTGAACAAGTACGTCTCAAGAGAAGAACAGATGACCAATAAATAGATGAAAAACTTTTCAATTTTTTGGTCAGAAAGGAACGCTAAACTCACGTACTTTGATTTTCAACCCAATCAGATTGGCTATTATCAAACAAACAAAGAAGCAAAGCAAACAATTGCAAATGCTGATGATAATGTGGGAGAAAAAGCCCTACAAGCTGCTGGTGAGAACGGAAATGAGTCAAGTCACTGTGAAAGTTGGTAGGGATATTCCTCAAAAAAATGAAAAAATCTAATACTACAGAGATATTTGTACATCCATGTTTACTGGAGTATTATTTGTAGTAATTAAGTTATGAAGTAAACCTAGGTGCCCACCAGGAGATGGAAGCTGTGGTGGTTTGAAAGAAAATGGCCCCCACAGGTTCATAGGGAGTGATACTAATACTAGTGGGTGTGGCCTTGCAGGAGTAGTACGGCGTTGTTGGACAAATGGATCTCTAGGGATGGGCTTTGAGGTCTCAAGGTGCACAAGCTAGGTCCAGTGTGGCACTTTCTTCCTGCTGTCTACTGATCTAGATACAGAAATCTCAGCTACCTCCACAGTCCCATGTCTGTCTGAGTTCCACAATGTTCCCTGCAGGATGATGGGGACTAAACTTCTGAACTGTAAGCCAGTCCCAATGAAATACTTTTCTTAATAAGAGTTAACACAGGACTCCCAAGGTAGGAGCTAGAGAAAGTACCCAAAGAGCGGAAGGGGTCTTCAACCCTCTAGGTGGAAGAATAACATGAACTAACTAGTTCCCCCTGCGCTCATGTCTCTAGCTGCATATATGGAAGAAGATGGCCTAGTTGGCCATCATTGGGAGGAGAGGCCCTTTGGTCATACAGACTCTATATGCCCCAGAACAGGTGAATGCCAGGGCCATTACGTGGGAGGGGGTGGGTAGGGGAGCAGGGCGGGGACGCGGGAGGGTAAGGGAAAATTTCTGGATAACATGTGAAATGTAAATGAAGAAAATATCTAATAAAGAGAAAAAAAATAAAAAATAAATAAATAAAATAAAAAAAAAGAGTTCCTGTGATCATAGTGTCTCTTCATAGCAATAGAAATCCTAAGACAGAAGTATAAAGAAACTATGGCATAAATGCATAATGGAATCCTATTCAATCACAAAGAATGATAAGTCACATGCAAGACAATAAATGAAACTGGAGAGTATGCTGAGTGAAATAAGCAAGACAGATTTTAAAACACAACTTGTAAGTAGAAGAGAGACCTTTAGGGGAAGGGAGTGGGGTGGGAGGAGAGAGGCAAGCATAGAGAAATAGGAAGGGAGAAAAGAATGGGTAAGAATAAGTAAGGAGGATAGATACATTCAAAACACAATGTATGTATTACAGAAATGTCGCAGTGAAGCCTTATGCACAGCTTATGTGCATTAGTACACTAGAGGTGGAGCGCAATAGGTGGAGCTTCCCTAACAAGTATGAGGTCCAGTGATCTATAAAATAAATGAATGTGTCTAGCAAAGAGAAGACCAGAAAATGAGTTCATAATCTTACTCAGACATACCACAATCAATGATTTGGTATATAGCCCTTCTTGAATATACCTACACACATAATTATATTTCTAAAACAATGCCATGGGACCCTTCATACACTTTAAAAAAGTACATCAATAAAAACAATCTATCAGATGTTATCACACCACTTAAACCCATTGACAAAGGGAGAGATTGATCTGTTAAGAGCTTGGCTTGTCCCTCACAGGTAAGCCTTGGTCTGCTGATAAACAAACAACTTCACAGAGCACCAGCAGTGTAGAAGGCCACTGGGTGAGCGTGAGGGATCTTGGTAAAAACAAGACTACTTCATAAGCATGTCTGTATGAACACTTTCCAAAAGATGATTACAACCTCATCCTATCTAAAATGAAAGGCCCTAAGTACTATTGCACTTAGGCTTGGCATAGCCTCTGTCCTTTTAGATAAGGCTTATTTAGCTACTCAAGAACACGATTACTCTGGCCTCTTTACAGCCTAGATTCTAAAACAAACAATTGCCTCCTATAAATCACATCCTGAAATTGGTTTCATCTTCAAAGATTATCTTTTGACATCCTCTTCCTAAAACCTATGGCAGTTCTCCTAGTGATCTGGAGATAAAGGGCACACAGCCATCTAGGTATGTAGTGTGTTTCAATCTTCAATGTTAAAAATATCCAAGAGAAATATTGTTTGGAAGCTTAAAAACAAAGAAAAGAACACTATCAGATTTCTCCATAAACATTCTTACATATATACATACAAATAAAAATACCTGATTACAAGTTTCTTTCTCAAATGATACAGAATATTTATCTTCTCACCAGATCATCATTCTGGTTAATTAATAATCTTACTAATGTCATTCGACTACTACTGCCTGACCCATACTCTTTTGAAAACCACCACCTACTGTCACAACAGAGTAGTGTGAACACAATGACACTAACAACACTCTCTGGGACCCTCCACGAAGGAATCTGCTCAGAAAGCAGATTTGAGCTAAGGAGTCCTTGAAATGAGCACTTCGGTTTGTATGAGTGATACTACCTAACAATGGTTGTTCCTGTAATCCCTTATTTTATGCTGCCCTACTTGGAAAGAAAGGGAAAGAGGGGATATTAATAACAGTCTGTCTGTATTAAGCTCTACAGGAGAACATGACGAGCATCAATCCACCAGTTTTACTATTCAAATATGCAATGAGAGATACAGTAAATAGGAAACAAAAGAGGCTTGATTGCTCCAGGAAGAGAAGGATTCAAGGAAGTGCTACCTACGGTCAATATACATACGTGACACATAGAAAGGGCTGCAGAGTGCTTGCCTTATAAGCATGAATATTTGTGTTTGATCCCCAGAACCCATGTAAAGGAAGGCAAGCATATGCTGCAGTACCACTACTGGGGAGTCACAGGAAGGCTGACTGATTGAGGCTCAATGACTGGTCATCTTAGTCTACACAAATTAAATTAACTAATTAGCTAATGTTAATATTAATTAACTAGTTAGTTAACTAATTAGTATTTCACAGTTCAGGTCAGTGAGAGACCATCTTTTAAAAAAAAATACAGGAGACAGAGAGAGAGAGGAAGAGGGAGAGAGGAGAGACAGAGGAGAGAGGGAGAGAGACAGAGAGGGAGAGAGGGAGATAGGGAAAGAGGAGAGAGAGAGAGAGAGAGAGAGAGAGAGAGAGAGAGAGAGAGAGAGAAAGAGAGGGGGGAGGGAGGGAGAGTGAGAGGAAGAGGTGGACTACAGCTGAGGAATAGCACCTGAGGTTGTCATCTGGGCTCCACATGCATGATCAGACACAATTACAAGCATACACACATACATGTGAACATGAAGCACCTAAAAGAAATATTACATATGGATTTTTTTTCTTTTTTTCTTCAACACAGGGTTTCTCTGAGTAGCCCTGGATGTCCTGGAGCCCACTCTGTAGACCAAGCTGGCCTTGAACTCAGAAATCCTCCTGCCTCTGTTTTCCAAGTGCTGGGATTAAAGGCATGTGCCACCACTGCCCAGCTCATATGGAAATTTAAAAAAAAATTAAATTTATTGAATTTATTTTAAAAAAATTGAACTTGCAGAAAAGCTTTAACAGGCATTCAATTGCCTGTGTAAACAGGATCATAACAGCAAATGAAGCTAGCATGATCCTTCCCACATTCCACACACAGTGTAGACACCATCCCAGGACTGGGAATCCTACAGAGAAACAGTAGGAAAGCAACTGACACTTGGCACATATGAATAAGAAGATGTCAATGTCGTGACATAAATGATTTCTAGTTTGAGGAACTGATTCTATTTTTAGCCTCAACCAGTATAGAATACAGAAAACTCCATCCAAATATGTTGGCACAGAGTTAATTTGCAAATTGGTTTTATATGACTGACAAACATGGTTTGTGGAGGTTCCATTTGTGTCTTACTTCCTGTTAGTTTGTGTTTTTACGGTGTTGGTGTGCTGACAGCACTAAATTCTAGGAACAGAAACACAACTTAAAACAGAGCATCCCATGGGGGTGGCACTGCTAGGAGGTGTGTGTGCCTTGCACCGGTATCCCTTTGTTGGAGGTCCATAACTAGGGAGTGGGCTTTGTGGTCTCAGAAGCTCAAGCCATTCTATTCCTGCTGTCTGCTGATCCAGATACAGAACTCAAGCTCCTCCAGCACCATGTCTGCCTGCATGCTGCCATGCTTTCCATCATGATGATAATGGACTGAACCTCTAAAACTATACACCAGCCCTAACCTTGGTCATGGTATGTGTTTCTTCACAATAGTATTTAAACAACTGGGGGCTGGGAAGATGGCTCAGCTGTTAAGAAAATTGGCTGTTCTTCCAAAGGTCCTGAGTTCAATTCCCAGCATCCACATGGTGGCTCAAAATCTTTTAACTGTGATTATATTGGACCTGATACTCTCTTCTGGTGTGCAGACAAAATGCCCGTATATAAAATAAGTAAACAAACAAACAAATCAATCTTTTAAAAAAGATTTAAACAACTAAAATATTAAACACAGTGTCTCGGTATTTTTATGAATAGCCCACATATCTTAATAGCAGGCCTTTGCTTTCCTGCCTGCTTTCCCTGTTCCCAGCCTATGGGTCACTTCAACCCTGTTTATAGAAGTTGGCTCATAATATAAAGGACTACAGAATAGATCAGTGTTCTCATGGTAAAACACCTCTGTTGCACATCATACCTCCATATGGGCAGTTCTTCTCTAGGTATTTGAAATATCAAGTTATTTCTGATTCTAACCTCTCAGTTACACAGTATTTGCCTCTTTTTGTCTTGTCTTCTACACCATCTGCTTTCTACTCTATTCAGTAGGCTCTTGGTGCCCATGACATATGATTATTATAAGGTTATCAATAATTACTAAATGCTAGACTCTTCAGATTGTTTCGTAAATTTATGGTGTTAGTTTAAAACTCCAGTTAAAGCAATAAGAATTGCTTTTGGACCAATGCTATCTTTGCTTTCCTCATTTTTCAATGTTTACAAACCTTTATAACTCAATTAATAACTCTTAAAAGTTGGCCAACATATACCAGAGGAAATTAACTGCTCACAACAGTCACTACTTCAGAGGCCTGCTGCTGCCATACGGTACAGGCAGGCAGAAGACACCCAGAGGCCCACCAATGCTTGGCCAGCCCACAGCAGAGCCATTATGATGTGCAAATATGGGGTAGAGGAATGGGAGAGCAAGAGAAGCAGAAGGGTCTGTGCATGATAAAGAGAGGAGAAATGGAAATATGAGGGTAGAAAGGAACAGCCTCATATAAGTAGCCTGCCCTGCCACCTGAGGCCATGCTGAAGCCCTGGCCCATGTCTGAGAGACATGTCTGGGTCTGTGGCTATGCAGCTCCAGAGGCCCGTGTCTGAGAGACATGTCTGGGTCTGTGGCTATGCAGCTCCAGTGGCCCGTGTCTGAGAGACATGTCTGGGTCTGTGGCTATGCAGCTCCAGGGGCCTATGTCAATGTCTGTGGCTCATCTTACCACCAAAGGTCATGCGGACATCCCTGGTGTGGCCTGCTGCCTGGGACAATGTTGATGTCCAAGGGCTCTGTAGAGCTGGTCCCACCCCTTACTGGCATGGAACTCTTGCCCAACTCTTTGCAGGCTACTGCACTAGGTAGCACAGAATAGCTGTCCCTGGTGGTGGGGAGTGCCAGTGAGCTGCCCCAAGTGCAGGAGAGCTATGCTGGCTTTGTGTGGTGACATGGGTGAGGGAGAATGGGAAAGCTCACCCATGCCAGCTGTTGAAAAGGCATTGTGAAGAAATACAAAGCAAGAAAGGTGGGGAGTGATAATTGAGCAACCTATGATTTTAAAAATGGGACTGGGAGACAGTTTCATTTGCAAAGATAATCACAGATAATGATCTAAGACTTGTACCACTGGACACCACAGAAATGCTTCTAGTCACTGGAGGGGAAGATACTGTTGTAAGTCCAAATGCCCAGAGAAGCCACAGGATAGCAGGGTAGATAGATACATAGGAATGTGTCAGAAGGAAAGTTATATGAAGGGGGCTGAAAAGACTTAGGAGTTAAGAACACAAACTGCTCTTTCAGATAATGAGCATGGTTTAAGACACCCATATCACGTAGCTCCAGTTCCAGGGTATCTATCAAGACATCTGACCTCTGTGGGCACTTGCCTTTACTCAGACACAAGCACATGTATGCCTAAGTAAAAGTCATTCCCACCCCAACTTCCTCACCCCTAGCCACCTATGGCAGATGAACTGGTCCTGCCCTCACTGGTTGTAGCACTCAGGACATTGTGCTCTCTACCTCTCCTGGTCAGTACAATAGAGCTGGCCCTAGTGTAGAGAACAGGGGAAGCCAGACCCAAGGGTAGGAGCTTTGGAGAGCTGGCTTTGCCCCTTGCTGGCCCGCAGTATTTGGGTGATCTAGCCGGAGCAGTGCTGGAGAGGCCTCACTGGTAAGGTGTGGGTATGGGAGAGTGGGCAGGCTGACTAGCTCAGTTATCATCCAGCCCCAGATCCATCCAGGGCTTTGAATTCATCCATCCCAATATGGAGCACACGAAGAGACTGGTCCTGCAGATCCATATCTGCTAGATCTCCCTGATGCAGGGAGTCCTGGTGAGGATCCAGTATAGATAGTGTAGCAGAAGCCAGAGGCCTCAAACCAGACCAATGACTCATTGTAATGCACATTTGTAAGTAAAGCTATGTGGACAAAAGGGTACATTGTTGGACACACTACAGCTTCCATGATGAGAGAGAGAGAGAGAGAGAGAGAGAGAGAGAGAGAGAGAGAGAAAGTATGTGTGTGTGTGTTGTTGTTGTTGTTGTTTTGTTCTATATATTTTTGCCTTATTATTTTCTTTTGAGTGGTAAGTTATAAGGGTAGAGGAGAGATACAAAAGGTTGTAGAGATGAATGGAAATTGGGATGTATGATGTTAACAACGACTCAACAATAAATTAAAAAATAATAACTACTACTTAATATCAGCTATAAATGTCTTTTCTTACTTAAAGAAAAACAATAAGGTACTGAAGAGATGGCTCAATGGTTAGGAATATTGGCTATTCATCCAGAGGACACAAGTTTGAATCTCAACACCCACATGGTGGTTTATACAGTTTGTAACTCTTTTTTCCAAGGGACCAGATGCCACCTTCTTGGTTCTGAAGGCACCAGGCAACCATGTCATACACAGATAAACATGCAGGCAAAATACCTATATACATAAAATATTTTTTAAAAGGGAAGATATATTTCTTAGCCCAAATATGAGAGTGGTACATAGAAATAACATTCAAACAAAGCACCCATACACAAAAAATATTTTTTAAAGCAAGATATAGTTAATAACCCTGACAAGGTGGTACATGCCTTTAATCACAGAACTTGAGAGGTAGAGTCAGACAGCTGCTCCATGTAAGTTCGAGGCCAATCTAGTCTACATACCTAATTCTAAGAACCCTGTATTAAAATACATAATAAGTAAGTAAAACATAAGACTATATCTTCAATTAAATGCAACTATTTCAACAAAACACAATAATGCAAAAACCATGTAGCATAGGCAATTTTTGAAAGTATACACTGTGTGCACAGAAGAGAGAGATGTTCTGGAGAGTTATACAACTACACCAAACCAATAAATTTTGAAAATACCATTTAACTAAATATGTCACCAGTTTATGAAAACAATGTAACATTTTACTATTTATGAAGTATAAATTTACATAACATACTCAATGAATACAAGGAAACAAATCAATACT
Organism: Mus minutoides; assembly: GCA_902729485.2. Classification (NCBI taxonomy): domain Eukaryota; kingdom Metazoa; phylum Chordata; class Mammalia; order Rodentia; family Muridae; genus Mus; species Mus minutoides. The sequence continues at coordinate 252,323 of LR750884.1, read as the reverse complement.
GTATAAAGGACACATACATGTTTCATGAAGCTCCTAACATGTAGGAGAATTTATAATGGCCCCTAAAGAGAGCTCAAGAATGTTTCCAGAGCAGAACCTGTGTTGCAGGTTGAGTACTTGCCTAGACCCTCATCTAGCACCCATCTCTGAGCTACTCTTTAAATCCAACTATTAATGAAAGCAACCTGTCTTAAGTAATGCTTAAAATGGCTGCAGATTATTTTATCTTTATTTTCACTGAATTCTAAAAGAATGCACAGGTCACAATCAAAGCGAAGAGATTTTATGCAAACAAAATCTCCTCACCAAAATCTGTTTAATAATGAAATAAGAGGGGTTTTAAAGTTATTTCTCAAATTTGACAATCACAACGAAGGTAGTTAATTTGTCTAAGGCAAGGATGGTCAAATTAAGCCTATGATTCCCATTACTAACAAAACAAGCATTATGAATGGTGTAAACAGGACTACAACCAAAAAGGTGACAATGGGCTACAGGACAGGAGAAGGAAGAGGAACTGCCTAGAAGAAACTAGAATTCTTGTGACCTCCACTCTGTACCACAGAATGGGTCCCTGGGTCTGCCACATGGCCTTGAGAATGAAGAAGGACGTGCAGTTCTCTATCCTGCCACCTCACTCCATGTCATACCAGAGCAGGAGAACACAGGGAACTCACACCATAGAATATTCTGGATGCTTTGGAAAGCGGGCCTCAAAGCTGTCAACTCACATCTGAACCACTACCTAAATAACTCAGACTACCTCTTTCTTAACGGCTATATACAAAGTAATATTGTTATTTCTAGTATGTGATAGTGTTTGTTTTAAAAATGATATTTTAAGACTCTGGTTAATAAAATAGAAAACAACTGACAAACAATCAACATGATTCTTTAATTTCGGGATTTCTTATTTCTATAAACAGAAAGATGTTGAGGATGTTTCACTGCCCGTTTTGAGTAGCACAGAATCCTACAGTGTGACATGAACATGTCACTGAAGAGCAGCAGTAACTCTCCTGTCCCTACCTCAGCCTGCAGAAGCTTTGTCCCAAGCAAGAGCAGCAGTTCCTAATAGAATGACTTTTTGTTGCATTTAAATGCTGCCTCCTTTTTGTGGAGAGGCCATTCTTTTCACATGTCAGCTGTCCCCTACTTCAAAGGAGGTGGCTAACTCAGGCTGCAAGTACGCTGGAGATCAAAGTCTCAGTTTCATTACATCATCATTTATAATTTCTTTACCACACATTCTGGGAGAGACACACAGCATTACCTTTTTCCCGCCAGTCACAAACTGCTTACAACTGGATCTCACGAACTGTGGGTGCACAGCAACGATCTACAAAAGAAAAAGTACCCAAGCCAGGTTTAAAAGTCGACAGTGAAAGTGTGTGACAGTGTCTTGTCCATTATGAGCAGCATGATCTAAAAACCAGATCTTGGCAGGGTAGTGAGTTCAGGTAAGACTCTGAGACTGATGAAGATGCTCCTGTGTGATAAAGTGTCTTCTCTGAAGCCGAATCAAAGCTGCACAAGAATGAAGGGCTTTTCACTTCTGGCTAAGTGGGGCTCACTGAGCAGATTCCCCTCCTAAAGTCATGCAGGGACCAAGGAAGTGTGCCATGTCTCAACCATTTGTAACTAAGTACACAAGAGAACCCAACCATAAGCAGGTCTCTCCAGGGCTGCTCCACACTGCTCCTGCTGGTGGCTTTATGTCACCTAACACCATGAATACAAGGTAGGAGAGAAAAGAAAAGCAGTTAAGTCCAGAGCTCCAATCAGCCTTGCTCCCTTGAGACCCAGCTCTTTGTACAGGAGCTTCTCCCTTCTTACCTCTTCATCCCCAACTATCCATGAAATCAGAAACTTCCCAAACATTCAGTTGAATATATTTTACATTTCTATAATTAACTAATATATTTCCTTCCTCCAACTGGACAGGTTAATAATTTCTCTACACTGCCATTGTCAGGACAATTTAATAGACATTCTATCATTTTTGTGATAGATTGTTAGTACAATGTTCTCTTCAGCTCTGCCCTAACCCATCCTAATTACCATCACAGAAACACACATTACATCCCTCCAAATTCTTACAATCTCTAACTGCAAACTCTCTCACAACATATAATGAGCATCTCTCCTTAAAAACACCTTACCCCTATCCCACATAGATTCAGAAAGATAAGTCAGGAGCATTGGTGCCCTAGCTGCTTCTTTGAGCCTGCATCAGCTGGACTGAGCCTCCCTCCCAGTGCTGGTCTCACTCATGGGAAGGACTCAGACCCACCCTCCCTCCCTAAGCTGACATCTCAGTGCTCAGTGCTGCTCTGTCAAGTACTATTTCCTTTGGCCTTCACTCTCTACTTATTCTTCCACTAACCAAGCATAGTCTATGGACATTATGTCTGCACACTGGCCTTCTTTGTATCAGCCAGGTGACATCGGGTTTTTTGAGCAAATGTCTTGAAAGAAGAATCTTTCCTGATGTTACTGACTCTATCTTCTGGGACTCAGTGGGGCTGCTGCCCTCACTAAGGCTATCGGGAAGCTCACAGATGCTGGGATGAAACACTGGACACAGGCTGCCTTTAACAGCACTGCCATCTCTCTCTGGAAACACTCTCTTCTTGATGCTCCAGTCACCAACCTGCATTTTTCCCAGGCTTCCTAAAAACTACCTCTCAGGCTAGTGGCTATTTTTATTTTCACTGCAGTCCTTTGAGAGCTACAGAATATCAACATCAATCTTCTCTTTTCACCCTGTAGCTGTGAAGTGGCCAATATCCTTAAAAATGGTTTCTTCTCAACTCACCTCAAATTACCAACTGTGTTTTAAGGGACAATCTCCACCACCAAGTAGGTCAATACTTAATCCTAAACTTTCTGTAAAACCACCAGATGCAGCCCAGCTCTCAAAATTTCTGACCAACTTCCCAATGCCTTCACTCAAATTATTACCTAATACAATTGGGGAGATTTCCTACAGTAGAACATGGGATTTACTCTCTGCACCTTCATCTTTAATGCCATTCAGCCCACTGTCACTAAGGCTACAACGTCTACCTCTTGAAAACTGTCTCAATCCATTCCCCCATCTTGAACACTCAAGCTCGCTCCCTTTACTAAGCTCCTTAGTGCTTTGTTCGGTATACTACATCAGCCTTCTAAATTGTCTCTCCCAGAGACTCTCCTGTTTAAATCCCCTTCCTCCCTGGCCAAGTCAGCTTTCTAAAACACGTGTCAGATCTTATCTATCCTTTACTACCGTTCAATCAATATTTGAATAAACACTCGAAGAAAACCACCTCCTTTGAGAGTACAGCAGATACTCTAGCATGATAGGTATCTCCAGCTCATCTCTGTGTCCTACCCACAGACCTGTCATCTCTACTGCATAGTCACTGACCGGTGAGATGGAAGCTAAGTTCCTTAGTCTAAAAATCCGGCCTATGCTAGACGGCCTTTCATTGCCTCTTTAGTCTCCATGCACATCTAAGCAAGACATTCTGCCACTTACTGGACACAGCTGGAACTTTCTGGCCTCTCTATTTCTCCCATGTTCTCCCACATGGAAGGCCAGTTCATATCTATACCTGCCTCTATATCAAAGCTCAGTCAGATATTACTCAATCTATAAAGCTACCACTCCAAAACAAAACACACCACCAACAAAAATCAGCTAATCATGATTTCTTTTACCTCAGAATTTATTGTTTATTATGATTGGTTTTGACCCTGTCATCTTAGTCAGAACAGGAAGTGGGGGGGGGATAGAGAGAGAGAGATTTAATCCACTCAAATAAAAGCTCTCAGAGCACAGAATAAGACCACAGTCACAATCTCTGCATCTGGTCTCAGTCTCGACATCCAAGTGGCAGCAGCACACCATGGACATAACAGACACCTGTGTGACAGAAAGAGCAGTGTCATCCTCATCTAGAGGAGGAAACTCTTTCATGAGGGAAAGCTTGTGAAATACTTACTTTAATCGGACAGTCGAAAGTCTCATGAAATTCTTCTCCAGAATATAGTCCAAAGACCTGCAGCTAAGAAGTAAACAGAGAATATCAGTTTATCATGACCATGGCAGAGAGGGCTGAGTCAGCAAAGAAAAGGAAAGAAAGCAAAAGAACTGTGAGACATTCCAATGAGTCTTAAGTTCCCAGGAGCCCTGTGAAGCACCCAGTGCAAACTATCCCATCAGAGTAGAGCTCTGTGTCAGTGAAGCCTTTACAAGCATCTTAAAGAATTAGGCACATAGGCAGGGGATATGGAGAAGATGGAAGGAGGAATGTGGAAAAGTGTAATTAGATTTTAATATTTAAAATGAAAATAAAAAAGGCTTTGTTCCCTTTACTTACTGCAGATTTATTAAACAGATACCAACTTTCAGAAACAAAATAGATATGGGCAAGTTGCTAACATTCTTTTATGAACTTCTCACAGGCTAATAGAACTGTTTTACTCCCTTATGCAGAAAGGAACTACCTTGAGTCAGACATATAAGCTTTACACACACACACACACACACACACACACACACACACACACACACATACAAACACGAACACACATGTATACACATGTATTCACATACATGAATGTACACACACATACATATAGAGGTGGCCAGAGAATAACCTAAATGAGACCCATTCCAGTCTTAAACTGAATCTATTCTGTGGTAAATGAAAGATTACAATTGCCCCTTATCAGTGTTTACTTTCAAGCTATCTTAAGCCATTTTATTCAGTTATATTTCCCTAGCTTTTCAGTCACAGCAAAAACACAAAAACATAATTAAGTCTAATGTGTAGAACATAAAAGAATACAAAGGATATTCTTAGCTTGACAATTTGTGACATAAACCCCCTCACCCACATAAAGGAGAACTGAAGCAGCTGTCAGTGGGATTCTCTTACTCAGAGGCAGGACCAGGACTAAGTTTAGCCTAGGAAAAAGCCAAGAAAGATCGAGAAAGCAAGAAAAGGAGGCGGGGGCGGGAAGGAGAAGTGAGAGAAACAAAGGCTGGAAGGAGAGAGAGGGAGCAAAGGAGGAAAGAAAGAAGGAAAACAAAAAGAAACCAAGTCAAAGGAGCTCTCTCAGTGAACGATATCCTGAACCCCACCCAAGGAGCTCCTCTACGGTACTTCTCAATGAACGATACCCTGAATCCTACCACCGCCTATCACAAGCCACCCTGCCATTTAAGTCTCACACAGACGGAAACGCATGCCAGGCCACCGCTGCCCTTCTCAGCAGTGCCCCTGTGAGCTTTCTGTGTGCTGCAGTGGTTGGCTCTCTGTCGATGCTGTGAAGTTGGCAATGTGTGACTGTGTCACACTTCATGTTCTCCTTCCACTGACAGCCAGTTGCTTTGGCACCAGCTCAGAACTTTGTTTGCAGTGCTTCTGCAGACATCCTTTCCTAATCTCCTGATCAACTTACACACATGTGTGAGGCCCATATAACAAGGGGTGGGAATGTTAACTCACAGGTTAGAAGTATGTTCATATTAATGGACAAAAATATTTAATAGATTTGTTCCATTTATTTAAGATTTTTAAAATATGTTTATGAGTGTTTTGGCTGAATGCATGTACATGCATCACATGGTTGCCTGATGCCGGAAAAAGCCAGAACACAGGTCATCAGATTTGCTGGGAGCTAGAGTTACAGATGGTTGGGAGGCAGAAATTTGGGTACTAGGCAGTGAAGCCAATCCTCTGTAAGAGCGACAACTCTTAACCACTGAGCTGACTCTCCAGCCCCAACAGATTGGTTCGAATTAATTCCTAGTCTTACCAGGAGAGCATGGGAAGTGTAGGAGTTATCACAGAAACAGAACTAAAGGTGGTGTTAGGACCCCCATTGACTACTCCAGCACTTGGGATGGGTTTACTCTCTTTATGGTCTCTAATAGAACTTCTTTACTTATGTAGAAATTCACCCTGAGGCCATGTGCATATGCTCCTGGTGTGAATGTTTGTATCCCTCAGATTTTCCTGTTGAAATCCAATGTCCAAAGTAATGGTATTATGTGGGATGGCCTCTTGCGGGATGTTGCCTCAAGAATGGTACACCAGTACCATTATAAAGGGAATAAAAGAAGCTAAGTAGGCACATTTGTCTTCCTGCTTTCAGACACTAAGGAGACAAATGCATCCTTCAAACTAGTGAGGACTGTGGCAGTGTCCTCTGGGAGCAGGGAGGACATTCCTCCCCAAACACTGAACCCAGGATCCTCATGTTCAGAGTTCTCAGAAATAATGTTTCATTGTTAAAAAAAAAAAAACTGCCCAGTCTAATAGCATTTTCTTACATCAACGCAGTCTAATGAGCCTTCTGTGTAATATTTTAAATAACAAATTCATTTTTGTACTCAAAAAGAGATTTTCTGAACTCAATGTTTTTCTTGCTTTAATGTTCGTAAGTTGTGAATGAATGATTTGTTCACGCAAGCATCAAGCAGAGAATTCTCTCAATAGACAAATTCACCCATTAGAAAATAAAACCTTTCAGCCAGGTATGGTGAACACACCTATGTTTATAATCCAACATGCAGGAAGATGAAATAGGAGAATTGTTAATTTGAGGTCAGTCTGTGGCTACATACACAGACCTTGACTCAAATAAGCAAATCTTTGCTGTTCTTTCTGCTAACTGTCTGAGAACTATTTGAGCATGACATAATGTGGAATTCCTTCAAAATGGATACCAGGCATGGTGTACTGGCTGGTTTTATGTGTCAACTTGACAAAGGCTGGGGTTATCACAGAGAAAGGAGCTTCAGATGGGGAAGTACCGCCATGAGATCCAGCTGTGGGATATTTTCTCAATTAGTGATCAAGGGGGAAAGGCCCCTTATGGGCAGGACCATCTCTGGGCTGGCAATCTTGGGTTCTATAAGAGAGCAGGCTGAACAAGCCAGGGGAAGCAAGCCAGTAAAAAACATCCCTCCATGGCTTCTGCATCAGCTCCTGCTTCCTGCCCTGATTGAGTTCCAGTCCTGACTTCCTTGGTGATGAACAGCAATGTGGAAGTGTAAGCCGAATAAACCCTTTCCTCCCCAACTTGCTACTTGGTCATGATGTTTGTCCAGGAATAGAAACCCTGACTAAGACAAATTGGTACCAGGAGTGGGGTATTCCTGTGACAACCTGACCATGTTTTGGAGAGGACTGTGGAAGGACTTTGGAACTTTGGGCCAGAAGATCCATTCTGTGTTAAGAGCTCTGTGGGATGTTGTGTAGGAGCTTGGAAGATAATGTTGAGAACAGTGCAGAAGATGGAGGCCTGGCTTGTGAAATTTCAGTGGACTTGGTAATGTGTAAGAGTTACCTAGGTGGTACTGGTTTTAGAGGCATGAAGGCGTAATGCAGAGCAGCTGGGGCCAAAAAGATCAAAATAGTATAACAAGATTGGAAAGCTGGTTGTCAAACTGTGGAGGACAAAGTCTGTGCCTGAATTAAGAGAGCTTTCATGGGAGGAGAAATAAAGGAAACTGGGTATTCATCAGAATAGAGATAAGTACCATTTAGAAGTTGGGTGAGCCATGAATGATCTCCTGAAGACCAGCACTGTATGCTTGCGGAAGCCTACTTACTGACTGAAGCCTAGATGTGACAAACACAAAGCCAAACAAGCTCCTACAAAACAGGCACTGGCCCTCCAGGCTGTCCTGACAAGCCTCAGAAGTTAAGTGCCTTCTTATGTTAAAGAACACTGAAAGAGACACCACGGAGGGAGGAGCAGGCTGAGGCCTCAGGTAAAGCTGGCCACACACCTGTAATGCTAGCACCTGGAAGGCTGAGGCAGGAGAATCTCAAGTTCCAGGCCAGCCTGAGCTACAAATGAGACCCTTTCTTTCTTTTCTTTTTTTTTTTTTTTTTGGTTTTTCGAGACAGGATTTCTCTGTATAGCCCTGGCTGTCCTGGAACTCACTCTATAGACCAGGCTGGCCTCGAACTCAGAAATCCAAACAAGATGACACCACCATCACACCATGTGTGCATGATCATTAACAGTAAGCTTAACTGAGCACACATAAAGATGGGAAATTCTGTACCCTCATAAGTAACATCTCAATGGTGTCAGTGATAGTCCTACAGTCTTCTGGAAAACTATGGACGATGCTTCACTTCAGTGATGTCATGTCCTAAGCTGCGCACTCACGAGTTACACTACTGAATTAACACAGCAGTTCCATTTCTCTTCTCCATATTCTTTATTTATTTGGTTACTGGTCACTGAAGATTATACTAATCTATAAAGAGAATCCAGTCTATGATAGCCTAGAGTATTGACTTCTATAAAGACCAAGGTTGAGATAAAGATCATAAAATTAAAGGTCACCACAGAGAGTTTTCTTTGAAAATGATATTCGCCATAGCAGTTCTAACAACCTGCCATAAAAACTTCTAGTATGTGTGTTGAGGTTGGGGGTGGGGGTGAGAGAGGGTGAGAGAGCCTGAGAGAAGGAGGCAGAGAAACAAAGAGTAAGACACAGAGAGGAAAATGAGTATGAATATGAATGGATGATGAATAAGAATTTCCAACAAATGGCTTAGAGCCATTCTCCTGAAAAGTCTTGCAAGAGTTGGCATGAACTAAACACCCAGAGAGCCACATGAGTTTCACAGAGATACACACATGCCTTATCTACCCTTATGAATGAGATGGGAAGGCATGTGATTAACTTTAGCATGAAATTCTACCAATTTGCCAACTGTACCACCAGGCAGTAGCCCGCCACATACCCAGAAACTATGACTAAGGTAGCCCAAGCACTGTGCCACCCTCCCAACTTCCAGACAAAAACGGGCCAGGAGGCAGGCCAGGGGTACTCTTATGGGCTGGTACTTCATCTGTCTTGGGGAGGAAAAGGAGAGATTACTGTTGTCCATCCTGTTTGCCAATGCAGAACATCTGGGACTAAAAGTGGTAGGAAGAGAAGCTCTTCACCAAATTCCCCAGTCAAACTTCTAGTTCATCAGAGGGCCTTTGGATATAAGGAAGTGATTCTATACTACCTCCATGCGGTCTAGATACAGTCAACTTGACACAAACAGGAGTCACCCAGAAAGAGAAAACCTCAAGTGAGGAGCTGCCTCCATCAGTGGCCTGCGGGCATGTCCATAGGGAATTCAGGGGACTGATTATTGATATGAGATGGTCTATAGCACATTGTAGGCAGTGTTAGCCCTGGGCAGGTGGACCTGGGTTGTACAAGAAAACAAGCTGAGAAAGCCACGAGGAACAAGCTGGGAAGCAAGCCAGTAAGCAGTGTTCTCCATGGTTTCTCCTTCAGTTCTTACCTCAAGGTTCCTGATCTGAGTTTCCTCAATGATTGACTCAGACACAGCCAAACAAATGCTTTCCTGTCCAAGTTAGTTTTGGTCATAGTTTATCACAGAAACAGAAAGTAGCTACTACAACTTCAAAAATATCAAGTCAGGTCCTTCAAGAGTTTGCCAGGCACTGACTCTATTTGCTAACATGTTTCTAGCTAGGATAAATTAAAACAAAAACAAAAACAAACACAAAACCAGAAATATACTTGATGTCTCAAAATTTGTAGAACACCATTCCAAAGACTCACAGGGAGGAAAAAAACAAAAACAAAAAACAAAACAAAACAAAACACCCAAAATGCATTTAAACATGTCTTAATAGCACAGGAGCCAAAGGAAACCAAAAGGCTATTTGGAAACTTCAACAAGAGGGAACACATCTCTGAAGCTACAGCAGGGTGATGTGGAGAGTGATGGTGACAACAAAAGGACAGTTACAACTACCACATGGGTGTTCTTTACCAGGGACTACCCCATGTGGCTGAAGCTAATTCACTGAGCCCTCACAGTAGTCAGGACTAGGTATGATTATCCCAACTTACAGAGGAGATAAACTGAGACTCAGACAGGAGAAAACAAGCTCCCTTAACAACACATAAAAATACAGCAGTGTAATTCAAAAATGAATCCCTAGACCATACTGCCTGATACCCAAAGAAAAACTAAAACTGTGAAATGGCAAATGCATCCACATCTAAAAAGAAGAAAATAATGTTGGAAGAAAAGCCAATTAAACAAATAAAGAAGTTGCTTGCCCTCCTCAGAGAAACAGAAGCACAAGACCAATGTGATGGTAAAACAAGTATGCCAGGACTGAGTCGATACATCCAATTTTTCTTAGAAGTTATGCATTTTTAAAATAGTGAACATCCATTTATCCTGCTACCTAAATGAAAGTTTAGGTGGAATAATGGAAGCAGGGAAGAGTTCACACCACAATGGAGTTGTAAGGAAAGTCTGGAAATAAAGATAACTAATATACATCAGAGCCAGGATTCACACGTTTCCTGTGGACTTCTCTTTGTGCATGCAATCCATCCAAGACAGAGAAGATACCAGAGAGACTAGGAAATACACCACCATTAAGGCAGCAAGTGGGGTGTGGCCAAGGCATCTGGAACACAGCTATACTCTGCCTCTAAGCCAACACTGCCTCCAGCCTCATATTATTGAATTTTGTGGAAGAAATAAAAACAAATAGAACTGAAGTAATAATCAAAATTATAACTGAGGCAAACTTTCCTGAAATGAAAACAATACTTTAATATATGGATCAAAAGGAGTATGTTCCAAATGAAATTAATGACAACAGATAAGAACTAGATGTAACACAACAACCAAATTAAAAAGGTCATCTTTATTACTTTTGGTTTTGTTATTACTAGACTCAAAGTTATGAAGGACAAGAGTTAGTTTTAAAGGTTTCTTAAAAAGCAAAAGTAGGCTGACAGCAGGTCAGCATTCTACAAAGTGTCAGAATGAAGAGGGCACTCTCTCTAAAATCTGGGAGAAAACCATCGACTCAGAATCTGTTTGTATACTCTGTATGAAGGCATTCTTCACAGATGAGAAAATAAACCATATTCTGAAAGTTGTCTACAAACTCGTGGCACCAAAATGAAGCTACCAACAAAACCACTCTGTACACCTCCTACCTCACAAGCTGAGCACTGGGAAGTCATGAGAAAGAACATGAGTAAACCTCAACTGTCAGAATGATGACTTTAAAAACCAATGCCAGTATCAGAGATTAGCAGTGAAATAAATAAACTGTCTGAATATGAGTCTTATTAAACCAATGAAAGCAAAACCCATAATAGCCACTCAAAGACAGAGTTGACCTTGAAGAGGACCTTCTGTTCTTATGATGACCAATCACTTTATACAGCATTTTATACAGCCTCTCAGTTTTCACAACATTGGCTTCTGGTCAGGGCTGACTTAAAATAAATACAGGTACTGGGAGATTTCTATACAGTTCTATTAATGCTAATAAAAGGTATGAAAAAAACACTTTATAATACATCATAGAACTAAAAAACAAGACAGATGTACACTTTTCTAAGCCAGCAAAGCACAGTGTTTGCTAAAAGGCAATGGGAACTCTCAGGCCGCCACACGTGCAGCAGATGGAGGAAGTCAAAGATTCCACTTTGACACATCACTAATAATTCTCGAACAGTCAAAGGACTGGAATCCCTAACTAATGTTTCCAATTAAAAAACTGAATACTCGTACTTGCCCAGTTAGTTTAAAGAAACTGCTATCTGTTAAAAGTACAAAAATAATGATTGGCCTTTGAGTAAAGAAAACTAACATTAACTTTCTTTACAAAGTTAATATGCACAAAGATGTTTGAGCCCCATAGATGATTCTTTTCAAATTCCACACAATTATCCCCTACACACACACACACACACACACACACACACACACACACACATGCATGTTCATCTCAAAATTTCACAAAATGAAAGTAGTAGCATCCTAATTGTGTTTCAAAAGACTTTTGGGGTGAGTTGAAGCTTTTGTGTTGCTCTTGTTAACAGATTAATGGGTATTAGCATCTATCTAATGGTTGATAAATAGAAATGGGTATAATCTCTTTTATACTGAGTATATCGTTTTTAATTTACTCACTTTAATGGCCCATTGGATCCAGAGAACTTAAACTGTATAAAACTAAATTAAGAAATCTCTATTCACTAAGAAATACATAAACTTATATGATGATTTTTAATGAATACTCTTCTTAAAGTTATTTTAGAGAAGTGGCTTGAATACTCTGAATCAGGACTTTATAACTGCATGCCAACATTAGAAAAGACTTCCATCGACTTAAAAACAAAGAAGATATTCTTGCAAGTAGAATATCAATCATCACAGCCACTAAATGTCACAGCAAGAAGCTCTGATAGTGGTTAGCTGTACACTGCACAAATGATGTATGTCTTCGGTTCAGGAAGTAGGTGCCAGGTTTTTAGAAAACTGTACATATATTGATTTTACATTTATTTAATGTGGTCATTGTATGACACTTTATTCTTCTGATAAACTATGATTGCTTATCAAAAGATTCTATAATTCAAGAGTAACATTCATAACTTGTGTGCTAAAATGAAAACCACCAGCCCACAGAAATCATGCCCACAAAATCCAATTTTGTGGATTTATGGGAGAAAAGCATTAAACTACTGTCTTGAAGGAACTGCAGACTAGTCAACGGAGTCAAAGTGGCACAGCAGTAATGATTAAGGGGAACACGTCACCCTGCCACAGCTGTTAATCAGCTTAATACTAGTTAGATTATTGACATTCTTGTAATTACTTTTCCTAAGGCACATTTGGGCAAAATATATTTTATTTTAATTATGAGCAATCTAAAGCAAGTCCGATACAGAAAAAGAATAATCATGGCTCTCTGCACACAGGTGTAAAGTAAGCTGAGAACATCTAATCACTTGTGAGGGCAAAGCCTAGCACTCACTGCCCAAGCAACCTGACACATGACCACTCCCCACATACCTTGCCATCCTCCGAGCACACTCCCATGTGTTCTCCACTGTCATCCAAGCTAATTTGGTTTATCTTCACAGGACTCTATTAAAAACAAACAAAAATTGGCATGTACCATTTTAGGAAAACATATTAATGATCAGGTGTCTTTGCTCTTTGTAAAACTGACATGAAATGAATTATCAGCTTCATGAATTAAGGTATACTTTTTCTGAGATAAAAATGGTAACTTTTCAAAAGCATAAACCAAACAGAGCTATGTTTCTACATTCAGCATGAACTCAGAAAGCCACAATGTCCACAAGTTTTCCTTCACAGACTTGCAGCATAGGGAAAATGTTACTTCTCAGAATCTTCTATTTCTTTTCATCTGGTTTACTTACTTTATATTTATACCCTTATTTTCTTTCCCAGCCAACATCTATTAAAAGAACAACACAAGGTAAAAAAAGTAAAACTGGAAGTCAGCATATAAATTCATTTTTGCTTGTTTTAGTTTGTTTCACTAATCTGTTTGTTCCCTAGTGACCAACCAAGTCAACATTTCGTTTATAGTTTATGATTAATATTCCATTAAGTATAGTTTATATCACATTAATTTCATAATCCCTAATTTTAAATAATTTTAAATTTAAGAATATCTCACTTTTGATACATTTTCTAAAAATTAAATACAACAAGTGCATTTCAAATTTCTACATAGCCAGTTGTTTATTTACTAAAATATTCATACAGGGGTTTTCTAATAAAGTCAAAACTCAGTGACCACTGTCAGCATCACACAATAGCTTTTCCTGGTTCCTAAATAACTACAGCCTCCATGTACCTTCTACAAAGCTCTATAACAGCAAACTGTAAGAAGAAAAGTGAGTCCACAGCAGTTAACAACAAAAGCACACAAGTACAATTTAAAATTACCCCATTTGCCTCCTTGATGATAAAGGGAAACTCACAAAACCGAATGTTGAACCTTCAACAGGAAAGTATCTCACAGTCATTAAGGAAAAGTCAAGGCACAACAAGACCCTCACACTGTCTTGACTGATTTCTGGGACAAATTCGTAAGTATTCTGTCTATAGAAACTTTTCACATCTGGATCCCTACATCACCACATAACATTTTGATTGGTCGTCTAAGAAAAATCATCTAGTTCTAACAGGTCCTGACATATTAGTCAAGAAAACAGTCACTGAAGACAGGTGCCCCACCTCACAAGAGAACTACTGAAGCCCATGGTAGAGAACCACAGCAGAAGTAAGAGCAGACTTACAGCATCAGGTGAGTGTAAAGGACTGAAGATGGTAAGTAGGGCAGAGTTAGCAAGGAAAATGAAAAGACAGAGGAAGTCTGCCCCGAGGAAGCACAGAGCAGAACATAGCTACCATGCTGAGCCGAATTCTGAATGTCAGCATCACATACTTATGAGGATAAGCAAGTCCTCAAGTTGGTCATCTTCTGTTCTGATCTGTCATTACACAACATTCTATACAGACTTTACTCTTGGCAAGTATAAGCTATACATACCCCTCACTCTCCATTAACTACCATCTGTGATGACTGGCTTAAAAGATATCTCCATGGGTGAGTGTGGCCTACATCTTTTTCTTCCTCTGACGAATGATACACTGCCTACAAGTGACTATACAAATTATATTAGTAGGCCAGAGTAATGGCTCAGCCACTGAAAAGAATAGGGTTATAATGAAAACATCAAGATTATATCACTGAAAATTAAGTAAATTAAATTTGTTCCCTCAGTCATAGTAACACATACCAAGGCTTTGAAAACCATACATGACTGTATTGAAAGACACAGAAAGCACATTATCTTCCCATTGCAGAAATTCCAGAGGACAGTGTACTCTACACCTACAAAACTAAATCCAAGTGCTGCATACAACCAACAAGTACCAAGACTTGATTTTAAGGCCTTTACGAGTTACATATTAAAACTAGATTTTCATCCTATACCATGCCAAGTTTTGTGTAGTCTCTCCCTGGATTCTTGTTACTAAACAGGCCATGGCCTGTCTAAACAGTCTCTGAATCATACTTATTGTCTCCCAAATGGGGCATATGCTTTATCTGATACCCAATCTTTGAAGAAAGTGGTGAGCTAGGAAAAGGTGTCTCCATTTCACATAAGAAAAAACACATCTTCAGTTTCTATGTGTGATCCAAGCCCTACCAAGAAGCTAAGGCATCCAACAGTATCTCAAGAGCAGATTAATCAAATTTACTGGGACATATCTTGTAGAAACTGTATTAATCCATTAAAAATACTAGAGGAAAAAAATAATATTTACAGTGTATGACAATGCTACTCTCCAATCTACTAGCGACAGACATCTTAAAACTTTCCTCTCAGTACTTCATGGGTCCTCCTCCAAAACTGACCATGTACTAGGTCACAAAGCAAGCCTCAACAGATATAAGAAAGTTGAAATAACATATTGTATCCTATCAGACCACCATGGATTAAAGCTGGACTTCAAAAACAACAGAAATACTAGAAAACATACACACTGGTAGAAATTGATCAACACTCTACTCAGTGATCTCTGGGTCAGGGAAGAAATAAAGACATTAAAGGCTTTCTAGAATTCAATGAAAATGAAGGCACAACATACCAAAATTTATGGCACACAAGGAAAGCAGTGCTAAGAGGAAAGTTCATAACACTAAGCACCGTCATAAAGAAATTAGAAAGTTCTCATACCAGCAATTTAAAAGTACACCTGAATCTCTAGAATAAAAAGTAGCAAGTATACCAAAGAGGAGAAGAAGACAGGAAATAATCAAAATCAGGGCTGAAGTCACTGAGTTAGATACCCCTGGGTTGGTGGTCCTGAGTTGTATAGGAAAGCAGCCTGAGCAGGGCATAAGGAGCAATCCAGTAATGTCTCCATGTCCTCTGTGTCAGCTCCTGCCTCAAGGTTCCTTTCCTGTTTGAGTTCCTATCGTGAATTCCTTTATTGATAAACAGTGATAAGGAAGTATAAGGCAAATAAACTTTCCTTTCCAAGTTCTTTTGGTCATGGTGTTTAATCATTGTAATATTAATCCTAGCTAGGACTGATCATGGTTTCTAATTAAATCTGCTAGTCTGTATATATTTTTCTTTTTTATTCTAATTACTTTTACTTTTTATAGTCCAATCATTACCCATCTCCTGGTCTGCTCTCCCACAGTTCCCCATTCCATTCCATTCCATTCCTCCTTCCTCTGTCTCCAAGAGAATGTCCTCATAGCCCCTATATCAGGCATCCTCACTCCCTGGGGCCTCAAGTCTCTTCAGGGTTAGGTGCTTCTCTCACTGAGGCCAGAGCAGGCAGTCCTCTGCTGTTTATGTCTCAGGGACCTCAGACCAGCTAGTGTGTGCTGCCTGGTTGATAGCTCAGTGTCTGAGAGTTATCAGAGGTCTGGATTAGTTGAAACTACTGGTATTTCTATGAGGTCACCCTATTCCTCAACTTTTTTCAGTCTTTCCCTTATTCAACCACATGGGTCCTCAACTTCATCCATTAGCTGGGTGCAAGTATCGGCATCTGTCTCAGTCAGCTGCTTGTTGGGCCTCTCAGTAGATAGCCATGCTAGGCTCCTATCTGTAAGCACACCATAGCATCAGTAATAGTGTCAGACCTTGGAGCATCCCCTTGAGATGGATCTCAAGTTGGGCCTATCACTGGACTGACTTTCCCTCAGTCTTTTCTCCATTTTTGTCCCTGCAGTTTGTTTAGACAGTAACAATTCTGGGTCAGAGTTTTTGACTGTGAGATGGCAACACCATCATCTCTTTACTTGATGCCCTGTCTTTCTACTGGAGGTGGATTCTACAAGTTTCCTCTCCCTACTGTTGAGCCTACTAAGTTCTGTAGATTGCATTCTGGGTATTCTGTACTTTTTTGGCTAATATACACTTATTAGCAAGTACATACCATACATGTCCTTTTGGATCTGAGTTACCTCACTAAAGATGATATTTTCTAGTTACCTTTGCCTGCAAAACTCATGATGTCCCCCTTTATAATAGCTGAATAGTACTCCATTGTGTAAATGAACCACATTTTCTGTATCAGTCTTCTGTTGTGGGATATCTGGGTTGTTTCCAACTTCTGGCTATTACAAATAAGGCCACTATGAATGTAGTGGAACAAGTGCCTCTGTGGAATAGTAGGGCCTCTTCTGGGTATATGCCCAAGAGTGGTACAGCTCGGTCTTCAGGCAGATCAATTTCCAATTTTCTGAGGGACCTCCAGATTGATTTCCAGAGTGGTTGTACCAGTTTGCAATCCCATCAGCAATGGAGGAGTGTCCCTCTTTCTCTGCATCCTCACCAGCATGTGCTGTCACCTGAGCTTTGATCTTAGACATCCTGATTTGTGTAAGGTGGAATCTTGATTTGCTTTTACCTGACCACTCAGGACTTCGACAATAAAAGAAGATGGGGAATCACCATCCCTGACCTCAAGCTGTACTATAGAGCAATAGTGATAAAAACTGCATGGTACTATTACAGAGACAGACAGGTTGATCCGTGGAATAGAATTGAAGACTCAAAAATAAAACCACACACTTATGGACACTTGATCTTTGACAAAGAAACCAAAAATAAACAAAGGAAAAAAGAAAGCACTTTTAATAAGTGGTGCTGTCTCGAAAACAAAACAAAACAACAGGCACCATGTTTCCATAATCCACTTGGCTCCCCCGCCTTTACCTGTGTTACGTCATTTTCCATATAAATATGGAGAATGCCCCTCCCTCTCTGTGTCTTTACCCCTTCTCTTTCTGCCACCCCCCCCACCTCCCAATAAACCTCTTACACATGGAACAGTTTTGGCCTGGGGTGCTGTGTTCAGACATGAGCCGCTATGTTAACATATCAGTTATAAATAGTCCATATTCTCTACTTTAGGCCTGTATTTTGACTATGAAATGTCCCCTGCAGGCTCATGTGCTTCAACATTGGTTCTCAGCTGTTGGCACTGTTTTGAGGAGGCTGTAGAACCTTTTGGACATAAGATCTACAGGTAAAGTGTCATGGAGGTAGACTGAGGACTATAAGCTCCCACTCTGCTTCTGATTGGCTCCACACAACAAGCTGCCTCGACATCTCCCTTTTCTATGCTTCCCCCAATGAAGGACTGTACTCGCTCTGCATTGTGAGACAATATAAACAGACCTCTAGGAAGCTGCTTCTGGTAGGTATTCACAGTTTTGAGAAGAGGAGCTCAGGAAAGCCTCTCTCTCTCTCTCTCTCTCTCTCTCTCTCTATATATATATATATATATATATATATATATGTATATGTATGTATATGTGTATATATACATATATATATGTATATGTATATGTATATATATATATATATATATATTTAACCATGATATTTATATTATTTAACTACTATCCATAGATACTTACTGTTTATCCAACCATTAGTGATTTAAAATGTTTTCAAATTTTCACAATTCAAGCATAGTTTTGTACATATCTCCTTGAAGTTAAAATAAATTTATACTTATTTTATATTCCCTATATTTGGTGTTTCAGGGGGGTTAGCAGTTAAAGCTTCCATTAGCTTTTAAATGCAATCTAAATGCCATGTTTCTACCAGTCTGTTTCTCTGCCTTAAGCTGCACTGTTGTGCATCTGCTGTCGTCACGCTTAGTTTGATTGAGCCTGGCTTTTATGGTGCATTTCTGTCCACATAATCTTGATGCAGAGTACTTTCAGAGAGACCCTGGAAGGAGGGGGCTGCTGACGCTGAACATAGACAGAGCCTTGCATACACTGGGCAAGCACTGCACCATTGAACTACAGCTCTAGCCCTTGCTCTAGCCCTTGCTTCTTCAAGACAAAGTCTTGTTACATCGACAACCCTGGCCTTAACCTTATAGTCCTCAGGCCTCTACCGCCTGAGTTAGCTACTACAGCACTTCTCCCTAGGTTTTAGTAGGATGTTTGCCCAATTTACTTTTATCCTGTATGACATTGCTCATATCCTTTACTCTTTTATTCCCAGTGTTACATGCTGTCTACTCTAGCTTCTAGTGAGTGCCTTTATATGATACCTGAATTGTGTTTCTATGAAAAGATCAAATGGAAAAGTACTGGCTCATTTAGACAGTAAGGTATTTATTTAATCTATGAACTAAAGTAAGAATTCAGATATTTGATAGTTCTTGGGTTACTTAAAACAAAATTGAAAGAGAAAAGCTAGTACATCTACCAGTAAAAACTATAATCTTAAGCTCCACAAGCAAGAATCTAGACTTATCTCCTCACTATGATATCAAAACTTTCAAAATAATTCACAAGAGTACTGTAGATTGATATTTACCCTCATCATACAGAAAGGAAAAGGGTTGTAACTTGTTGCATCGGAAGTTTTCTTTAGAAGGGATTTTGAAAAAATGTGAAATTTTGATTCACTAAAATCAAAAGCAAACAGTCAACTAAAAAAGGAAATATTGGAAATAAAAGGTTATGAGGTTATGAACTATTAAATGTACTAAAAAACAAATTCACCCTTAAGAACTAAAACAATGAGCGTGTTTACATACAGGAGCAGCAGTGGGTTTTAAAGTACCTAGTTGGTTGAAGAAACAAACAAACAAACAAAAAAATCACAATCCAAATTTGAAAGCTTTTCTAAAAGATATTTTAAAATATGAATTAGAATTATTTAAAATATTTATTCCTAGTTAAACCAAGAAAAGTTGCTTTCTCTGGCAAGTTTTTTTCCTTGAGTGAGACTGAGAAATGGAAGTGATTGAAATTTCTAGAAGCAAGCAATCTAAGTAATTATAAAAATAAAATAAATACTTGGACGCATCATGCATTAAAGTATCTGGCTTCCTCCAAGATATGACTGACACTTGTCCTGGCTTCTGGGAACCAATGAGTCACAGCTGCTGAGGGCTGATAGAGCAGGGGAGCAGCCTCACTTGATAATGGGGGTGACACACCAAACAAGAATGAGACCTAACCTGAAGGCTGAGATCCTAAAGCCTTCACAGCTCACACTCCACTCGATCTCCTGGCCAGCTCACATCTATAGCAGGAGTGTATCACACACAACTCAGGACAAGGAAGTTCTGCATCTGCAGCTGCCCCAGCTGGTGGCTATTGACTTTTGGCTGATTTTTGACATGGGCCTCTTCTGTGTGTCTTAGTGCTTGGGTTGTTTGTTGGGTTGTTTGTTTTCCTATTGCTGGGATAAAATGCATTGACAAAAGTCATTTAAGGAATAAAGGGTTATTTTAGCTCAAAACTCAAGGTACAGCCCCTCATGGCGGGGAAGTCAGAACAGCAGGACTCAAGCAGCTGGTCACACTGTGTCCACAGTCAGAAGCACTCTGCCCCTTTCACAGTCCAAGATCCCAGCAGGGAATGGTACTATACATGGTGGGCAGGTCTTCTCAGTTCAATCAACACAATCAAGATGTCCCATAGGCATGCCCTGGAACTATCTTCCAGATGATTCTCAATTGTCAAGTTGGTAACTAACACTAACCATTATACACTGTAATAAATATTCACAGTGTATGCCTTTACCTACTCACTAAATTAGTGATGAGCAGGCATGTAGTCTAGAGGAACATGCTCATAAATCTCAGATTGGCTCTCTCTAGGTAAGGATTTATTAGTAATTATAAACCTTACCATATTTTCAAGTTTGTGTTTATTATTTACATAATTAGAGAGAGAAATTCACAAATAGTAGCACTGAATATGTATATTTTTCTTCTTTAAAAGATATCATCAAGAGTAAGGGCCTGGCCGAGCGTGGTGGTGCATGCCTTTAATCCCAGCACTCAGGAGGCAGAGGCAGGTGGATTTCTGAGTTCAAGGCCAGCCTGGTCTACAAAGTGAGTTCCAGGACAGCCAGGGCTATACAGAGAAACCCTGTCTCAAAAAAAAAAAAAAAAAAAAAAAAGAGTAAAGGCCTGGAGAGATGCCGCCACAGTGGATAAAGTGATTGTATGATCAAAGTTTAGATCCCAGAACCCACATAAAGGTTGTGAAGGCACACAGCAACCTACATGTAATTCCCCGTGCTTAAGAAAGCAGACATGATTCTCCAGCAAGCTAGCTAAGCCAAACTAAGTTTATCAATGAGCTATAGGTTCACCTGAGAGACCCTGCCTGAATGAATAAGGTGCAAAAAGATCAAAGAGGAATTATGTCAATCGGAAGCCTCCAAGTGTATGAGCACCTACACATATGCAAATATCTGCATAAACATGCATGTACATCACACCTACATACACAAGAGTATTACTAAGTTTCATCTATGTTTTGCAAGTTTTCTAAAAGTAGTATGTTCTTACACAAAGATAAACAAGTAGAAAACTGATCAAAATGACAGAAAGTAAATCATTATAAGTTTTCATCAGTATCACCAGGGAATAAACTACTACACCCAGTCAATGATCACCAATACCATCACCAGTAGTACAACAATCCTGTAGTATGTAAGAAACAACAAACAACACAAGAGCTGCAAACATCAGTAACTGGCTGCCCCAGCGTAGCATCTATCACCATCTCTCTCAGACGGGAACAATGGTCTGGCATTCTTGTGCCATTTCCACACCTGCAAACAGTAAAACCAAAGGCTGGCAATGCCCACAGACTTAGGCAAAGCCCCAGAAGCAGAAGACTCTATTTCTTCAGAATGGGATAATTTTATCCCTTTTAGTTAAGAGCAGGGAAAAGAAAAATGTCATATCTAAAGACATATTTTGGGTACATGTTTCCTAAGACAGGACGCTGGAACAGACACAGAAAAAAGAAGAGGGACCAAAGGAAAACAAGCCAGAGGAAAATGGACTCAGCTGTGCGAAATTTCCATTAGCTACAATTTTATTCCTAATGGAGACACATTTGGAATTCTGGACAATATAAGTGAGTTTGTTCAAAAATCAATAATGTCAAGCTGACACTATAGAACATACAAAAATGTTTCTTTAATGGAATAAAAAAAGAAGTCCAAGTAAACAGGAGGGGGCAAGGACCAGAACAAACCTAAATCTAAGTCCACTACATGTGGTGCCAAGTTCTTAAAGAAAAGGCAAAATTACTAACAAGTACACCTCATGGGACAATCAATTACCTAACATAAAATACTTGAAATGAATACACTTGGTATGGATTATGCCCATTCTTCAATTAGGAATAAATCCTTGGTCATTTCAAAAGCTGCTTTTAATGGTGCTCTTAGTGGCAACCGTGTCCCCAGACACTCCTCATCATCCCACCTTAAGCTAGCCGTCCCCTAACAGTGAACCTAAGAAATCAATCTGCTAATGTATAATTTGTAAGGCTCCTTTGACTAACAAATGGATAATTGATCCCTTCATAAACACTGCATCCCCACAGCCACTGAGTGGAATGAATAGGAAAAGAAGACAGGCCTTCATTCTCCTGTTCTCAGAGGCACCCAGCATCCTCATGGTTACCAGGGAAATTCACTTCCCCTTAGTCACACCAGTGAGGAGCTCACACTTGCACTCCGTGTGTAAAAAGCCAATGTCCCTACTTTCCTAGTTGGGAAAAGCTCTCCTTCTGCTTGTTTTTACTGCTGATACATCCTGTAGGTAAGGTCTCTATGCATACTTCACTAGCCCAGGAAAGCATGTCTGACTATATGTGCTCTCAAAATACACCCAACAGAAACTACAATATTTATTTTCTCACCAATTTACTTTAAAGCCATAAGGGCCCAACTTTAATGATAAAGTTGCAAACCTCGGGTACCAACAGACTTCATCTCAAGCAGCAATGCCTTCTTTGTTCCAAGATGGGTAATACATTTAACAGGGGACAATCTTGAAGTGAGAGACATTTTGTGACTATTTCCAGAAAAGATCCAAATACAGGCTCAGTATAAACAGAAGAGAAAATGTAAAAGCTCCAGCTGTTTCTCGAGGAAATCCATACATTTACTGTCACCCAGCCTCTTGTCACAGAGTCACTCATGTGCAACTGGGCAGTTGCCTGCCGTCCCTGCCTCCAATGCCAGCTCCTCTCCCAATAGCACGTCAGAGGATAAAATCATCAGGACCTGTGGCTAGCTGGTTGACTCTGTTACAAATACTCTTCCTGACCACTGTAGCTGGCTGGTTGCTTTGTAACAAATACCCCTGCTGACCGATGCTTCTCTTCCCTCAGTAATGACAGTCACATTTTATACTTAGAAACACAGCTGAACAAAAGAATAAAAAGCAAAAGGAGCCTTTTGTTATTTGTGGTCCTACTGACAGAACAGACATGTTTACCAGCACACCAGGTCCACCTCCACCAACAGGTTATGAAAACATGAACACACTAAATACTGTTTGGGAGAAAATTACTTAATGACATTTACATCACATGCTTCTTCATTATGAAAAACAGGGGAAAGGCCACAGAGCCCAAATTAGCATTCTTGACAAGTACAAGTTGAAAATATCCTATTGTTCTACTCTGCTTTTGTAATATTGGCTGATATTGAATGATGAATGTTACAAATGTTACATTTATGAGGGTTTTTAAAGGTTTTCAACAACTTAAGGCATCATTCTTCCAAGGAATACAATGAGTGATGTGCCCTTCCATTCCTTAGGTTCACTGCCACACACAAGAAGTCTGTTTGAATGTGGCCAGCAAAGCTGCTCATAGAAACATCTCCAGCACTGTCTTTGCATTAAAGACTGGATGTCCTTCAGTACACATGCCCCTCCAGCACCAGACACTCTCCTGCACTGGCTTCTACTTACCTATCCCCTCATTTCCTTACTGCCATCTTAGTGAGCTTCTCAGGCTCCATTCTGGGCTGTAGTATCTCACCTGCCTCTCAGTTATCAGAACTCACCCTGTTGCAGCTCTGGCTTCATCAGCGTCTAGTGCTCACACACTGCTCTACAGCTCTCAGTCAACATGCCACTTGAGAATCAGACCCTTCTAGATGCTCAGTCCCTAAATGACTTCTGTCTATTTAGACAGCTCAGTCCAAAATTCCCTCACATAGACCAACACACTAAATCCTAACATCTCTCTCACTTCATGGCAATTTTAGCAGTCTTGATTTTGTACTGTCTTTAACTCAGCATCTGTGGCTTGAATGCACCGAGCACAGCCTTCTTTGTTTCTCCCACCTAGAAAATCTCTGCCCTGAATCAAAGCAAGATCCCCTCATTGCTGTAAGTCATTTTAATACCAAGGAAACAGAGTAATGCATTGCCCTATGACATTTTCATTCACTTTCTTTTGGTTGAGCCGCCTCCTGCACACACACACACACACACACACACACACACACACACACACACACACACCAGCGCCTCCCTACTTGTATGTTTCTACCCTGAATCCTCTCTCCTTTCTACTTCCATGTTACATGTATTCAGTTAAGTTTTCCATTCTCCTTCCTTAAGACTTTTTCCTCCCTCGCGGGGACCCCACACTAACTCCTACATGATGATATACTGATGAAAATTAGAAGCTAGGATCCAAATATTTAAAATGCAATATTTATTTTTCTAATCTTGGGTTACTTCATTTGCTATTTTCTAGCTATAGCTATTTTCTCAGAAATGAAAACCTTCCTTTCTTTTTTGGCTGAATAAAATTTCACAAGACACAGAGCTCAACCTCATTATCACATAACCATTACCTGCTCATCTCTTGAGAGACATCTATGTTAGTTCCATGTGCTCAATGCTATGACAAAGTAGCAATAAATACAGAGAGAGGTGTGTAGGTTTCTCTGTGGGAAGACAGAGTATCCTTTGAGTTTTGCACAGTACTGGTAGAGCTGGACCATAGCTTTAAAGAGCTCAATGAGCATCAGGTAGGAGAATCAGTCAGTCTGAAAACAACTAAATAATAGACAAAAGCCTTGTAAAACCGACAAACAACTAAAGATAGGGAAACAAGCAATTTGGTTATAATTTTCTTTTCCTAAATCTCTTTTTTAAAAGTTTTAGAGACTGGTCAAACCTCAAAAAAAAAAAAAAAAAAAAAAAAACCTTTAAGAGAAAGTCTAACCTCTGATATGCTTGTGGCTATTGCAGAACCCAAACTGTCAAAGCTTCTAGTGGGGATTGAATAGCTGACAAAACTGACAGTCACTACAGCCATCACATCCCATAATACTAAGTCTACCTCACAGTTAAATGGGAATATGCACAAGAAATGTGCTGTGAGGTCTTCCTCTTTAACCCTGAGTTGGGAAACTGAAGACATAATAGCTTGTAACCCAAGCTGCTATCCTACAGATGGGGAGAAGGGCTTTGTCAGTAATGATTCTTTCCACACTGAGAAATAACTAGAAAGCTCAAAAAGCAGCAAGACTATCCCAATGACATAAAAGTCAAATCACTTTATTATAATGTATTTCCCATTTTAAACAAACAGAAGAGGTAAGTGACAAAATATGGTAGGGCTGATGGTATGTTACATTTTAAATTTTCATAAAGTAGTGGAAACATTCCCCTCACTCCATAACCAAGAACTCATGGTCTACTATTAATTTTATACTTTCACAAGTTCACTCTTACTTATATAAGCAAAGCTAATCGGAACTAAAAGTGCCTGAGAAAATATGGAGCAGGACAAACCCAGAACATGAATTCCTCTACCCTAACTGAATGGCAGCATGCCTCTCATGGAAGGTAAATTCAGCTGCACTCCACCAAGATCTCAGGAACAGCAGCACACCATACTGAACTGTAGGCAATGTTCCCCCCGTGGCTTCTAGGCTTTATAGTTCACCATTACCTTCCTCAACAGTAAAAAATAAATGTCAATAATGCAGAGAGGTTAAAATACATAGAGTTCACTGTTTACATACAAACCTCCCAGCAGCCCTAAGTAGTTCTTCTTTCCAAGGTAACAATGCTGTTTAACAGGAAACATCTAATGTGTGCTCTTCCTCCTGTACATGCTGTTGTGTGGGGTGTGCATGTGTGCTTGTCTTGGCCTGTGGAAGGCAGACACAAACACTGGGTGCCTGCCTCAATTAGTTCCTACCTGACTAGATATAGGGCCTCTCACTGAACCTGGCCAGCAACCCAAAGGGACCCGTCTGCACCACGTTCTTGCCAGAGCTGAGGTGACAAGCTCACACTGCTATCCCCAGCTTTTCCATAGGTACTGAGATCAAAACTCTGTCCTCCAATGTGTGACACACCTTTTGTGCCATCTTTGAATCCTTCTCGTATTATTTTTAATTAGACATTTGTATGTGACCAGCCCATTTTAACAACTTAAAAACCAAATCACTTGATTAGAAATTGTCCACAACTTGAGCTTGAACAAATATCCTACATATAACATGAAAAACCAAAAGTCATGTAAAAATGAAATGAATGTAAAGAAGCTTTGAATAGAAGTTTTCCTGTCTGAAAAGAATATAACTCTGCCCTTTTATGTCATTGGCTCAGTGCTTGCTTGCTTGCCTGATTTTCAGTTTGTTTTTTTTTTAATTGAAGTTTTTATTGAAAGTTTTTGTATCATAACTAGAACTCTACCATTGACTACATTCCCAGCCCTCATTGCAATCTTAGCTAATTGTTGACCTTAAATTATCACCACGCATGGGAATGCTTAAAAGGCTTTTGCTGAGCACCAAAATATCCTAAGTACTGTTTTTCTTAAGAATCCCCTCTACTCAAGACTTTTAAACTACTTCCCCTATCCCTTGTAAGGACACATGACTAGATGTGGCTACTGTAACCTTGGAAGGCTAGAGGCTCCCTGGGCCTCTAAAACCTTAGGCTGCTGTCTCTATCCAGTATCCAAGATGAAGAGCTTGTGACCATATCTGAAAAAAGGCTCTGACTTTGCAGCTGTGCACTGCCAGGACACTGCAACCTCTGCAGAGCTGGGGCACAGAGTGGCCTTTCTGCCTGCAGAAGACTTATTAGATGATGTTCTTAGTCTAAATCCTAACAACCTTTAAAAGAAAAGACCGGATCTAGAAGGGATTGGCCTCTAAGGAAGTCATGTACTGCCGATCCCTAGACCTGCCTTCCTCCTGTGAAATTGCATCTTCTGCTTATCCTGCCGCAGCATCAACAGCAGCAGAAGGCTGGCTTGCACACACCAGACAGTAAGCAACCATACACTAGACATTCACCATTTGGGCACAGATTGCTTCAAGGAAAAGAATACAGTCTACAATGATAAAAGCACATGGCCTCGCCCTTATTAAACTAAGAAGACAGAAGACGTGGCATGCTGTTCAGCTTGAGATTCCCCCTGCAGATGCCCTCTGCTGCAGGTGGAGGAACAGCAAGTCAGGACCTGGAGCTTATCTTCTCCAGCACCTACAGTGTTCACAGTCACATCCTACTGCTCTGAGACAATATTAAATTTCCTAACAACTCAGAAGAAGCTCTTGGACAACCCGATTCTAGTCTCACCATGGTACCTTGAATGGTTGCCTGCAGCACTACATCTAAGATAAGAAAGAGCACTAAAGGGCCTGCTCCAGAAGTCAGAGTGAGCCAGAAAGCAATGTAAGGAGCAAATAAGGCTTTTCTTCCTGGCATGCACTATGTCAATAAAGAATTGCTGAGTGCATACCATGTGTGTTCTTTTGTGACTGGGTTACCTCACTCAAGATGATATTTTCTAGTTCCATCCATTTGGCTAAGAATTTTATGAAGTCATTATTTTTAATAGCTGAATAGTACTCCACTGTGTACAAGTGGCTATTAGCCCAAAAGCTCAGAATACCCAAGATACAACTCACAGACCACATGAAGTTCATGAAGAAGGAAGACCAAAGTATGGGTGCTTCGGTCCTTCTTAGAAGGGGGAACAAAATACCCATAGGAGGAAATATGGAGACAATGTGTGGAGCAGAGACTGAAGGAAAGGCCATCCAGAGACGGCCCCAACTGGTGATCCATCCCATATACAGTCACCAAACCCAGACACTATTGTGGATGCCAAGAAGTGCTTGCTGATAGGAGCCTAATATATCTGCCAGAGCCTGAGAAATACAGAAGCAGATGATTGCAGCCAACCATTGGACTGAGCGCAGGGTCCCCATGGAGGACTTAGGGAAAGAACTGAAGGAGCTGAAGGGGTTTGCAACCCCATAGGAAGAACAACAATATCAACTAATGAGACCTCTACCTCCCCAAGCTCCCAGGCACTAAACCATCAAGCAAAGAGTACACATGGAGGAACCCATAGCTCCAGCCACATATGTAGCAGAAAATGGCCTTGTTGGGCATCAATGGGAGGAGAGGCCCTTGGTCCTCTGAAGACTTGATGCCCCAGTGTAGGGGAATGCCAGGGCAGGGAGGCAGGAGTGGGTAGGTGGGTGAGTATCCTCATAGAAGCAGGGGGAGGGGGAATGGAATAATGGGTTTTCAGAGGGAAAACCTGGAAAGGGGATAAGATTTGAAATGTAAATAAAGAAAATATCCAATTAAAAAAAAAAAAAAAAGAATTGCTGAGAACAAGCCCGTGATCCTTGTAACTTGAACGCCACTGTGAACAGGTAATCATTTACTCCAAATATAAATTACTTGAATAGTGACCTATAATGTATAAAGTATTATAGAAATTATTATTTTAATTGAGCAAATATTTTCCTTGCTCATACACAAAGCCACTAAAAATATAAAAGAAAAAATAACAAAAAAGGAAGGCTGTCTTAGGGTTTTACTGCTGTAAGTAGACACCATGACTAAAGCAACTCTTATAAGGGATAACATTTGATGGGGCTGGCTTACAGGTTCAGAGTTTCAGTGCGTTATCATCAAGGCAGGAAGCACAGCAGCATCTAGGAAAGCATGGTGCTGGAGGAGCTGAGAGTTCTACATCGTCATCTAAAGTGTCCCCAAGCAGTTAGGAGGAGCCTCTCAAGGCCCACCCCCACAGTGACACACTTCCTCCAACAAGGCCACAGCTCCTCCAACAAAGCCATACTTCCTAATAGTGCCACTCCCTGGGCCAAGCATATTCAAACTACCCCAAAGGCGGTCACCAAGTAGTTGCAAACAAGTTATGAAGGAAACCAGCTTGTAATGATTTGGTTTAACAAAACAGTAACTATTACTAAATACCCTACATGACATGAGCAGAATTCAAGGAAAAGAATGGACAAATCAGGTCTGCCTTTGAGGAGGCTGTGCAGCCCTAGCACTCTGTGCCTCTCTGCAATAATGTAACACATTACTTTCCAGATCAACTTCGATTAACTGACTCAGAGAGAGGTTACACTTATACTTACCTGTCATCATATTGCTGGCAAATTTGGACAATGTTTGAAACAAGAAACAAGAAGCAATTACTAAATGAATATCAAATATATATTCTTCTACCTGTAAAAATTAAGGGCAATGTCACAGGGAAGATGGGACAAGCTTTCTATCCAGAGGCAGCAACAGCATGTGCTACAATAAAGAACACTGACAACCACCTGTAAGTCCTGCTCTACTCAGGAGGGTGGCTGTATTGCACTGGAATCTGTATTGTACCAAAACCTGTTTGCTTTTGGTGAAAAGGAGAACAAAAGCCCAGTGGCACTTTGAGAAGCTTCCTTGGGCAGCTGTGTGAAGGATGGATTTGCAGAGAGGTGAGACAGGGAGATCAGTTGGGCTTTACTGCAATAACCCATGTGAGACTCAATAAAAGCTTGAACAAGGGTGGTGGCAATTTGAGAAACTGGTAAAGGGTCGTACACGATAAAAGGATCATGGGGAGAATAGACAGAGAACAATGGGGTGATGGCCGGGATGATGCCAGGTGAAAGCAAACAGGGGGGGGGGGGGCAGAAAAAAACAGCCTTCTGAAGGGATGACTTCCCAGTGGCCTAGGAAAGGCTATTCTTTGCATTTAGGCAAAGAGTGATTTTTTTTTCTCTTCTTCAGCAATTATATAAAAAAGAATGAGACATTGCCTGTAGGCTCTCTACATTCCAGGGGGAAAGAGCATTCACTGTCATATTAAAAGGTCTGCCCCTTTGGACAGCAATGCTGCTAGCCTATGGAGCCAGAATTCAGTGCAGATATCATGGTGCCACTACTTCAACTCCACCAGTAACCTGCTGTGGCATCTTTTTTGTTTGTTTGTTTGTTTGTTTGTTTTAGATTTTTTTAGGTTTTTTTTTTTCAAGACAGGGTTTCTCTGTATAGCCCTGGCTGTCCTGGAACTCACTTTGTAGACCAGGCTGGCCTACTGGAGCAGCTGCTACAGCTGATGTCAGAGTGTGTGTATTACAGAAAACTTTTTCCTTTCTTCTTCTTCCTTCCTTTCTTCTCAATCTTATATACAATAAACACTACTAAAGCCAAATACACAAATAAATTAAAAAGAACATATATTCTTCAAGAAGTATAAAAAACCTGCAGTTAAGTCACTCCTCACTTGACCCACCTTCCGACCTTAATCATTTATCCAGTCTTGCATCCAGAAGCATGTTTGCTTCAAATGAACAAGCTCACATGACCCCCAAACTGTACTGTAAATCTGAGGTACGACTGTGACACAATTTTAAAGATGAAAATAAGAATATGACTGCACACACATACACATGTGTCAGGAGGAAGAGATTTATTTAACAGCCTTTGAACATGGAGCAAGGGGTGGAAGACAAGAGGCAAACCATCACTGCTCTATTTCTCCACCTATACCACCACCGGCTAGCCTCAAGTACACACCCACCACCTCCACAATCCTGCTGACCATCCTGCTGGAGACCCTCACTTGCTAGTGGTTCACTCAAAGTCATTTCAGAGCTACCTCTAGTTCTACATGGATTCTAAGGCACTAGGTTTCCAATAACATAGTACACATAAGGACGGGCAATAAAATGGAAAGTCTGCACATTTGGCTGTGTGGTCTTCTCTTAACCAGTTTCACTTTCCAATGTTTTAATTGCCTATAGGCAGTTGTGGTCTAGAAATATTTGATGAAGGATTCCAGAAAAAAATTAAAAGTACTAAATGGTCTATGTTCTAAGTAGGATGATGAACGCTTACTTGCTCTGCCCAACTCTGTTCCTCCCAGAAATTGAGCCATCCTTTCGTCCATGTTTCAACTCTTGACACTACCAACCCACTAGTAACCTGGTAGCTATCTTGGTTATCAATCAAATGGAACGTGGTTATCAGCACAGGTCTTCCATTCAGGTAACCTCTTTTTACTTCACAATGTCTCAAAATCAAGAGTAGTAATACAGGCAATGCTATTTCATTATACTTGTATAAACATTCTATTTTGTAAGTGTTTTTCTCCATGACTAATCTGTAAATTAAACGTCAGCACACGTGAGTACCTACAGGAGAAAACATTTTAACTGGAGAATGCATGGGACTCAGTATTTCCCAAAGTTTCAAGCATCCAGTTTAGGTTTTGGAACAAATCCCAAGGGTAAGGGAAAATTACTGCAATATTTTCCTGGCAAGACAGGAACTTTGTCTTCACACTAAGAGAAATATAATTCTCCTCATGCCTGGGAACATTTCTCTTGAGGAAAAAAACGAAGACTTACTATAAAAAGCAAAAAATGAAAACTTTTAGGGAAAAATACAGAATAATCTTACAACTTTGGATATTTTAACAATAGTAAATGTTTTTTTTCTTCCCTTGTAACACACACTCACTCACATGCACACACACATGCACATCAAACTATAAATGTGAAGACTGATAAATATTTATTCCATTAAAAATTATTAACTGAAATGGCTATAACTGAGAAATTTAAACAAAAGCCACATACTAGAAAATATCTGCCACTCTTTAAAAGATTTATGATTTTAATTTGTGTATGACTGTATGTCAGCATGTGCAGGTACCTGTGGAGGCCAGAAGAGGGTGCCAGATTCCCTGGAGCTGGAGACACAGGCAGTCGTGGACTTCCCAATGTGAGTGCTACAAACTAAACTGATTTTCTCTGCAAGAGCAGCAAGTGCTTTTAACCACTAAACAATCTCGCAAGCCATCTCACATACATCTCATAATACAGGTAACATTTTTACAGAATAACATATATATTTTTTTGTCGCGTGCCCCCCGCCGACCAGCAGGAATAAGACGCGGGACAAACCAGGTTTCTTCTCAGGACAGTTTACTCAGGAAATGTATCATGGTGAATGGCAATGCAGAATGGCACTGCATGCAGTTACGGAGTGAGAATGGTGCAATGGCGGAATGGGGCCGAGAAGAGTGGAGTAACAGGGGAGTGGTAGAATGGAATGGGGGCCCTGAGCCAACCCAGGAGCAGCTATTTAAACCCTGTCCTGGTCAACCACCGAGCTGCCCCGTGGCTCTCGCTCATACCCCAGGTAGTAGGGCACAAGATCAAACAACAGCCGACACTGCCTAATGCCAATTAGGAGTTGTTTATGCCAGTACAGCTGAGGCGGTCTGTAGAATGGCTCCCTACATATTTTTTAAAACTGGCGTACACATAGCTTTTTCTAAAACATAAAGAATCAAAACATCCAGGTCAATGAAACCAATAAAGATATTTAAAATATCAAGACACTAGAAAAGTGGACACACCCCTATTTTAAGGTTGAAAGCCGTTAAATTAACTCCTAGTGATGATTCAGATTCTGAGTCATTACCTGACCCACCCTCCTCAAGAGTTAATTTCTCACTCTTGTTAGTTTTGCCTGTAAACAATAAATGCTTTAAGTGCAAAGCAATTTAGAACCTTACATACATACTAACAAAATACATGAACTAACTACTGTCAAGTAAAAAGCCTAGAAAGTAACCAGAAAAATACAAACTTAATCATCTTGAAACCTAAATCCATGAGATTTTGCATGAGAATGACCAATGCCGTGACCAGAAGGAGGATTCAACAGCAAACAATGCTGGTGGGTGTGACGTGGCATGCCTCACAGGACCAGAACCTGGATGTCATCAGGCATGGTCCCCTTATCTTACAGACATATTTAAAAGAAGCTCACCCACTCGATGATATTTATCAAAGTTGAATTCTCAGGCTCAGCATCGTTTGATACATGTGTAGAAAACTGACAACTCCAAGCAACAATGAATGGATCCACTTCTTTTCTGTGTAATTTTCTTTTTGCATGTGAGACACACAGATTTCTGTTACCAATCCCTCAAAAGCATCCTAATATATTAACTTTTAAACTATTTCACGAGGCACTTATTTCTCCTCTGAGATAAAATTGGCCACTCACTGGTCTGCTTCCCTTCACTATAGACTTGTTGCTATATTTTCTATAATTTTATAAATGTGATTTTATAACATGTGACTTTTTGAGTTTGGCTTCTTTCCCTTATCATGACAGAGTTGTATGTACCTATGTTGTTCGCATAAGTACTTCTTTCCTTTACACTGATGAGACATGCCATTGGATGGATGAACCGTATTTTGTTTCTCTATAGAATGACAACAGGTTGTCTAAAGTTGCAGCATATTACCAAAAAGCTCATATGAATATTGATAAATGCTTCTTTATACAAACCTGTTTTCACCTCCATGTCCAGAAAGTCTGACACACACAGAGGGTTTATATTTAATGTCCTAAAAACTTACCTACACTCTGTTATTTCTTCCTCAGTGCTGGTGAGTTCCACATCTATCTGGAGATAGAGACTGAAGCCAGAGCACTTTCCCAGCAAACACAGGAGCTGGGATTGATCATCAACATTACAAGAGGAGAGAGAACAGAGGGCAGGGAAGAAAGTGTAGCTCTTCCACATACCCTAACACTTAGCATGGCTCCTCTTTGTTCTTGTAACCATTTTGATAGGTATTTTGATTATATGTGTTATTCCTCATTCCTTAGCTTTAAAATAGTGTTTTTCTTCCTTTCGATGAAACAAAAAGCTAAAGAGTTAAGATTAATAGTGTTCCTAGAAGTTATGACACCTACTTATCAGTGTGAAACAAGGACTGGACAACCAAGTGCTAAGAAGTTCTATAAGACTCCACAGTATGGAGAAATGGAGGAAAACATGATTAAAGTTGTTATCTTTCCAATTAATATATAATTCAACTAAAGAAAAGATAATTTGGAATTATGACCAAATAATTCCTCTCTCCCCCCTACAAAACAAAATCTATTCTATCAGAAAAACAGATTAAAGAAGAAGTATATACAATTTTGAGTACATACAATATACAAGTACTGTGTCAGGGTTCCTAGATATTAAAAGTCTATTTTATATAAAACAAACTCAAGATAAATGCAATTTAAAATCTAAGCAGACCTTATCCACACAGAAAGACCCTGCCTTCTGGTTCATGACCTCAAATTTACACAATGGAAAGCAGGCTCTGTATGTATTGGAGTGATCAGAACCCTAGCCTTAACCCTAACCCAACCATAACCATAACCATAACCTTAACCCTAGCCCTAAGCAATTGTTGGCCCAAATGTGCCAGGCTTCACTTACATCCCTAAATACATCAACTTTCATTTTGCAAAGACTTTGAAAACACAGCACTTTCATCTTGATATATAAATCTGTCAACCAAATCTACATTAGTACCTTTCATGTCTACTCTTTCCTGTCCACTCCTGTCTACTCTCCCCGTCCTCAAGCTCCTGGAGCATACACAAATGTTTATATAAAAGATCCTTCAAGCTAGGCGTGGTGGCGCACGCCTTTAATCCCAGCACTCGGGAGGCAGGGGCAGGCGGATTTCTGAGTTCAAGGCCAGCCTGGTCTGCAGGGTGAGTTCCAGGACAGCCAGGGCTACACAGAGAAACCCTGTCTCGAAAAAACAAACAAAAAACCAAACCAAAACAAACAAACAAACAAACAAACAAAAAAGATCCTTCAAAGACTGCTCCTCACACTGTCTAACCCAATTGTGACAATGATGTGACACTCAGCCATCCAAAGCTCCAAACTCCCAATTCTGGCCTCCATGGGTTCTCAGTCTCCTCTGCAAATCTGATCACTGCCCCTCTCCAATCCCCACTCCCTCCCTTCTTCCCTCCTTCCCTTTCTTCCCCCTCCCTCCCTTCCTCCTCCCTCCCCCCTACCCCACCTCTCTTAAAAATAAATGACTGAGCCTCAAAGAAAGAAGCAGCCGGAGGATATTCTCCCTGTAGAAGGAAATAATCTGCAGGTTTCAGCCAGCTAAGCTCCAGGCTACTACCCATCTCACATCACACTCATGTTGTAGGAAGTTAATATCACTTCAACTTCAATTTTAAAACAGGGAACGTTCCAGTATATTTTCTTCTGTGATGAACTATTAAAATATAGCTGCTGAAGAGATAACTTCCCAAACACACCACAAAAGGGCCAGATATTCCAGCATCCTTCACTCTACACCTGACTCTTAAGTTAGGCCAGCAGCCTTAATGCTGAATAAGTTTTCTTACTCACTGAAATGCAGGGATGCCACAAGTTATCAAGGTAGCTATGCTTAATCCACGACTTGAGATTATATGTAATGCAGAAAATTGGAAATGTGAGTTTCCTCACCATCGTTTATCAAAAGTTAGAATGTTTCCCACTTAAGTAATTTGATACATCTCTTATCACTGAAAACACTATGCTCAAATATAGAAAACAGGTTCTTTAAGCGCCTGAGAGTCTGAGGCCTGTCAATCAGTCTTACATCAGAATTACAGGTACTGGCATATTTGGGCCAACAAAGTACCATTCTGATCATATCAATAAATACAAAGCCTGCTTCCTAATTAATGATGCCACAGCTAAAATAGCATACTGCAGACAGTATCTTCTTCAGGACAGCCACCAGGTACCAGCAGACCTGTAGTATAAAGCATGGCTATTTGATTGAGGAAGCTAGAAGATGTTCTTAGACCTGATTTTCAAGATTCTTAATACCACACTGGCCACATGATGAACAAGCAAGAGAATAGCTAGAGAATCATAAATGTATGTATAATATTAATTCTGATATGAGAAGAAAGAGATAAAACTCTAATTCCCTGAAAAACTGTCCTCATACATGGATTTTTTTTCAGATTTGAACTAATGTCTTATGAAATATTATGAGGTGCTGACAGGTAACATCACAATGTACCATTATAGGGTGTTCTTACCTCGCTACCTGCTCAATCTATCTTTATAGGACAGCTGTAGTCTATGCCAGCCACCACTGAAATACTATCATATAGCACATATCTATATTAGTTTAGGAAACTTTTATTTTCTTCCTCACAGCTATCAAAGTAAATACACCAATGGATAGAAAAACAATTTGCAAAAAAATACAAATGCTTGTATTCAATGTAACTCAGAGAAAACAATTATGCTATGTAAACAAAGATTTTTATATGAATATTAAAAATGCAAGTTAAGAAGCTTGAAAGAAAACACAAAACGTTTAGGGCTGTGTTGTCAAAGAGAGAATGGAGAGATGACAGTGTTTCCTTTGCTAAAACACACAAAGAAAGACAGGTGATCTTCCAAACATTTATCTACCAATAGGAAAGAAAGAAGAACTCATCTGGATTAGAGATGATTCTATGCCAAAGAAGACAATTCAAGGTCAAAAGTACAAGGCCTAGTCCAATGATGGCCAAGTATCAAGGTCCAGAAACAAACATGAAATTATTCACAGAAGGAACCAATAACAAACACATCCTTTGAAATTTAGAGATGGCACCTAATAACACCTAGACGAGTGAGGAGACAAACACGAACACAGTAAATGGCAAGGACATAAGCTTGCAGCATCATAAATAAGCCCATTTACTCCTATACTCCTTACGTAGTACCTTTGATGCTTTGCATGGTCGTTGCTCTCGCGCGCTCTCGCTCTCTCTCTCTCTCTCTCTCTCTCTCTCTGCTCTCCATCCCTTCTCCTCTCTCCCTCTCCCTCTCCCCCTCTGTCCCTCCTTTTCTCCCCACAGCAACTCCCTTGGCCTCAATCCTTGGGACCAGTGAGTTCACCCTAATTGAAAAAAAAAAAAAAAAGGTTTGAATTACTATAGCAACCAAAAAATACCTGTGAAACTATTAAGACTGTGATAGTAGCCCTAAAAACCTATACACAGAAGCAACACAGGTGGATATATGTGCTTGTGCTTGTGTGTGTGTGTGTGTGTGTGTGTAGGAAAAAGAGGCCCTGAATTTGAGAGGGAGTGTGGGGTGGGATCAAGAGGAGGAAGAGGAAATGATATAAATATAATAATCATACATGAAATTCTCAAAAAACATTATTTTAACTAGTGTCCTAGTTTGTTTCTTTTGTTGTGATAAAACACTGACCAAAACCAACGTGAGGAAGGAAAGTATTTATATTATTTTGCACTTCCATACCACAGTTGATCATTGAGAAAAAAGTGGATAAGAAACTCAGAGAAGGACCTGAAGCCACAGCCATAGAAGATACGCCTACTGTAAGACACTACTTCCAATGACGTGCTTAGCTTGTTTCCTTTATAAGAACTACCTGCTGAGGGGAGGACTCATACCATCCACAATGAGGTAGGCCCTCCCACATCATTAATCAGGAAAAAGCCCCCACAGACTTGCCTACAGGCCAGTCTGATAGAGGTAACTCTTCATTTGAGACACCCTCTTACCAGATATGTATAGGTTTCTGTAAAGTTGATTGAAAAAAATCTGCAAAATTAATTGCCAGAAGGAATTAATTTCAAAAGCAAGGTTGAAAGTCCATATCTCACACCAGTCAGTTAGATGGACCTTAGGAAAATACTATGGTTAGGGCATTTCATAGAGCAGATTTCTCAGTCCTGGGACAGGGGACCTCTTTGCTCAACAGCTTTAACAAAATCTAATCACTTCCCATAGGTCTCATTCCCAAACCTCATTACAGTGGAGGTTATGGTTTCAAAATAAGGAGACACAATTCTTTATAGCAGATTACAAAAGAAAATAATTCTGATCATAAATACAGTGAGAAACCTATGGCGGAATGATACACAGGCATGTAAGAGCTGACTCCCAGATGTCTTCTGAAAGGTTACACAATGACAACATTGTGAACCAAACATGGTAGTATCAGCCAGGATATGCTTACTCAGCACCGAACAACCCAGAGGAAGAGTGGGAGCAAGATGGAGACTTTATACGTCACAGACTTGTACAGCACAGACTTGACCTCTGCTCTACAGGACCTTACATAGGAACAATGAGCTGTAACTGGCAAGATGAAGGCCCATTCTGCAAAGATAACAATAATAATGTCATGTGTGTGTTCAGAGGAAGGAAAAGCCCTGGAGCCTGGGCATGGCCAGGAATGCACCTGTACAATCTGAGATCTTGCTGCTTCTCCATACTCATTTTGATCGCATGGCATCTTCTGAGTTGTGTATGTGCATACTTGTTCCTAAGATTTTCACCAAATCCTTTGGGTCTAGAATGCCTTTCTTCTATTGTGAAGTCCTTTTCCTAGATTGCTGTTGTTGGTAGGCCAAGAACTGGTTGTGTTCATTCATTTGTTCATTGGTCATATTGACACAAGCTAGAATTATCTGGGAAGGACTGTAACTGAGACAACGCCTCTAGCAGATTACCTGTAGGAAGGTTTCCTTGATTAATGATGGCTGTCGGAAGGCCTAACACACTGGGTCAATGCCACCCCTGGGCAGGTATTTCTAGGGCTGGAGGGGCACGAGGGAAGATAAGAAAGCAAGCTGTGCAACCCATGAGGAACAAGCCAGCAAGCAGCTGAGCTAACCAAGGATCCAGTTAACTCCATGTTGTTCTAGGCTTCAATTCTTCCCCTCAAGTTCCTGCCTTGAGTTTCTGCCTTGACTTCCAGATGTAATCTATAAGGCAAATAGATCTTTTCTTCACAAAGTTGCTTTTGATCCTGATCTTTATCACAGCAACTGGAAGCAAAATGTGATAGTGGAATAGCTGAGTCATATCATCGACCTATTTTTAGTTTCTTGAGAACACTTTACACTGACTTCCAGAGAACCTATAAGAGTGTGCAATCTGACCAACTGTGGATAAGGGTTCCCTTTTCCCCACATCCTTACCAGCAAATGTTTTTCAGCTAGGTAAGAGGATATTTAAAATGAATACTAAATAATTCAAATAATTGCAAATTTTCATTTATGTCACCCTAATTTTCTAATGGCATTGAATTGAGAAACTTTTTTAAGCCACATTTATTTTTTCATTTTGAAGAATACAACGGAATGCTGTTCAGGTTCATAGCCCATTTGTAATTTGTTTCTGGATTCTTTGTTTTTGGTTACAAAATGACCCTCTACATAGTCCTCACCAGCTAAGGCTTTCCTCCCACTCTCTAGGCTTCCTGTCCACTTGATTGTTTCTCTTGGGACCTAGAAATGTTTAGTGTTAATGAGGTTCCACTTCATCAATTGTTGACTTTAATTTCTGAGCAAATGGATTCCTATTCATCAAGTCCTTTCTTATACTGTTTCTTAGAGTGCACTGCCAGTTTGCTTCTAGCAATGTTAATGTTTCAGGAGTTACACCAATTATGTCTTTAACAAATTTGTGTAACCTAAACAAGACCTTAACAGTAACAAACAATACCAGCTGACACAACAATGTGCATTGAGGAAATCTCACAAGGTTCCACCCCTAAGTGAAGAACTGTAGGAGGTCAGTGACTCTGAGAGGGGGAGAATCAATGTTCCCCAGCAAATGGTAGGACGGTTTGTTGTTGTTTTGGCTTGTTTTTGTTTGTTTGTTTGTTTGTTTTTTGATGGTAGTGAGAGGACTTATGAATTATGTAATTCTTCCATGAGTTTCCTGAGCCTCGTAAGTTTTAGCTTTCTGAGTCTTATGAAATTCTTCCTCCATCCTAGAGTGTTTTTTTTAATTCAGAGATAATGCTCTACACTCTCTTCCTATCAGGATCAAGAATGCAGTATAAGAGAAGGTTTTTGACATTTCTAGGAGACACAATCTCAAAGGAAACATCCTGTTCCTCCAGTTCTCAGAATATTTCTGTCCCATCTTCTACAATAATCCTTGAGACTCAGGTGTAGGAGTTCTCTGTTGTATTTATCAGTTGCAACTGGTATTCACAATTTATCTCTTCATCAGTTGGGGTTTTCTGTAAATGTCTCTGTTGCAAAGAGAAATTTTCTAGAAGACGAGTAAGAACTAAACTTAACTGTGAGTATAAGGACAAATATTTTAGAATATAGTTACAAATTATGACAGTTTAATAAACTGGTAGTTGAAGGGTTTTGTCCAAGATCCATGACTTTATTAGCCCTTAGAATTTGGACAGGTTTTCAGTACCAAGTATAATTCTCCTCTTGCTGAGTATCATGTAAGTCCAATTAGAGATCGTAGTTATTGCCACAGTATGCATGCCACTGCTGTACCCCTGGGGCCGTCATGCCATACTGCTTGCTGTTGTACTTTATAGGTGTCATAGCTGGATAGGACTATTGGCTGCTTCCTTCCTTTGAAGCTTGGATGGCACCTTCTGGTAACATAAAATATAATTCTCAGTGGGAAGTCTTTCAGGACAGTTCCAGCTTAGGGACCTTTGAGATTCTTGTCTGAAAATCATGGATGTCTTCAGCAACAGGGACTTACCTTCTACCTCGGGGGAATAACCAAGGGCAATAGCAGTAGGCTATAATCTTTTGAGAGTCTCTTGAACAACCCTGACCAATAACTTATATGATGGCTTTTCATGCCTGGTATTGTGGTTGTTTGAAGTTCTACAGCTCTTGAAGAAGGTATAACCATGAAGTCTAGCCAGCATGGTTGCCCAAACATGACCTAAACAAGGATAACACCAATAGACATGATAATGTAGAGAGGAAACACTCATGAGGCTCAACCCTAGACAAAGAACTACAGGCAGCAGAGAAAGAAGAGAATGGGAGACGAGCACACCAACTGTCTATCCAATATGAAATGGAAAGCATGTACATACAAATAACATTCTTATGGACTGAACAGATTATATTATGTATTTAGAAATATACATATTAAACACACATATATGTTATATATGTGTATATGTATATATGTGTGTGTATATAATGTGTACTATATACATAAACACACATGAAACAATCTAAGAAAAAAGAAGCTATGAATTTGAAAGAGAAAAGGGGATGGAGTAAATGAAAAGGTGGTTTGAGAGAGCAAATAAAAGAATGAAATATAATTAAAAATAGCTTTTTGATTAAAAAAAGGCACTTTATTAACACATATACATTGCCTAAAATGTAGGGTTTCACTGTGACATGCATGTCATGTATTCTGCACATAATCAACCCCACTGTCCCTGTCTAGTTCCTCTATCCTTCCCTACTGGTGACTTACCTGTTTCCAAATAGACCCTCTTCTGCACTCAAGTCCTTTTTTTCTTTAAATCTACTTCAATATGATAAAATATGCAATATGTATTTTCTGAGTTTCACTTACTCTACTTACTATAATGATTTCCATCCATTTTCCTGCAAATAAAAATATTTTCAAACTAGTTAAGCTTTCAAGATGGGTTTTTATTAATGCATGAAACATGAACAGTTCCAAAGTTTGGCAACTGTAGACCAGAACCTATTGATTCAAAGCTAAATGAAAAGCAACTAGAAATATCAACAGACAACTGCCTGAAATCGAAGGAAAGTTCTAAACTCATTAAAAACTTTATCAGTCTTAACAAACAAGATGCTTAAAACCCTTGTTTATTCTATTATCCTTTTCTTCAATAATCATGGTTTTCTAAAGTAATCCTCTAACATCTCCTCCCATGACACGTGGCAGTAAAATCTTGTCACTTTCTATTTTTAGTAAAGAGAGAAAAAACACAAAAATTTGGTAAACATAAGATAAGTTTAACTAGTGAAATCTTTCCAGTTTCACTAACAGTTGAAAACAAAAAACAAAAACCGGGCGTGGTGGCGCACACCTTTGATCCCAGCCAGACATACATAGTTAAAAGATAACAGTAGCCAGATGGTGGTGGTGCACGCCTTTAATCCCAGCACTTGGGAGGCAGAGGCAGACGGATTTTTGAGTTAGAGGCCAGCCTGGTCTACAAAGCAAGTTCCAGGACAGCCAGGGCTATACAGAGAAACCCTGTCTTGAAAAACCTTAAACAAACAAACAAAAAAACCAAAACAAACAAACACACACCACTTACTGATGTGCCACTACAATGCTCTAAAATAGTCAAGAAAGAAACGACACAACTACATGATCATTATTTAAATAAGTACTCTAGTGGTAAATTTTAAATGAATATGTTACAGGAAAATGAGGGTCATTAAAGAGAAGGCATAATGGTGTTTTATGATCATACATTCTAAGCAAGGGTTCAAAAGTATGATGATCTGGCTTCATTGGCCATTATATGCATGTACTGACAATCTGTTCGTTTTTGTTGTTAAGGACACAGCAGAATGTACATATCCATTTCTATATCAGTGGGCATCTGGGTTGCTTCCATGTGGAGGCTATCATGAATTAAGCCATTGCTGACCTACAGCTTTATGGCCCTATGTACCACATGCATTTTTCTTGGAAATGAACTTCAAAGCAGGACTGCTGGGTTATCAGGCAGCCTGGCTCAGCTTTAGTAGATTCCACCAAGAACATTATTCTTCTTGAGCTATTAATGGCAGAAGTAACATTACTTTTTTAAAATACAGAATGAGTTGTTGAGTTTTCTTCTTCGATATTACATTGGTAAAAGGAAGTTAGACAGCTTGTGGCATAATGGCACTACCCAGCTCTAATATCTGAGTCACATAAACATGTTTTTTTAAAGTGATGCTTCCCCACTTCCATCCCCTGCCAAACCAAGCTTTTGATCAACAAAAGCCAGGAGTACTTCTTCATGACTCCACTCTTGGAATCAAAAATACCAATGTAATGAATTGGTTAAAAATGCACCTCTTGAGGAAAGTAAAAAGATCACACAAGTATAATGAATTATTATTTTGTCTAATCTTAACTTTTTTATATTATTTTTTACCTACAGGTAAAAACCAAGCCAAAGATATGCATTAATTTCTTTAAAATCTCTGTTTTCCTCTTATTAACTTCCTAATGGAAAGAAAGGTTCTAGATTAGATTAACTATCCACGGCAACTATGGCCAGAGGCAGGACTGACACCTACAACCACTCAGGAGGAGCTAGAGCCCTTTGAGTCCCTAGGCTTCCTAGGATACAAATAAATACAGGGGATAGGGGTGGGAGGCTATGGATGAGACTTTGTCTCAAAAGCAACACAGAACAATGTAAAAACTGGCAACTATCACATGTAAAGAAATTCAAGTGCTAACAATGGTTTCAAAATCAAAAGGCAACCTTTTAAAGAGGCACAGTGAGCACTACAAACCAGCCACCTCAAAACCAAGGAAAAAGGAAATAAAAATCTCATGACAGACATGAAACCGACATTAGGACTTCTTCCAAAAGATAACGACCATCTGCAATTTGATACTAAAATGTCTAATCTGACAAGAACGATCAAGAAGCCATGCCCTTAAACAACTAACTTTTTTTGGGTAGATTATCAAATTTCTTGAAGACAATAAACAAATGAAGTAAAATATCATCACATTATCTCCATCTACCAAAGAAAGGAAACGACAAAAATGGACAAACAGAACAAAACCCACTGCAGTACCTAGTTTTCAAAGATGTCAGACTGGGCCCAAAAAAACCAAAAGTACAGACAATCTTACAGATGAGATCATTAATAACCTGAAAAACAATGGATATAGCTAACATGTCATTGAAAGACGGAACTATAGTACTACCTGAGGACACAGCAATACCAGAAGATGCTCCAACGTGTAATAAGGACACGCATTCCACTATGTTCATCTCAGCCTTATTTATAATAGCCAGGAGCTGGAAAGAACCCAGATGTCCCTCAACAGAGGAATGGATACAGAAAACGTGGTACATTTACACAATGGAGCTATTAAAAACAATGAATTCATGAAATTCATAGGCAAATGGATAGAACTAGAAAATATCATCCTGAGTGAGGTAACCCAATCACAAAAGAACACACATGGTATGCACTCACTGATAAGTGGATATTAGCCCAGAAGCTCAGAATACCCAAGATACAATTCACAAACCACATGAAACTC
The DNA here is from genome assembly GCA_902729485.2 of Mus minutoides. Classification (NCBI taxonomy): domain Eukaryota; kingdom Metazoa; phylum Chordata; class Mammalia; order Rodentia; family Muridae; genus Mus; species Mus minutoides. The sequence goes on along the minus strand of LR750884.1, from coordinate 208,427 downwards.
AAGAAGAAGGAAGACCAATGTGTGGATGTTTCAGTCCTTCTTAGAAGGGGGAACAAAATACTCATGGGAGGAAATATGGAGACAAAGTGTGGAGCAGAGACTGAAGGTATGACCATCCAGAGACTGCCCCACCTGGGGATCCATCCCATACACAGTCACCAAACCAGGACAATATTGTGGATGCTAACAAGAGCTTGCTGACAGGAGCCTGATATAGCTGTCTTCTGAGAGGCTCTGCCAGTGCCTGACAAATACAAAAGTGGATGCTCATAGCCCTCCACTGGACTAAGTACAGGGTCCCCAATGGAGAAGCTAGAGAAAGGACCCAAGTAGCTGAAGGGGTTTGCAGCCCCATAGGAGGAACAACACTATGAACCAACCAGTACCCCCAGAGCTCCCAAGGACTAAACCACCAGCCAAAGAGTACATATGGTAGGACTCATGGCTCCAGCTGCATATGTAGCAGAGGATGGCCTAGTAGGTCATCAATGGGAGGAGAGGCCCTTGGTCCTGTGAAGGCTCTATGACCCCCATGTAGGGGAATGCCAGGGCCATGAAGCGGGAGTGGGTGGGTTGGTGAGCAAGGAGAGGAGAGAGGGAATAGGGGGGTTTTGGAGGGAAAACCAAAAAAGGGGATATATGTGTGTGTGTGTGTATATATATATATATATATATATATATATATATATATACACACACATACATACACACATGAAAGACAGAAATAAAGCCCATGCCGATTATACACAAAGACTGCTTTCTGGCAACAGAACAAACATGTATGACTATAAATCTCACAGGCAAACACACAAGCTCTAAGCAAGGCATATTAAAGGCTTTTAACAGGACAAGCTTTTCTTTAAGTTGGGAAGGCATGTATAGCACACACACACACACACACACACACACACACACATAAACACAGAGCTACTCATCTGCATTTTCATGTTAACTGATAACAGTGGAAAGGCCAAAAGCTTAGAGAGCCAAGATGTATAGCCAGTGTCTGAAGTATTAGAAGAGGAAGGGTAGGAGTACATTCCCGTCATCAAAAGAACAACAATTAAGAGACAAGCAAACAAACAACCAAGCCACACAGTTGTCCTGACGGAGCAGTGCAGTGAGAGCACATATTCTCTTTCTGGGCCCTGCATTCCTTTCCCTCTTCTGTATCACGTGTTGGGTAAACTGCAGTGTCCTGTAATAGGTCTTGCAACAAGAGCCGAGGAGTTTTGTTGGTGTTGTTTGTATTTAATATCAGCCATGCCTCCCACCCCACCCCGCCCCACTAGAGAAATGGCTTTTGCAGAGCACCTGGGCTCAGTTCCCAGAAGTACCCAATGCCAACAATACTCTATAACTCTAGCTGCAGCATATTTAAGCCCTTCCTCTGACTTCCTTATATACCAGGGACACTGGTGGTAGACAAATATGCATGCAGACAAAATACTCATACACAAAAATAAAATAAATAAGTTTTAAAACTTAACAGTGCTCCCAAATTAATCACCTTTTCACCCCACATTTTCATAGTCAAAAAAAAAAAAAAATCAAACTTCAAACATAACACTTCTTTTATCCTTGATACCAAAAGTCCCAATCAAGTAAGCCTAAAAGCATTCACATAAAATATTTGCACTGTGTATACTAGAAGAGAGAAACCGATCCACCAACACTACCAGTAAAGCTTCAATCACATCTGGCAACTCAAGGAGATGGCAAGACAATTCATACATCAAAGAGGAGCTGACACACAAAGGATCCCACAAATTCTGACAGCGGTATATTCATTCACTAATAAAAACAGGATCTTCCTGTCTTAATCACAGTTCATCGAGAACAGAGATTCTCAACATGTGGTTCATGTATCAGATATCCTGAGTATCAGATATTCGCATTAATATTCATAACAGTAGCAACATTACAGTTATGAAACAGTGAAGAAAATAAGTATATGGTTGGGAATCACTACAACATGAGTAACTGTTTTAATGGGTCAAGCATTAGCCAGGTTGAAAACCACTGATCTAGACATTCCACACTGCACATTAAAAATATATATAATACATATAATATTTTAATTCAAAGTCAAATTATAATGACTATAATGAACCAAAACATTGCAACTATATAAATTTATACAAATAGAATATTCATATACACACATCAGTCAAATATATGTATACTTGTATCTACAGAGTTCTTTCTCTAATTCAACTTCAAAACACTTAGAATACACTATAAGTTTTAGACTTATACTCAGCACTCAAATTTAATTGATATCTTCTTCTTATGCTGACTGTTAAAAAAATCACAATTTTTGCATGACACTTAATGTGTACATTATTTTATACCATATACTTACTACATCAAACTTCTGAGTGATGTTTCCCTGGACGTCAAGTAAATAAACCTTGCCATAATGTGTACCCAGTGCCAAAAACTGTAAGAAAAATGGAGATGTCAATTAATTAATATGCTGTGTATTAGCATGCAGTTAATAGAAGCCTTTCAAAGTGAAAACACTTAGTGCATAAATATCTGCAATATCTTGGAAGATACACATTCCCTAGAAAAGGCATGGCTCCAGCCTGGGGAAAATGACAGAACCAGGCCTATTTTCCCGTGATAGTGCATCCCAGCTGTCAAAATGACTCATGAGGACCCTCATCTACTGACAACTAAAGGTGTGGATGTGCTCGGTACACAATGCCTGATGGACTGAGGCAGTAAATTAAAAATGCAGCAGTAAAAGCTCAGCCATGCTACAGTTGAACCCAAAGTCAGAGGAAATGATTAAGAAACTCTACCTAATTTAAGGTAAATGTGAAAATCTGGGCCATCATTTCAGGCCAATTGGGAGGGGGGGAATGCTCAAAAACAATAAAATATTGTTTCTGAATGGAAAAATCCATGCCATATTGAGGGATGGAAAAACCCTCAGATGTACTTGTAGCATCAGCTTTAGAATATCTCTATAAATGGTTCCACATAACCCTGAGCATAAATGTTTATATTCCAATGCAAAAATAATCCTTTCCTGTCAGTTAGTGACTGCTGGGCTACATATTCATTTTATGATATCAGGCTAGTTCATGCATCCCACTGTTTCTTTATTCCTCTGAACTGATCCTAAACAAGCCAGAAGAAACTTACAGACTACCTGAAATACGACATGAGATTTTTCTTCCTTTTCATTTCTCTAAGCTTTACTCAAATAGTCCAGAATCCTCTGTATTTCACTGCATGCGAGCATGCTTCATTGCAGCCTATAATGAAATGCTCAAATTCACAGGCACTACTAGGCATTTCAGTCAAGCAGGACAATCTTTAAAAAAAAAAATAACCTCACAGAAAGTCAAGATTTGAAGGGATTTATCAAAATAGAATTGCTAAAAATGAAATTTCAATTCAGGCACTTAAAATACGAAGCTCCATTAAAGAGGAACCACAAGAAGGGGAAAGGGGTTTCATTAGGAATTCATCCCCCGCAACGCCTTTCACTCCTGCAAGGTTGCCTTTTTTCAGGAAGAAAAAAGTCCCCTGGGTAAAAAAATCAATACTGGTTAATAAAACATCAGGTGTGCAGACATAACTAGGGATGACGATTCCGCTGCACAGGCCTGCCTGAATGCACCAGGTGCCATGACGATTAGTCATCCAGGGCAGACAGCAAGCCTGGTGCAAACAGGAGGCTTGGGCGCTGCAAGAGAAAGGGGAAAGAGGTGATTCTGGGGGGAAATTAGTCTGAATATTTAAAGCAAGCAGCAATGTTTTCCCCAAAGCATAAGAACATTCTAATCAGAACTAGAGGACCCAAGTGGCTGTAATTTTATCTTCAGAGTGATACTGACGATATCTGAATAGGAGATGCCATATAAAATGCAGACCAAAGGCAAGCGATATGCCATTTGACGGCTTTCTGCGGTAAAAGAATGGGTCTTAAAAGCTCGCTGCACCCCACGTATCTCACAGTATCGATTCTCCTCATAAATTCTGCATTTAGTTTGTTAGGAAACTAAGGGAGTTTGGATCCTTCAAATGCAGTAATACTGTGTCACTCTGCAGCACCCTGTAAAGGCCACTTAAAAATAACTACGTTTTATTTTATTAAAAAAAGAGGGTATTCTACTCATTTTAATTCGTTTTATCTTTTTGTTGTTGTTGAAAAAATACCGTTTTTTAACCATTTGGAATAGATAGCAAGATATTATTTTGATTTTATAATTTTGGTCTAAAGATATAGTAAATTTGGACCATTTATGAAAAATTCATAGATATTTGTATGACAAGCTATCTTTTAGGAAATCATGTAACCATTTAAAATAGTAAATGAATGCTACAGTGCTGAACTAAGCAACTAAATACCATTCCAAATAATGTTTAATATGCTGATCATCTTTATTTAATTACTGAAATTATGGATAATTCGTATAATCATTTGCTAATGACTTTTGACTAACTTAAAATGCAGCAAAAATGCAAAGTACAAAATTCCCTACAATATGGTAGAATATAAGAACAGAGCCTTGAACTTTTATTTTCCCTCTAGCCACTAAGAACCATGAGGTTTTGGGCTCAGTGGGTCAAAGTGCTTGCTGCTGAGACACATGAGTTTAATCCCTAGGAAACATGTGGCATAAAAAGAGAACTAATTCCACCAAGTTGTCCTCTGACTTCTATACACACACCATAGCTGGCTCATGGCTTATACAAACATACACATTCTATACATACAACATGGCTCACTCATGCCTATATATACCCACATACTATCTCATACACATACACAATCAATCAATCAATGGAAGATGGTCAAAGCATAGAAGATAAAAATCTACAGAATGCTTGCATGGAACATGAGTACTACCCATACTCCTTCCTCCTCCCGAGGTTCATGAGCCATTGCAGAAACGGGGAAGGAAAGGGTGTAAGAACCAAAGGTAGTGGGAAATTATAGGAAGCATTCTCCTCTGAACACAGCACATTTAAACTTGGTTGTAACAGTGTGCACAAGACTGTGCAAGCCTAAGCCAGGTTAAACCCCATATAGGAGTGGGGGACATAATCAACCCCTAATCATGGGGCTGCTGACAACTGTTAGCTGCTGGGAACAGAGTCCATTTTTTCTAAGAGTATAGCTCCGGTAAGTTAACCATTCTGCCACATACCCAAGAATATCTGAGCAGCACAATTTGGTCTTTGACAGAGAGAGAGAGAGACAGAGAGAGAGAGAGAGAGAGAGAAAGGGAAGGAAGGAAGGAGGAGGGGGGAGGGGAAGGGGAGGGAGGAAAGTACAGGACGAACGAACTAAATTTGATGGGGAAAAGAGAATAGACCTGGGAATGGGAAGAGTCGGAGAAGCACACATACAAGGGTGAATATAATTAAAATACATTTTATGAAATTCTCAGAAAATGATTTTTTTTAAATCCTTGAACTACTTGAGTATTAGAATTTGGGTTGCTTTGGTTTTTTGTTGTTGTTTTGTTTTGTCTAAAAATGTGTAAAATTTAGGATGTATAATCATAAATATAGCTTCAATGTCCTCTTTAATGTTTAATTAAATAACTCTGGCTTGCTTTACCAAGGGTGGACATTTTAACCTACTAAGTGTACAACTGAACTTCATGTAGGTGAAGAAGAGGGGTTGTGAACAAGTCCTGGTATCACCAAGAGAAGGAAACACACTACATGTCTGCTTAGCCCTTTCTCAAGTGTTTCACAATATTCCATGTACAACTACTAGGACAGCTCTCAGTCACACATGAGGAATCAGGTCCCAGGAACTGATGAGACTTCATTAGAAACACTACCAAGTGCAGACAGGGACAGAAATAAATACTGAAATGCAGGGCCCAGGAGCATTCTGGGATGCAGAGCACATGCCTAGTGCACCTTGCATTCATTTCCTAGCACTGCAGAAACAAAGCCCAAATAAAAGTGAAATGCTATCAACCCAATTGGAATCCTCGTAATATAAAATACAAACCTCAACTGAAAGTCTAAATGTAAGCACTGACAATCCTTCCCAACTCACAGGCTCTCTGGCCAATTGTGTACAGAATTAACTAAAGGACAAACAAGCTTTCCACTTCATACATCCAAATGATCATTCAATAAGCATACAAAAAGAAGTGCAATGTATTTAGAACATGAGCAAACACAACATAGAGATTCTGCTACACTGGGGAAAATAGATTCAAAAATAAGCAATTGCAATTCAATTTAAAGACTATGTTTAAAATGGCAGTACCTCAAAGAGCCACGGAAATCAGAAGAGACGGTGTGATAAACATGGAAGGAAGAATTAGAAAGCAGACACAGATGGGGAGAAAGGCCAGAGCAGAAACAACCTGCTCAACAGCATGAAGTTCTACAACAAGAGACAAGAAATTATAAGCAGCTTTACACAGATGAAAGATCCATCTAATTCATGCCCAAGAGAAAAGGCAGGTGGTACAGCTGGAAAGGCTAACTAACAAAGAGCACCGGATAATTACACACATGTAAAGCTGGCAAGTGGAGGAAAGCAGGGTGGAAATTTCCAAATCATAAAGACATTAGGAATCAGCAAGTTTCAAAGGACAAGAACACAAGTTCAGATCACAGTCTCTGGAGGTCCATTCCAGCAAAAGGGCTAGGAAGAGAACAAAGGTGAAAGAAAGCATACTAGATCACGGTATGTGCAACAGTTTCAGGGAGAAATGATGAGTGTCAACTACTAGAAGCACAGGAGGAGAAGAATCTAGCACATATGCTGGTGGCATAATAGGACAAACATTGCTACCACACTCCCATGCCCACAGCAAAGACTAGTGAGAGAGTAGCTCAATTACACACGGCAAGCAAGATCCTAGAGTGCCTTACATGCCACACTGAAGACCTCAGCCTAATTATACAAGGGTCTGCAAACTTCAGTATTTTCAACACAACACACTGCAATCAAGAGGCAGAAGAGTCTAGACAAAATAACAAGAACAGTCCCCCATTTACCAACTGCAGGATAAGGAAGACTGGTAGGTTCAAGATAATTAGCAGTTTCATAGGACAGAAAACAAGAAGAATAGAGATTGGGACTACATAGTAAGGGATGTTTGTGTGAAAATGAACATCAAAGTTTGAAGACAGTATGCAGAGGCCAAAGTTCATCAAGTTCCAGTTACTAAAATTATCCATAGCATGTACCATAGCAGTGGGAGATGCACCGTTGTGGTTTGAATAAGAATACTCCCAACCTCCGAATTCATAGGCTCTTATTTAGGCACCAAGAAGTAGCACTATTTGAAAGGACTAGAAGGATTGGGAGATGTAGCCTTGTTGGTGAAAGTGTGTCACTGGGGAGTGGGCTTGAAGGTTTCAAAAGCGCATGCCAGGACAGGTTCTATCTCTCTGCTTGGGAATAAGGATGTAGCACTAAGGTACTTCTCCAGTATCACGCCTTCTTGCCACTATACTCTTTGCCATGATAATATTGAACTAAGCCTCTGAAACTGGAAGCCAGTCCCCAGTTAAATGCTTTGTTTTAAAAGAGTTGCCTTGGCCGTGGTACCTCTTCACACAATAGGATATGGTGACTAAGACGACCATAAGGAAGTGAAGTCCAATGGAAGTGAGTTTGAAGAACTGCCAGGTCAATCTTCATCAGTGAAGAAGAGCAGAGAGTTAGCTAGGGCTAAGCAACCATGGCATGACAGCCAAAGTAGGCAGGGGACTCACAGCAGGAAATTTATGGCAAAAACAAGAGTAGACATTATCATTAAAGTATTGAGTGAATATAGGGATATGTTTATAAAGGAACATAATCTGAAGCAAAAGGCATTAGGTGAGAGGCCAGCTGCAGAATGAAACAACAGAGGATAAATCCAAAATATACATCAGAGGTGGGGATGTGCCATGTTTGGAAGGTCTAAGGCTCACTCCCAGGTTCACAGAGAAGAGAACAATGGATAAAAGCCCTATTATAATATAAGCAGTTTGGCTTTAAGAATAGACTAATAGTGTGGCCCAATACCCTTGCCATAGCAACAACACAGATGTTAGGCATCTGCAATACTCTTAAAGTCCTCCTTACCTTGTCATGGACCGTCATACAGCTTGCTGCATCCTTCTGAAGGATCTCCGTCACCCCATTGGAAAGCCTTTCATACTTCAGTTTGGGTTCCTCTTCACTTTCTTCCTGCATGAAAAACAAAGGAACAGTATAACTATTGTAGCTCTGTTTTGAATGATTCAAAATACATTTCTCAAGGTGGAACAAGAGATAGTCCTTTCATTCATTGTTAAAAACTGCAATTACAAATATAACTTAATATTCCTGTTTCTTTTTGCCAATTACATATATAATTTCACTGATAAAATAAATTCAAAAGTTGAAAACTTAGATATTTGAACTTAATACTGTATTGTAAATAACTGTATATTCAACCTTACTGTGTGTGTTAGGTACCTAGGATTTTCTCCATTCACATAGTTAATGAATAAAATTGGTAATCAGTATTGATAATAACCACAAATCAATAAATCCAGGATGCCTATAAAAGTTAAGTCCTCCTCAGCTAGAATTCTTGTAAACTACAATAATAACTGGCCCAGCAACGTATGCCCAGTAGTGCAATTAGTGCCATTAATAACTTGGGAGTAGCCAACAGCTAATGTGATTGGATGTCAGACCCAATCAATATGAGGTAACTCACGCCTGGTACAGTAAACCTATCCAAGAACTGTGACTGGAGAGGTACAGTAAACCTATCCAAGAACCTGTGCCTGGAGAGGTCATCACACTCTCTAGAGGAGAGCCTACTACTACAATTTACTAATTTGATATAGTTTCCAACTACCTTCTAAATACTTGATATCCACAGCTAAGTGCAGCTTTGACCCACCCACATCAGAGCAGCTTCTTTTCATACCAGATAGAGTATTAATACAGAAAACTACAACCAGTCAAAGTGCGGAGAATAAGCAACTGCTAAGTGTCCATGTAACCCTACCCTCAAGGCTCTAGAAATACCTTAGGAAATGATACAGAAAATGTCAAGACCCAGAAGACTAGACTTAAGCAATATAGTCTCATCTGGACACGGCATGGATATGATACCCATGAACTCTCAGCAATACAGCCGCCTGTAAAAGACCACTCCAGTTACCATTCCAGCATGAAGGGAGGACAGCTCTTGAGGACTCAGGCCTGGTGGAAGAGCTACAAGCAGTTGACAGCAATTGACAGGGAGAGTCAGTGCTCTTCAAGGGCAAGCTATCTGGTAAGTTCATGCCCAAGAAGTCATCCCTATGCCCATGTACTATGGAAAATATTAATTGGACTAAATTGGTTTTACACACACACACACACACACACACACACACACACACACACACATGAATGAGGAGAACATGAATTTGAGAGGTGAATGGGAAAAGGAGTGGGAGCAGGGAAAGGGGAAGGATATGATGAAAATTCATTATGCTCATGGACGAAATTCTAAGAAAAGAAGGCATGAGCCTCATGCAATGGCTGGCAAGATGAGAAAATTGACTTTGGTGGGAGAAATCATCTCCTTACTCATGGGCTTTTTCCTGAACTGCCTGAGCACCTCAAAGGTATTCAGTTTCTCCCACGATGAGTGACTCTGAGAACCAGGTAAAGCCGTATGCTTAAAGGATGCACACTTCATTTTTCTTCAATATTCTAATTGTATGGATCAGCCATGATTCAGTATGGGAGCAGAGGACACAGGATGTAAATACCAGAGCATGAGAACTAGGAGAGACGGACACCATACAGCTACAAGAATATTAATATTTAAAAGAAGCATTTCATGAACACTGGTGAGCATTCTTAGTAAACTGCCAGCTGTTGAGTTCCACCAAAGATGGTGCACACGCTTTTAATATTCCATGACTAAGAACTAAGAGCAAGAAAATACACAGTATTCCACTGGAATATGAAGATACTTTACAATAATCAATCCAGAATGAAGAAGTTATAACATCCCCAAACTGATCTAGTTTAACATGTAATGTGACATAGGTAATTAACCAAGTATTTAAAAATATGCAGAGAAGAGTACAATACCAATAAACCCTCGGCATCCCTCAGGAAGGAAAAGATGCTCTAAAGGAAACATGAGATGTCACACAGGTAAGCTGTGTATTCCGAAGTAAATGTGTTAAATAAGATGCCACATGTTGCTCAAGTGTGGACATCAAATGTGCACTCAATGTGAAAGTTAATTCTAACCTCCCGACTATTTTGCATAAAAGCACTCATCCACGGACCATTAGATAAGCTTACTGTAAATAAGGTTTGGCTACCTTATTTATAAGTGAAAACTAAGTAATTTCTCTCACATAAATATACGAAAATAAATACATTTACAACACAGTTCAGTGAAGCATTCCCACAAGATTTCAAAAGCCATAAATAGAGTGGAAACTCAGTATTAGGCACTTTCTGTACCATTTCACGCTTTCCTGACAGGTATCCTTTATGTTTAGTTAAAAGCAAGCTAAAGGTGAATTTAAAGGTGTTTTATTTTTTGCCTCCTTGTCAGAAGAAAGAAAATAGGAAATGACTCAGAACTACAATTCAGAGGTTATTCTGCTATTGAAGCATCTATATTACATTTTAAATAAAAAAAAATCCAATCACAAGGATTTAATATCTAGTTTCACTTTAATTTTGGAAAAAAAATTTAAACAGAAAAAAAAAAACCTTTGTCCAGCTTGAACTTTCATGGTAAATAACGCTGTGTTAATAAAAAGCAAATCAATAATTTTGTTAAATTTTAATAATCCTACAAACCTACAAATAAAACCATCAACAGTCTGGAGTTGAGATGACAGTTAACTGTGTTACTATGACAACCTGGTGGAACAGAACACGCACTGACTTGCAGCTAAGTGAAGATATGAATAGAGTGACATTTACCCATACAAGAAAAGTTTGCAGCTTTCCTTCAAAAGGAATCAATTTCTCAACAAACACAGATTGGTACTAAATGTATAGCACTTTTAATTAAAGACAGATCCTTAAACCATCCTATGAAATTCTAGTACACTATCAGAAAATAAATGTCATTTCAGGGCCATTTTTACTGAATTTTAAACTTAACAGGAGAAAATCACTTTAGAAAATAACAAATTAAGGGTTTCTCTGTGAGAAGTACTGGGCAGCCCTCCCTTTTGTCAGTCTGTCCTGAGAGTATGACCATCCTGGGAAGGCAGCCCTCCCTTTTGTCAGTCTGTCCTGGGAGTATGACTGTCCTGGGGAAGACAGCCCTCCCTTTGTCAGTGTGTCCTGGGAGTATGACAGTCCTGGGGAGCTCAGGGCCCCTCAGACCTGTGGACCAACAGTGCATTGACTGCATTATTCTCATCATTAAACCCACGGATAAGAAAACATTTTAGTCTAGCGAATGGATTCTACATTTCCATCCTATATTAATTTTGTCAATATTTTTGTTTTGCATGTTAATACATTTTATACAGCTCACCACTGTTACATTCCAAATAAAGACTTGAATTTCACCTACAGAGAAAGAGAAAAATGTCACTGGGCTTGGTGGTACAGCCCTATAATCCCAGCTACTCAGGAACTGACAGAGGGGTACTGTCCAATTTTTACTAGGTATTTACTCCATTTACATTTCAAATGCTATCCTGAAAGTCCCCTATACCCTTCCCCCTACTCCCACTCCCCTACCCACCAACTCCCACTTCTTGGCCCTGGTATTCCACTGTACTGGGGCATATAAAATTTGCAAGACCAAGGGGCCTCTCTTCCCAATGATGGCCGACTAGGCCATCTTCTGTTACATATGCAGCTAGAGACACGAGCTCTGGAGGTACTGATTAGTTCATATTGTTGTTCCACCTATAGGGTTGCAGACCCCTTCAGCTCCTTGGGTACTTTCTCTAGCTTCTCCATTGGGGGCCCTGTGTTCCACCCTAGAGATGACTGTGAGCATCCACTTCTGTATTTGCCAGGCACTGGCATAGCCTCACAAGAGACAGCTATATCAAGATCCTTTCAGCAAAATCTTGCTAGCGTATTCAATAGTGTCTGCATTTGGTAGCTGATTATGGGATGGAACGCCGGATGGGGCAGTCTCTGGATGGTCCATCCTTTTGTCTCAGCTCCAAACTTTGTCTCTGTAACTCCTTCCATGGGTGTTTTATTCCCAATTCTAAGAAAGGGAGAAGTGTCCACACTTTGGTCTTCATTCTTCTTGAGTTTCATGTGTTTTAGTACTATTTATTCAGAAATTACATTTTTATTTCTGAATACCACTTTTTTATTAAATTCAACTTTAACTTTAGTAACCAAAATTGACGTTAAATATACTTAAGAGGTGAGTGCTCACATAAAGCCCAGACTAAGCTAGTAAAAGCATCTCTGAGTAAACACTACCCAGCAACCCTCAATCGCTCTGTGCAGATGGCCTTCCCAGCACAGCTGCCCTTCCAAGACACCTCCTCTAACCATTAGAAATGTGATCAGATGAGTGGTTTACCTAGTTTCCTGTCCTCAGCTACATCTGACTAGGGGCAAATCCTTTTAATAAATACCCAGTGTTTAAAACTGGATACACTAGAAAAGCAGTAACATCCTCAGAGTTTCTCAGTGTTAAAAGAAAGAAAAAAAAAAAAACTGCTCTCATGCAGCTTGAATTTCCACAGTAAAAACCAAGTGTTAATAAAAAGCAAATCAATAATCAACCATGGGTAGAAAAGTTTAAAATAAAGGTTTGCTTCCTCTAGGACATTCTGTCTAGAACTCTAATTACCTTGAGGAAAACTGAAATACTCAAAATTGTACTCATTCTTACAAGTTCAATATAAAAAATAACTATCAAAATCCAATATCAGAACATTTGAATTTCAGAATGTTTGCATTTTAAATTTCTCTCATTACCAATAGTTCACTCTATATAAGATCCATGAAAAAGCTAATATTTCTGATCAATTATAATTTGTTAAGGGAAATGAAGAACATATACAAATAAGGAAATCATTAAAAGGATTATTGAAATTAATATCAATCAAAACACAATTTGAAACTCAAAACCAGAAAGAAATATTTCAAGGAATAGATCTATCTACCTCCACAGAGCATTTTAAACAAAGGCGGCAGAAACAAATGAAAATCAGACATTACTGGACATACACATTTTACTTGAAACTGTTTTCTTTACATGTGTGCTCGCAACACAGGACTCCTTCAAATTTAGTACAGGGATCTTAAAAATGTGTACTACCCTTCAGAGGAGGTAGAGGGGACTTAGGATAAGGAAAGGGATTTATGAAGAGACCCAGCAAGTAAAGCTCAAGTAAAGTCAGTCACTTCAGCTAGCTTTCTAATGCCTGCCGCTCCGCAAAATGCACAAAAGGAACGGGGTCGCCTTAGTGGGCACTGTTAACTACTGTGTGTTATACTTCTTTTACAGAAGCAGCATTTTATTTATGCAAAAAAATGAGCATATGATAAGACGGATGACTTCATAGTGCCTTCTACAGTGCCAATATATAGTAATGAAGCTAAAAGAGTAATTTCTGATTCTCATTGATAATACAAGGTATTACAGCTGCCTTGATGACCACACTTTTCAAGAAAGTGACATGAAGATAACAGACACTGCCTATACTAAAACCACTGTGGTCAAAGCTTCTTGCATATCTTTTTATCATCTGCTGACAGATAAGCAGTTACATTCTTATATGAATACAAATAACGCTACATTTTCATCTTATAAGGAATATTGCTAATATGAAAAAGTCTTTTAAAAAAGACTAAAATTTGGAACTGGTGAACTAACATGGATGGCCAGGTCTGCCTTTTCAAATGTATAGAAAAGTTTCCATGACTCTTCGTAGCTACACATTATTTTTAAAAACATAAAGCACTCACTGATACATAACTTGCAATCAGATGGCTTTGTTGCCCCGTAAGTGCCTGAAGTCACTGTGACCAAACTCTTGGGCATGTGGAGAGAAGGCATTGTTGGCTTCCAGTGAGGGGGTCGGCGTGGGGGTGAGATAACCTACACTGAACAAGACAGTCCTAGAAACCAAAATCACTCAATTAAATAGCCCATGGTGCCAAAGTTAGATACCAGCTTAATAAGTTTCTCCTGATAAAACATTTTGTTGACATTAGCACCACTCACAGGAAGCATTCTCCTGGTGCTTCTCAGCTGAAATGCATCATAAAATACCCTGCATGATGCAGCTTTTTGTCTAGAAAGATATGCATATTTGGTGAGGGAAAAACTGAAGAATACACACCAATTAGTACGCTCCCTCAAGCTTCAGACCCTTCATCTGTGGGATGCAGGTGATAACTTGATTTGTGTCATGTTAAAGTGGAGGACGGGATCACTGCTCTGATATCTGGCCAAGACACTCTAAAACAAATAAACACTGCATTTCTTATATAATAAATTCTATTTTATGCTATTTTATAAAAATAAAAATAAATGCCACTGTTCCGTATTGTTTAAACCACATCAACTGAATTGAAATCCCTGTGTTTTGGAGCCTCTCTCCTCCCTCAAATACTCTAACTAAAAAAGGGAGAAGAAGTTGAGCCTGTAATAATTGAGGAGCACTGCTTAAGATGCACAAGTCAGGCGGTCTTCATAAACCCCCTCTCTCTCCTTTGCCCTGTAGTATCAGAATTTCATGTTCAATTCAAGGGGAAAAATATAAGGTGAAGGTTCCCATGCCCTAAGCCACATACCATAAACAGGATCAACTTTCATCATTTATTTTATATTGGGAAAGTGATAAGAATATATAGAAGAGGAGGAAAATGAGAAAAGCAAATAAGCTTTTCATTTCCTCCCAGCCATATGGAATAACGGCCCCAATCTTCAAGATATGCCGTTCGGGTGGACAATTTCCGCCACTAAAGCCAACATAAACCTCTTTTTCTTTCTTCCCAATATCCTCTGGTGATCACAAGATCCTTAGAAGCAGAGTTTATGCCTTTTCATTGTTCTGAACTTCACCTAACAAAACTGTGGGTACCCACCCAATAAAGGCCAGTCAAAACAAACATCTGTAGTGGCTGCAGACCCAAGTTCAGTGGGCAGTATCTGAAAACCTGAGTTACCCCACTTTTACAGGGATGATCAATATGTATTTAGGAAATTTTTGTAAACATTAAATGCAAAACGTTATACAAAGTACAGTATCTGGTAATATCCAATGAATGTTAGTTTTAAAAGTATTGTCAATAGTGTGTGGAATGCCCCAAGTTTAAACTGCAGAACTCACATCCTCTCTTGGAATTTAGCATCTTAGTACACTGCCAGAACATATTACCGAATGACCAGAAGTGCTTGGACTCTAATTACTTCTTTGCTCTAGACTACTTAGAACAATGCCTGATTTCAGCTCAGGATGCAATTCTGTGACAGAGTACTTCACTAGCATGCTCAGGTCCTGGGGTTTAATCCTAGCACCAGTGAGGAAAAACAAAAGTTTTCAAACAGTTTGGAACATAGTTATGAGTCTGGCCAATGGGAAAAGGAGAGGAGGTATTGCTGACCCTACAGATTATCCACGAGCCTCTCCTAAAAGCTTTACAAAGCAAAACACTTCAAAACACCCCAGTCCCTTGGTGCTGAAAATGATGACAACAGACTAAAATCTCAAGCTCTCTCAGGGGCTGTCATCCCCCAATCTCTCCCTTATACTGTACAGAAGATCAATTTAGTCCACCTGAAGGCACCAGTCACACTGTGAAGTAGAGAAACACGACAGCACAGGTGGGTGGGAATCTCTGTATTTATAAACAGAACATCACCCTGGGATGAAAAGATGCCTCACAGCATTCTTAGTCTGAAGACAGAGGCCTTAAACCTCTGCAAAGCAGGTTTGACCCCAACTGTGAATGAAATGACTAATTAAACAACAGTTGAGAAGAGTCATTAAAAAGATACATGTATCTTTACAACCGTTTCCCATGATATCCCAGGATAAGCAGTTAAATACCACATGTTTCCAGTATGCTTTCCCTTGCCTGGATGTATTTTACTCCCCAAACTATAAAATAAGCCACATTGAAGAACTGCAAGGTCATCCAACCAAAATTAGTTAATACATTAGATTCCTATCACTACTATAAACTGACCACAAATACTGCTCCTTAAAACAATGCACATCTGTCTTATAATTCGGTAGTAGGAAGTCCACAGCAAATGAACCTGGGCAGGATTCTTCTAGAGGCAAGAGGGGAAAAGCCTTTTCTTGCCTTTCCTAGGTTCTGAAAGCTGCTCAAATTCCCTAGCTTCAAAAGCAGGCAGACTCCTTTACATAAATACACCATGCCACATCAAACCAATACTATAGCATACCACACAACACAGACCATGCTGCACTATATACCACAACACACCATATACCATATGCCACACACTACGCCATACACCACACCACAGTCCACCACATACACCACACACCACTCTATATACCACATACCACACACACCACTCTACATACCACATACCACACATGCCATGTTATATATACCTCACCACAGGACACCACACTGTCTCCTGGTTCTCTGTTCTACCTATAAAGACCCTTATGATCACAGTGATTCCTGCCCACATGCTTTAAAGAATTTCTGTATCATAAAGCCAGTTGATTGGCAACCATATCTCCTCCTTGTTCTGTAATAGGTCATATTCACAAGTTCTACTGGAAAGCATAGAGATATCTCTGGGGAAACACTCTTTGTTACTAGACTAACACTAAAGATCAAATGGGTGAAATTAGTAGGCTAAACAGCTACATACCAAGTCAAAATTAAAACTAATTAACTCATTTGCTTCTTCAACTATTGCCACTTTGAGGATACAGTCCAAGAATCAAACAATTCTCATTCTGACTCAGGGGTTGAAGGGTTGGGGCGGCTCTCAAGGCCCTAGCTTTACCCTCTCCAAAAGAGCACACGATCACCATATCAGAAAAAGCATCACTAACAGTGAAAGGTATACAATCAACCTGTCAGGCTGCTCCACATTTTCTCAGTCAGTATCACTTCTTTAACTGAAAAGAATATCTAGACAATATATGCCGACTAGTTCCCCCACCCCCCACTCCTCCAGATCTTCCCCACCCATCATGTTTTTTTTTAATCTAGATTCATTATCTAACATATCCTAATAAGTATTCTTTTTATTGTCTACTTTCCTAATCAAAACACTAGTGCACTATAGTATCCTAGTATTCAATAAATATTTGAGTGATCAAGGCGTCAATCTTGAACTGTCTGAAATAATTTTCCTTCTATGCAATGAAAGTATAAATTTCATTCAGAGGTTTATCATGCCATATTTATCTTTTTCATCTATAACAAATGACAGAAATATAGAGTGAAAACCTTACATCCAGAAAGTTCTACAAGTTTCTAAAGGGATGATATTTATAATATTTTCTTCCAGGGGAATATTTATCCATGCCTGAATGATGCAATAATCAGCAGAGCCTGTTAATATTAATAGCTCCTTAAATAAAAGAACAGGTTTTAAATCCAAGGGCTACCTAGAAAAATGGAACACTGTAACCCCATGCTCTTTTCTCCATAGCAATCAATTTCAGAACAGGGTAATTACCATTTTAGGTACTAGTTGTTAGAAACCTGTTTATTAAAATTAATATGTGTAAGAAAATCAATTTAATTTTCAATAAATGATTCACAATCTGACTACCAGGGGAGATAAATAATTTTGTATGGTGCATTTTCTGATGTAAAAAGAACTTATCCTGATTTCTCGTAATGAATGGATTTCATGTCAACAAAACTGAAAGGGAACTCTCCACGTGGCTGAATCCACACAAGTTGATTTTATTTTAAGATTAATTTTTCACTCAACATATTATTTTAAATAGTTTCAGCTGTCAATTCATTTTGACTTTAATGTTAAATATTATTTAATACAGTTAACTTATTAAACATACTCATGGCCTCTAAACTGTGAAAAAACTAAACCACCTCAAAGTCATCATGATCAGAAAATATGTTTTAAGTAACAGTAGCAAAAAACTATAAACACAGAGATGACAGGGATTCGCCATTCTGTTATCACACAGCTAGGCCAAGAGCTGAGAGGTACAAAATGTGTTCCTGAATCTTTGCCTTAATGAAATACACTACAGGCAAACTCAGTCAAATCAAGCTATTGAGTTGCTTGTATGAATCACACAAGCCCAACAGAGCCCTCACTCACAGAAAGCAGACCCCAATGTTTCAGGTTACATGTGCTCTTCCTTCTCCTCGCATGCCCTCTTAATACTGATGTGTTGGTTTTTTAAAAACATTTGTTATCGATAAAATTTCATTCCTAGTATAAGTCCAAATTACATCAACATTACTACCCTTGCAAACACTTTTTATTTGATTTCACTTTTCAAAATTAATGAAAATCAAAGCCAATGGAAGACAGTGTTCTTTTCTCAGATATACATTAAAATAAGAGCTTACTGAGGGGTGAGAACAGCACTTCTAGTGTGTGTATGAGGATATAAGGATAGGGTTATAAAATATAGTTAGGAATTATACTACTAAAAGAAGCAGTAGTATGTTCTCCTCTAGGGTCCATGACTTACTTCACCAGACATGAGTAGTTGGCTAGGTTTACTGTACTGGCATAAATCTATCCTACTGTGATGGCTTGTATATGCTCAGCCCAGGGAGTGGTACTATTAGAGTATGTAGCCCTGATGGAGTAAGTATAGTATAGCCCTATTGGAGTAGATTGGCCTTGTTAGAGTAGGTATGTGTCTGTGGGTGTGGGCTTTAAGACCCTCGTCCTAGCTGCCTAGAAGCCAGTATTCTGCTAGCAGCCAGATGAAGATGTAGATCTCTCAGCTCTGCCTGTGCCATGCTCCTACCTAATGGACTGAACTTCTGAACCTGTAAACCAGCCCTAATTAAATAAGATTTCTGTTGGTCACAGTGTCTGTTCACGGCAGTAAAACCCCAACTAAGACAGAAGTTGGTACCAGGGACTAGAGTATTGCTGTGATAGGCCTGACCATGCTTTTGTTTGGAAGAATGTGGACTTTGGGACTTTGGATTTGGAAAGCCATGGAATGCTTTAAATAGGGATTAATGGAGTATCCTAGTAAGTATATGAAAGAATTTGTTGCTGAGATTGATTTGAACTGTGCCGACCTGGCCCAAGAGTTTTCAGTGGAGAAAAATGTGACCTAGAGACTGTTTTTATGGTATTTTGGTGAAGAATGTGGCTGCTTTTTGCCCTTGTCTAAAGAGTTTACCTGAGGCTAAGGTAAAGAGATTTATATTAATTGTATTGACAAAGGATGACTCAAAAAAGCCAACACAAACTTTGCTCTCTGGTTAAGTCTCATGAAGAGTGTTTTGAACAAGCATAGCAAGCTTAGAAAGGAAAAATTAAAAAATATATGGTTCAAGTATTAAAGGGGCACCAGGAAGTGAATGGAGCTGAATCCTACCTTCTAGGAGATAACAGATTTAAGGGATTTGGGGGGCAAGATCCCATCCAGCTAATTAGATCCAGGCATGGTGGTACATACCTTAAATTCCAAAAGACAAAGACAAACAGATCTCTAAATGCAAGGCCAGCCTGGAACAAAGCAGATTCTTGGTGAAGAAAAGTTTAAATCCAGGCATGGTGTTACACACCTTTAATCCCAGCATTACAGGAGACAGCCATGCAGATCTCTGAGTTCAAGGTTAAACTACAGAGCAAATTCCAGGAAAGCCAAGCTTAGGCAGAGAGGGAATTAAAAAACAGAAAGCTGATAATAGAATAAGGGGTGGGGGTGAGGGTATGTTCCAGACCCAGCAAGTAGCAGAACAGCTTTGGCCATGTGGCTCTGGTTTTAGAGTAAAAAAATAGAAGGGACTACTGGAACAATTGATCCTGCTTAGCTGGAGCTGAGAAATTAGCAGTGATTAAAGAAGAGACCAGCATCACTGAGGTGAAATCTGGGAAGTGTTTTCTGGGAGCACAAAGAAGCTGTGTTCCAGAGATAGCCAAGGTTGTCCCTCGTGCTACAGTTGTACTTGGAAATGTGTAAGAGTCACCCAGGTGGTACTGGTTTTGAAGGCATGAAGAGGTCATGAAGAGCAGCTGAGGCTTGGCACTGTGAGAGGCCATGGAAGGCCATTGGTAAAGGTGCAGCCTCAGTTGCAGCTGATGGCCCAGGACTGAAGGGGTCATGCAAAGGATTTGAGGCTTGCCACCATGAAGAGAATTCATGAGAGGCTACTACTGGTGAAGCCTAGTTGCAATGGAAGACCCCAGCATATTAGAGATGCCAGAACTATGGGAGGATCACCAAGAACTGCAGCAGCAGTGGAGTGGATCAACCTGAGTTTAGAGTGCTACAGAGGGCAGAGCTGCAGAAATGAGGCCAGCCCTTTGGGGGAGCCCAGATCATGTGTGGATCCCAGATATTGAAACAAGAAGCTGTTAACACTAAAGTTGCCTTGAAGACCCTCAAGATGTCCAAGATGCCAGACCTGTGGGCTATCTGCTAAAGAAAGCTGCTAACAGGGAGTGGAACCAGCCCTGTAGAAAGAAGTTGTTGCAGTCAACAAAGATGAAAAAGGAGCTGGAGATCTGAAGACTGCCTTGAAATCAGACATGGAGATGCAGAGTTTGGAGTCTGCCCAGCTTGCTTTGGGGATTATAGTTAAGTGATTGGCTGAATCTCAGAAGAGACTTTGAACTTTGTGGGCTTCAAAACTCTCACCAAAGCTGCCTGGAAATCAGTAATCTAATAGCCTTCAGATGACAATCCAGAACTCTCAGCTCTGCCTGTACCATGCCTGCCTGAATGCTGCCATTCTCCCGCCTTGATGATAATGGACTGAACCTCTGAACCTGTAAGCCAGCCCCAATTAAATGTTGTCCTTTAAAAGACTTGCACTAGTTATGGTGTCTGTTCACAGCAGTAAACCCCTAACTAAGACACCTACTGAATAGGCTAACCAGATGACTGATGGTATAAATTCCTACTGAACCCTTGATGCTATCTTGCTCTCTGGTGCACTGTCCAATCCTATGTGATCAACCCTAAGCACATATACATACAAGCAATGCTTTGAAAAAATGGACTCTGTAGATTGTACTTATTTGTATGTACACATAACAATAATATATGTAACAACAGTAATTAAAGAAGAGGTCATGAATTTGAGGAGTTGAGGGGACACAGAGAGGGACTGGGGAAGGTTAAGTGTGGGAAAATAATATAGATGTAGTACTCATGTGTGAACTTCTCAAAAAAGTTAAGAAAATAAAACCTTGACTAACATAAGATCCCATTTAACGTGGAATCTCTGGGAATAATAGGACTTTCAGGCAACTTGTTCCAATACATTGTTGAAAACTATTATTTTGTAAATAATAATTATTTGCAAAAAATGGAAGTTTTGAACCCCTGAATACAAAAGTGAAAATGTAAAGCAAGTGCCTGTCTTCCAAAGGGCAAGGGTTACAAAAACTGATAAGAGGAGGAGAGGAAGAGAAGAACAGGATGAAGGAAGATTCATCAGCCTACTCAGTCATGTCGTAAAACACTATTCCTGGAATGGACAGTGGTTCAAACTGCATAAAGACAACCACAAAAATTTCTCCCAAGGCTGGACAAGCAATGCTGCCTCTTGTTTATGTTAAGCAGCTTGGGTTTCTTGGGATAGCAACAGCAGAGGCTCCTAGGAAGGCTGGAGGACCTAGGGGACTACACGGATTCTAAGTGCTGTGAATGCACAGCTATGTACTTTCCTGAGCTCTGTAGATGGACAGCTGTGAACTTCCTATACCATGCTGCCTTGTTGCAAAAGGAGGAATTAAGTCTCCTAATCATTCACAGTACTCAAGTACACTTCACATCTCTACTTGGACACTTCCCTTTAGGACCAACTTGTAAAGAATGCTTCCCCTTCTTGCTGAGAAGCAGCAGCACCCAGCATGGCCACCTCTGGGCCCAGTCTCTCTTAAGTGCAGTCCTTGAGATTCCTTGATATCTATTCTATCCCTTGTCAATATTTTCCCATGCCCAAAGGCTAAATAAAAGTCACTCCAGATGGCTTTCAGGTGACTCTGTTGCCAGTCTCCTCGCATCTCTCAGCTCTGGCACCAACCCAGAGTTGGATCTTCTGATTTCATGGTGTGTATTATCCCCTACTTTTCCTGGAGGGCTTGTTTTATGCTTTGCTTGTTATTCCATTTAGTATCTTGAGGATATCTGAAGAGATTTAGATCTAAGTGGCTTTCAACATCCTCTTCACCTGTGAGATAAAATTCTAGCAAGCGCTGCCTAATTCTGCACCAATGATTCTGGGCATTCAGAGTTCTAACCTTAGATTTCCAAGCAAAACAATGGTAATCTGGACTGTTCTTCATACACTATCAGAAGTTAACAGATATCTTTTCCTATTTATTCAGAAATGTGGCACCTAGGGACTCATGGCACTAAAAATACTACAGTGAAATGTTAAGAGCCAGGACTAAAAAATGTCGTAATATATATGTTGTTGCCTGGAGATTTAAAACACATTATCGCATAAGAAAAGCAAAATCCATGTAAAAATATGCAATATATATCAACTAAAGATAAAGAAATTAACACAGATACTGTCACACTGGTAGAAATTTCTTGCAGGAAGATACATTTTCATTTGCCTTCCCTAAATGAAATATTAAAAGAAAACATTTCACCTATTAGTCCATCCACATAATGTGTATACTAATTAATTTACATTATGCTCAGCCTATTTCTTATGCAAAGTTTTAAGAAGGAGTATTTCAAAGCAGGGACAATTTTAAAATAATGATTTTATTCTCCATGAGTTAAAATCTTTAACAAAACTCCCTAGTAGTTTCCCTTTTAGATAAATGAGCTATAAATTCACTGACTTAAGAAATATTATAGAAATATTATAGATAGGAGTAGTGAGCATAGTGTATATGATCATTCATATTCGTGAAAAATAAAATGAACAAGCTTTGGGACTGAGGTGTGACTCTAGGGTGAGATACATGCATAGCAGATGTAAGGAGTTAGGAAGAATATTCAGAATTACAGGAGAAAACATATATATTGTAAAACCATAGTGCAAAAACTGTAGAAACAAGCAGACTTTAACGGGTGGGGACTGGTTTCTAAAACTTTACATCAGTCTTCCTAGCATGCACAGCTGCAGCTGAAGACACCACTCAAGACAACAGATAGAGGTCCACGGAGTAGGGGCTCACGGACTGTGCCTCAGAAGATGAAGAGAAACAGCTTGCTTGTTTCTCTATTTCTGTTTAAACCAATCCATTTAATGTTTTAAAGACAACTGGCATGCTATTCCTTAAGGATCTGTTTTACAGCCCTACTTTTCTAATCTTTCAGCCCCTGAGAATGCCAGACTTTGTTGCCAAGCAAGCCTAAGACAGCATCAAGGTGAATGACAAACCTGCATGCTCCACCTTACCTCTGACTCATCTGTAGATTCTTCAAGAGACTCGGTTTCCTGCAAGCAGAGAGGAGAGAGAGTCAGAAAAGAAAACACATCTGCAGGAGGAAAGTCACTGTACCCCGCCAGCTTTTCTGGAAAAGTCATCTGCAAGTGCATTTCAGAGGGTTCAGAGGGTTGTACATGCTCCCCTTAAATACTCCTCTGACAACTGCACACCTGGCTGGCCTGGAACAGGGGACCGTTGGGGGGGCGGGGGAGGGGCAATGAAAAAGGACACTAGGGTATGACACTAATGGAAATCCATCTGGCAAAACTTCCCTGATAGTACAAGGGAAAAAGAAACAACATGAAATGAACCAGTGTTTATACTGAAATCTCTTATGTTAATGAGCCAGAATCACTGTTTGCACAAAGTTTGTGGAGGGATTGGTGGGATAGGCGTGGCCAGTTTATGTTTGTTTGTTGAAACAGGTGCTTCTCCAAGCTTTCCCGGCTGGCCTTGAACACTAAGTAGCTCACAAAGACCTTGAATTTCTAATCATCTTCCTCTATATCCTACGTGCCGGTACTTCTAGGCACCAAGTCTGGTTTTATCTACTGCTGGAGATTAAACTCGTGGAACTGTATATGCCAGGCCAACCCTCTACACCTAAGCCACATCCCCAACTCTAGAACAATTCTTATCAAAAAGAGTCTCCCTCCAGTGGTACTCATCAGACACGCAATAAACCCTTTAATAAACCAGTAACTCTAAGACAGATTCCTCCACTTACAACAGTTCCCTTCCTGCTGTACAATGAATCTTGCTGCTCCGGAGGAAACAAAGCAAAAAAAGAGAAAAAAATGGACTTGATCCCGCTAATCTCTCACCTGTCCACTGAAAGGAAGAATCTGCTGATGTCGTGCATCCTCAAAGAGGTCAGCAAAATGAAGATTTACTTAACATACTTATAGATATCAATAGCAATAAAAAGTTCCAGCTAATATGCTGACACCGAATGTAAGCGTTTTACAATCCATGAGATAAACAAAAAGAACAACAAAAGAAGTGGGGTAGTAACATTCTTGACTGAACATTTTAAAGAGAGTCAGATGTATATTATACTCAATTCAAGACAGATAGTAGCATAAATGTAAATTTGATGCTCAAAAACTGCTTTATTTTATATGTCAAAAAAAAAAAAAAAAACAATAAAAACTTGGGAGAAGGCAGATAACTCCTAGAGGAAGCTTAAGTTTAAGACTTACAGAAAATATAGCCCTTGTCCTTGAAGACCATGTAAAAAATAGAGATGTTACTTTCAAGATGTTTACTGTGCATTTGTCCTTAACATGAGTAAAGCATAAAATCTTTTCTGAGTAGTTGCACAGCTTGCTTTATTCAATGTAACTCAGAATCTTACAAGTCTCATTAGTTTTGAAGCTGCAACCTTCCCAAACAACTGTTTATCTTATATCTGCAACCCACACAAAAAAGAAAAGTACGAAACTAACCTCCCTACCATTGGCCACTACTCTTCCAAGCCATTTCTCTTCCTCGGCACTAGCCATTCAGGTCCTGGTTTTAGTCTTTTTACCACCTTCCTCTATTTCTTCTATACACACATTCCACTTTTACAATGAAGTCACTATTCTATCAGAATAGAGGGCAGAAATAATCCAAGTCAGAAGTACTCATTTCCCATAAATATCCTACCTAATCAAACACACTGGGAAAGGGCCTGTTATTCATAATGAGGCTGAAAGAAACTAGGTCTCTACATGTAAAAGCAACTCAAAATGGAAGAAATACCTACTTAAGCCACAAAATCCTGAAGCTCCATATAGAAGAAACCTTACTTTACTTTGGCCTTGGCATTGATTTCTTGGCTATCACACACAAAAAACTGAGACTTCAGATGTACACACAAATAAATAAATGGCACTGCATTTAAACTAAAATCTTCTGCATTGCAAAACAAATAATATACAAAGGCAGCTTATATGTTGGGAAAAAATATCTGTCGGCCATATACATCACAAAGGGCTACATTTCCAAGCTTGCAAAGAATTCACACAATTCAACAGCAAGAAAACATATAACCTAATTAAAAACAGACCCTAAATAGATATTTCTTCAAAAAAGACATTAAAAAATGAACAAAAGCCGGGCCTGGTGGCGCATGCCTTTAATTCCAGCACTCAGGAGGCAGAGGCAGGCAGATTTCTGAGTTCGAGGCCAGCCTGGTCTACAAAGTGAGTTCCAGGACAGCCAGGGTTATACAGAGAAGCCCTGTCTTGAAGAAAAAAAAAATGAACAAAAGGTACATGAAGGGTTCTCAGAATCTCTACTCATAAAAATACTAATCAAAAACACACTCATCACTTCAGATAAGTGTAGGATAGCTTTTATTAGAAAGACAAGGATGAGGAGAACTGTGAAGGTCCTGATTATCCTTGTATGTGCAACAGTGAAGAGGGAAATGTCAACCATGCAAACATAATAGAGCAATGATTTCTAAACACAGAGGTGTACAGCTGCCATCTAGATTTTCTTCCCAAAGCACAGATCAGACTGATGACAGGCAACCTCAATGAAGCAGCAGTGGTCTCCCAATCCTCAGTCTGTGATCTCTAATGAGATTTTCCTTAGGGCGTTCCTTCCACTTAGCCCTGGCTTAACTGCATAGGGGCCCTAATGGTTTCCAGCTTTAAGTAGTATCTCTAATTCCAATGGACCTCAATGGGGACAATCTTCACAGTGGACTCAGGTGGGTGTCCTGCTCCTTGCACATGAGCGTCACTGTCATGGCTCTAAGTCCATGGTACCAACCTGAGACTTAAACTTGGAAAGCACTGGCTAGTTTTAAACATTCACTTTACTTTACAGCCCAACCTTGGTTGCCCCAGCCAAACCTGGATCTAAATGATTAATCTTTGTCTTATTTATACATTAACTATTTCACCCTAACCACTTTAATAGATTTATTTCATAGCAATAAGTCTTAGAAAATAAATTTAAAAGCAAAAAAAAAACAAAACAACAACAACAACAACAACAACAAACCAAAGTACAAACAAACCTCATTTTTACTTTATATGCATGGAGCTACTCATAGACATGGATTGTACCATCTAATAACCTGCAATAAGGATGAAATTCCCCTAATTTCTAAGATGCAGTAGTGGAAGTCAAAACAAAACTGTCTCATCCAGCCAAGGACCAGATGGTTAATTTTGTTAATTTTGTGGCTGAGTGGAGAAGAGATGAAAGCGGAGGAGGCTTGGAAGAAGTGTGGAGAAGGTGGTCCATATTACACATGAATTACTAACACCCCAATGTGTTAAATATGATACAATGATACACACAAACTCTATTGAACAGAGTTCACAATGTGACAATTATGAGTGTTCTCTTTCTATTAAATTCCCTTTGGGTTTGAGGATGACAAGCTCCTGGAGAGATACAGACATGAGTTAGCTACAGTCCTCATTCTGAGGACTCAGCAGTCCGTAGGAGACAAATACACCACCAACCAGACTTCAAGCAGAGCGTTATTCATGAGGGGTCGGGACAAACACTGTTGGGCATCTGTGACTATGAAAGCTACCTATAAATCGTTCCAGAACGAAGCAAAACTGCTGGTTACAAGAATTCCAGGCAGCACTGAGGCTATTAGCTTTCTGTGAACTATAAAACACAAATGTTACTTTTACAAAGTACTTTTTCTATATCAGCAAAATCAAGGTTTTCATTATGACTTAAAGACATCTGTTTATCTCTACTCCAACAGTGATTTTAGCTGTAAACTGTGAAAATTTTTTATAGTATGTTAACTCAGTGCAGATGTCACCATTTGGGCTATTCATAAAATTAAAGTGGAGACTATCATCACAGAACACAACAGTAGGAAAGATAAGCCAATGGGCTTAATTCTGTGCTATTCATCTTGGGAGAAATTTTGCATTTACAGGACAGGGTACCAAGAAAATGCTTTGCCTCCCTCTGTAATTTGTCATGGTAGTTCATTTAATACACATGTCAACTCCTAACATACTCGGTAGGAAGAAAAAAGATGTCATGGTTTCCAAATAATATTCAAAGTGCCAAAATATTAGCAGCACCAATCCAGATTTTTAAAAAAGAAAGAGAAAAACCTACTCATGTTTAAACTAATTATATGAATATTATTTATTTATATTTTTCAACATGGAAATTTTTATGAATTCATAAAACAATTTATGAATGTCTGCTTCTTTCTGCAACAGACAGTAGACTAGTGGTCTTTCTTAAGGCTACCCTGATACCGATGGAGAAGAATGCTTTTCCTAAAAGTACATCAGCTATTAAAACACTACAGCAGGAATAAGGGCTAAATGGAAAACCATGAAGATGATAAGGGCTAATTCTACATCATAAAGTATATATATATATATATATATATATATATATATATATATATATATATATATGTGTGTGTGTGTGTGTGTGTGTGTGTGTGTGTGTGTGTGTGTGTATTTTTTTAAGAAGCAATGTAGTGTGAAGAAAATGTGAGCTTTGGAGACATGACACTAAAACATTATAGATGTAAGCATGAGACAGTTCAAACTGACTGCCTTTCGATCCATTTATCTGTAAAATTCAATCATTTAATATATTAAGTATCAAGCAATATCCCAATATCAGCCATCAGTACTGAATAAATACTTATCATATGGCAAGCAGAAGTGAGAATATACAAGGAGAAATAAAAAGTTTAAGACATAAGTATTATGCAGAATAATATCAGAGGGTGGTTTCAGGAGTGAGCAGGGAACCGCAATCAGAAAACACAATGCCACAGAGGCATGAGGAAAAAGTAAGGGAGAAGGCCTTGTAGACATCAGAGATCATGAAAAGGAGCAGTGCCAGCAAAGGTTCTGCAGGGGAGCATGCCTGGCCTCTACAGAACAGCAAGGAAGGCAGAGTGAGACAGAGCGGAGTACACAGTCACAGAACACAGGAAGGGGTGGATACTCAAGGCCCTTTAGGGTAATTACAATATGGACACTATTTTACCACAGTTTGGGACAAGAGGATTTAGGACATGGAGGCTTTATATGACTTCCATATCAGAATAAATATTTACCTCACAAAATTCTTTTAGAAGGACCAAATGCCCGTGTGTGAGGATCTTTTTAAGCCTGAAAGCACTGCACATCTGTGAATGAGGTTACCTGCCTGATTTTCTACATTTTAACATCAGACAGCCTTGGGAAACTCCTCTTCTACATGAGTGGGAATACAAGGGTTACTCCCTATTTCTATCACACTGGGTCTAATCTAAAAACTTAACTTGGATGTTTGTTTTACTACAAAACCACAACTGTATTTCAACGTGAAATGGAAATGCTCAATGTGAAAAGCCATCTTGCAGTAGTCAAACTAAGCAAGGTCTGCTGTGAAGGCAAATTCTCTTTTTCCTCGAACCTGCACTACAAAAGACATTTTGCACAAATGATAGTAAGAGGCTCTTGTTAACATAACGACAAAACCCAAATTTTTCCTTGTCAAATTGCATAACTTTTGGCATACTCAAAATAAAGCACAGATGTGAACGGTAAAAAGTCCACAAGTAAAAGTCTCTTAGGACAGTAGAAGGAGCATCACCATATATGTCTTAAGGGACATCACAGAAACTGGCAAGCAGGCCTTTTAATATATGATGGGGAAATATGGTTGATTATATATATGCTGTGTGTGTATGCATTACGTATATGTGTACACACATACACACATATATACATATATTTAAGTAATCTCTTCCGAGTTCTGGCCTGAGTCTTCTATTTTGTTAGTTTCATTTAATTTTGTCCTTCGCCCTACATGTGTAGCTATCAGAACGTCTGTATGAAAAAAAGGCAGTAATTTCTACTCAGCACCTCAATGCCACTTCTCAGCTATAGCTGGACGTTTCCATCTACGTCTTGCCAGCAACAGGAATAATCCTTAAAGCCTTGCATAGCAGTCCACTCTTAACTTGCCTTTTTCGAAAAATTCCATTTAACATAAACCAGAAGGGCTGAGCGCAAGCAAGGCCGGCACAGACAGAGCGGGTGTGGAAGGCGCTATCGGCGCAGAGAAGGGCCGCCCCAACTCGCCCGGCCAGAGCTGCCACGTTCCTGGCACTCCGCGTCCCAGAACCCCTTGCTCGGGTCTCCAGGTCCCGGCTGCCCCGAACTACTTCTGCCAGCGTTTACCTGCTCCTCTGCTTCCGCCATAGCGCAGCCTGAGAGTCACATGACATACCCGGAAATAGGAGAAAACAGCCCCCGGGCCACAGCCTACTGGGAAATGTAGTTTTTCCCGCACACCACTCTGGTTCCTTAGCCAGCTCTCATTTTTGCTCAACAGAGACTCCACTATATCTATAGTTAATGCTAGATTCTTATTTTGTTGTTGGTCTGCGTTCTGTTGTTATTGTAGCATTAAGCACTTTCTATTTCAGGCTCTCGTTTACAGTAAAATTATGAATTATCTCATTTAGTCCTCTCTATGATACCTACTGTTACCACCATTAACAGGAGAAAGGATATTAACTCAGAGATTTCACTAAACTTACCTGAGAAGCCTATATTTAGAACCTAACCCTTTCCGAAGTCTAAGACTACTATATCAAATGTTCTTTACTCTGATATGTTGTTGTGCCTACCCACTCACTTTTTAAAGTGATAGTGACTATTAAAAAAAAAAAAAAAAAAAAAAGTCTGCAATGGAAAGTGAGACAATAACGTGCATTCCTGAAAAGATTTAGTATCTTGGTGCATTGAATTGATGTCTTTCATTTTAATTTAAAATTTAATTTTATTTGTACAGATATTTTGTCTGCATGTATGTCTGTGCACACTTATGAACCTCGTATCCTCAGAGGCCAGAAAAGCATATCAGATTCCCTGGAATTACAGATACATATATTTGAGAGCTGCCATATAGCTGTTGAGAATCAAATCTGATAGAGAAAAAATAGAAACTGACATATGAATATAGAATCTTATAAATCTCTATGGTTTAATTGCTTGCTACACTTACATTGACTATCTTCAAGATACAATGTAAGTTTATAATTAGTAAATGTAATATGAAAAACATCATTTAGAAAACTTGACCTACCCTATGTTTCGGGACAAAGTAAACTATCTTTCCTGTTCTGTGGGAATCCACTCATCTTATCCACTGACGGCCATTGTCTGCTTAGCGTCTTAAGCAGCTGGCGGCTCACAGAGGGCAGCACAGTTGGCAGCAGATTGTGGCAGATGCTTCAGTGCCCTATCGTTCCCTGTGAGCCACACTGACTGTAGCCTAGTGGGAAGTCACATTCTTATTACTCAGCATTTTCCTTAGTCTCTACATGTTGCTCTCTCAACTCATGGTCCTCAGTGACCTGGAAACCATGATGATGGCATCTTTCAGACTCTTGTCTTCTCCCAAGAGCCTAAATAAGCCTTCGTTTCTTGATGAGGCCCCTCTTCCAGACTGCCCATCAAGCAGCTAGTTTGGACACCCACAACCAAGGGTCCAAGGTCATGTCTGATGGAAAAGATTTTTATATATGTTATTAAGCAGCCCAGGCCCAAACAACACTCATGATGGACTTCAAGCTACAGAAAGACCTTGCTGTGAGAATTTATTTTTTAACTGCCAAGAGCCTAGACAATCTATCTCCTTCTTTCTAAGGTACCAATAACAAACCAAACCTCAGACCCATCAAGCTCCCCTGGGGAACCAATGAGCTTATTGAACTTACAGAGCATGGGTGAAGGGCTACTGCCTGGAGCACAAGTGGCCCCAAAGCAACCACAATGGAAAGTTTTTACCCTCCCTGGCTGAATCTTATAAATCAATAGATGAAGTTTCTTTTCCTTGTTTTCCCCTAGCCTAAGTACTCTAACCTCTCACAGAAACTATGAAGGCTTGTGCAATCAGTGCAAAGCTGCATGATGCTGGCTGGGATGAGAGGCTGGGATGAGAGGCTTGTAAGGGTCCAGTGGTCCTGCCTACTTCCTCCTATGAAAGAATGCCAATGGTTAGCAAGCCCAGTTGTGATCGTTTACAAGCAGATGAAGATGGATCTTGTTTGATTCAGAAGCCAGAGCTATGCAACAAGCCCTGCATAGCAGACACAGAGCAAGCCCTAAGTTTAATTTCCACAGGAAATAGAAGATGTCTAAACCTTCTGTTCCTCTGATTTTCTTCACAAACCATCATTTTCCCTTTACTCATTGTGAACTGGATCCACAGAAGCTGGTGGGACTGGCTATCTCCTGTTTTATTCAGACACAGACAAGAAAGAGGAAGACAAAAACGGGCTTATTAGCATGGTTTTTCTCCTTGTTTTATTGGTCATTTCAATTTTGATGAGAATTGGTCATACCTAAAAGCAGTGACTAACTTTGGGGAAAGTCACCACTGAATTCTCAAACAAGGGTTTGTTCTGGACAACAGTGTGTGATCCACTCCATCCACTTCAAATTTTTCATAGTCTTCCAAGTGCCATGTTTAAAGGCGAGAGCTGCCATGCCCAACCTTCAAATTTTGATGACTTCACAATCCTTCTTTCTCTTTAGTCTGGGATTCTTCTTAACCTTACCTGTCAGTTGAAAGTCTTCTTGAAAAAGGTCCTCTGAGGGATAAAGATTTGGACCAGTGGTTAAGACTGCTTGCTCTCACCATCTTCAGGAGTCAGCCTGAACAGACACGTGTGGATATGTGTTCACACTTAGACACACACATATATACACACTAAATGATAGATAGATAGATAGATAGATAGATAGATAGATAGATAGATAGAATGATAATTTTAAAATAAGAACCAAAAGGTCTTCTGAGAACTCAAGTCAGTCAGGGCTGTAGCTCTAATTTCACTGCTGATTTGTCTGTCTGTCTGTCTGTCTGTCTGTCTGTCTGTTTGGGTTTTCTTTTCCAGCAGCTGGATGGAGCTGTAGGTTTGTATGCTGAATGAGTTCTTTCCAAAGATTCTCTGAAGGGCACATCCCTTTCATACACTACAAGGGTTCTGCTCTTAGAAACATTTTAATGAAGAACCCAGCAAGACAAGTCTAGGCAAGTAAAGCTGGAAGTCAATTACCAGCTCTGACCCACGGTGGACTTTCAACTCTATGGAATGAAGAATGGTTGGGCTGTTTTCTTTCTCAAGGGTGGTGGTGTGTGATAGGTTGAAGAAGCTCCTGAAGTTGGCTGCACATTCTCCTCTGCTCACTCAATCTCTGAGAGCCATCAGATAGTGCTCTCCATATCTGCCTTCTTCACTATATTCAAATACATCGAGCATGGGATCCACTGGGCATGATGGAAATGAAGAGGCACAGGCATGCAAACTTAAAACCTACTACAGGCTAGGTTCATTCTGGGCTACTAGGCAGAATGAAAGTGGCATATGACCTCTGAACCCCAAGTTTTCTCCTGTGGGAGTTTCAGATTCCCTTATCTGAAAGGTCCTAGAGCTTCTTCCTGCTACTCAAAGTACTCTGCACAGGCCACTTAGGACCTCATTAGAACTGAATAATTGGAGACCTTTTGAGTGACTTACTGGACAGTAATTGAATTTCAATAATGACCTCAGATTACACAGACATAGGTTAAAGCTTGAAAAGTGCTTGACCTAACAGTCATTAATTCTACATCAGATCACATATGTTCCAATGCACATTGTTTGTTTACCCTCCCCCTTCAAGCTATGGGAGGAAAGACTCAGTATCCCTGACTTGAAACTTGTTACTTGGTATTAGCAACCAGACCACAGCCTGTCTATTTACAGTGGTTTGCTGAGTTGAAATATCTGCCCCTACAGTTCTTTGTTAGCCCTACAGGTTTGAAACAATACAGTAACTTAGTATATTGTGATACCCATTCTATTCACAATAACTTTATGTCCTTTTAAGCAATATGAATGGATTCAATGTTGACACTCATGAGATAATGCTTCTAAGTTGAGCAAGGAGAACTCCTCCATGGGAGAAGCTGTCCTTAACAAACCATCAACCGCTTGGACTTTCTAACAAAGTGGCAGTTTTAAGAAACCTCCCCAGTCTTTGCTTATGTCTTGTTACTGTGGCCTTCCCCTCAAGGTGTTTTTGTTTTTTCTGCTCAACTTATTTTGGGGATAAGATGATATCAGGCATTAGACTGTTACCTTTTTTACCTAAAATCTTTAGGATGAAATGACAGCAAATGGCAAGCAAACTCTTAGCACATTGAGCTACTTGCTTCAAGTATCCTCCTAGACTCTCCTTAATTAACTTTTGCCCAAAATGGCTAAAGTAATATTGATGTTATCTTTAGTGACAACAATAAACTTTGATTTCCTTCACATTTTAGTTTTTCCAAAATGGAACCTACTGACCCCTTTGTCTTCTACTGCTAGAAACACTATTTAAACATATAACTGCCCAGAAGTGTCAAGTGTTGACTCCTACCTCTAGGTTTTATGACTTTGTTAAATCCTGAGATATTCAAGTTATAAAGAGAAAAGATGCATTTTGGTTCACAATTTGGGGCATTTAATGCAGTGTGTGTGTGTGTGTGTGTGTGTGTATGTGTGTGTGTGTGTCCCACCCCTCCACCCCCACCACCCCTCCACCCCCACCTCCCCCTTTCCCTGCTCTGTGAAGAGGCAGCAGCCCACAGTGGGGGTGAGAATAAAAATACTTCATGGTCTAAAAGCAAAAGGATGAAAAAGGGGGACCAAGGTTTCACTGTTTCCTCTACGGCTATACCCAACCCTCTAAATGACTCTCATTGGGTTTTCAGTAGAAACTGATCCATGTGACAGAAGTGAGAAAACCCATTAGAATTTTAAAATAATCCTTTTCTAATTATAAACATATGTTCATACATGTAATTGGAAAGATAAAACTGGTACATAACATGCAGTCTAAGAGCATGAAACTCCTCAATTCAGGTTTGCCATGGCTGAATTCATTTTTGTATTCTGCTCCTCCTCTCCCTCAGCTATCTTCCTCTTCTCTGTGTTTAAAGATTTGTTTTCTAATAAAAACACGTAATCATATTTTGTCATATGTTTTCTTCACTGACCCCTATTTAAAAGTCACTTTGAATTAATACTATATAGATCCTAAAATATTCATTCAGTGCTGCTTCGTATAGCTTATTCTATGAAAAAAAATCCTAATCTTGATAAACATTCTTTTTGTCCTATGTTTTAAGTATAGCTAATTACCATTGCTCTTGTCCAGTTGGTAAATATTTCCTTAAGAACATATTTTGAAAGGGAATAGCCTGGTCATGGATGCCTTTTCAGTCATCATAAACATTTTTTTGTAAATATCACAAAATACCTTGTAAAGACCCATTAAATACTGAAGTGTTCTGATACAGAATACTTGAGGAGATCTTCTCAAGCTACATGTTAAAATGACATTTTGAACACTAGAGGTAACAAGTTTTAGAGAATGCAACTCTGGAGGACTAAACTGCAAAATAAGCATGGTATTCCAACTGTGTTTCTTTCTATCAGATATTTTTGGGACCATCTGTTTAAAAGGACCACGACATAGACTGTGTGTCTGCAACCCATTTACTGAACTGCTTTCATATTTTTGACAGAAGAGTACAAAACAATTTTTTTAAAGCATAAATTCAATCTATCCTGAATCCAGGTGTTTGACTGTGCCAGGAAAATGTATTATATAATAAAAATCCTTCATTTTCAATCAAAATTTTGAGACAAAATACTCAACACATCCTGCCACCAAATCCAAATACTATTTACAAAACAGGGTCTGCTTTTCAGTTGGATTTTAGGTCAAGATATGCTTGTAAATGGCCCCAGCTTCTCTTATACATTGAGCCCTTCAGACATAAAGGCAAAATCACTCAATTCTAAAAGAAGAGTATGGAGGAAGGAAGTACAAGGATTTGCTGTTCAAACTGAAAACAATGTGCATCCTCTAAAATTTAACATAATCAGTATGTCAGTGATTTAAAATTAATATTAATAAATTAATATGAATTCATTAATAAGAATAAAATATTCTTATTTTTAATAAAACTGTAGTGTGAAACATTCATAGTTTGGTTGTTATTTAATCATAATACGGCTGTAGTGGCTATCCCTGGTTTTGAACTTGACTATATTTGGAATGAACTACAATCCAGAATTAGAAGGCTCAACAGTGACCCTAACCTGGAGGCTGAGAGGTAGAAGTTTCTGATCTGGATCTTGGTATGGAGATCTTGAAGCATAGTGGCTATGGATTCCAGAAGATTAAGACAGGGAGTTCTCAGAGTTCAAAGTCATCTGGGATTAAAGGTGTGATGGCACACACCTTTAATCTGGGCTACACCTTCTGCTGGAGATCATATAAGGACACTGGAAGAAGGGAGACTAGCTCTCATTCCTTTGCCTGCTTGCCGTCTGGGACTGAGTAACTGCTAGATCCTTGGACTTCCATCCACAGCTACTACTGAACCATTGTTGGGAATTGGACTGCAGACTATAAGTCATCAATAAATTCCTTTACTATATAGAGACTATCTATAAGTTCTATGACTCTAGAGAACCCTGACTAATACAACGGCTAACTCTACAGATGATATGACCATCACACAGTGTATTGCTGTCACTGTAAAAGGAGTTAAAGAAATAAACACCATTATGTTAGTGCAAATATTTTGTACTTTGATTAAACAGTAGTTTACAATGAAAAATGAAATGTAACCGGCACAGGATTTTATTTTTATTTTGTTCTCTTTCTGCTGTATCCTGTCATTTATTGCTCTAGCAAGGCTGGAATGTGACCAAAAGGAGTCTCAGCTGTCACATGTGCCCTTATTATCTTAGTAAAATGAACCTTTAATTGCAAAAATCCTGATCTGACCACTACTCAGGCAGTAGGCCTTAAAATTGTACATAGCTAAAGGAGAACAACAAATAGAAGTTCAGAAAATGAGGACATGGAGTGAGGTAACACAGGAAGTGAAGTCATGCCAGTGCCACTAGGTAAACCTTATCGGACTCCCTCATGGTACAGCTCAGGGCCTGCACCTGGAGATTCAACTGGTCTTAAATAATATTCCAAAAAGAACAGAAACAACACAAAATGATTGCTCCTGTACAGCTCACTGAAAATTATTTTACATCGATTTTCAAGGCATTTACATTACATTACAAATTATAAGTAAGCAAAAGATGATTTCTATTTGACAGGGGGATGTGTGAGTTCTATATATGCCTATACTGTTTCCCATAAGGGACTTGAGGATCTGAGCATTTCTGAGGTGCCTGGAACTAATTCTCTGTGGGTGATCTGAGTAGTACTTGCACTTTTATTTGGATCAAATGACAATTACTTGAAAGAAACAGTTCTGAGGCATATCCAGAACAAAGGCTATCATATCCTCTCCAACAGGTGACCATGAACTTCTAGGGCACTTTCTGCAGTCTCTCAAGGCCCCCTCTAAGCACTTCCTTTAGTGCCCATCTCTCACTGTTTCTACAGACTCTGCTTCAAACAACAATGTTCTGTCCTTTCTGCTCCCACAAAGCCTAATGACAGAGACATTCTGTGTTGAGTACTTATTATATATAGGATATATATGTTATTAAATCATCTATCCTTCACCATTTTTTCAAGGGATTCTCTCCTTACCAGCCATGCCCAGACATTCATACCATACCATGATCAACCCTGGCTAACCATGCATACCCCACCAGGCCCATACCCTGGCTCACCATCCACCCCCCTCCATGCTTGTCCAGAGATCCATGCACATTATTGATCATTATTTTTTTCATGAGATTATTGAAATTAAGATTTTTAAGAACACAACTATTTTCTGATGTTGATCTTCTGCCAGATGTCATGGGAAACATTTTTTTTTTTGTTGAAACCAGTTCAAATCCATTTTCCAATGCATACTAAGAGCCCTACCTGACATGTAGACACACATACAAAGCTTGTTTTCTCCTCTTATCAGTCCTTATGTTGTCTTTCCAGTAGGCTTTTGAAGAAACTACCTTATTTCCCAGCATCAAGGAATCAAGGAAAGTTGTGTTCAGATAAAGAGACGCTGTGCTCTGTGGTCTTTGGATGCTGGTTATAACTGCCTACTGCCCACTGCCCACCGTCTCCTGGTATATTCCCACACTTGTGTCTAACAATAATCAAGGCTGAACTCCCCTTTCTGATGCTACCTGAATTTTCAGCCAGTAACTAATTTTACCAAACATTTCTTTCTGTGTCTCAGATGAGCAGTCAGCCAGACCACTAGCCAGAGCCATTTTAGAAGCACTTTCAAGTTCATGAAAAACTGTAATTCAAAGATATTGGCTATATTAAATGGTTCAGGAACGAGATCAAAAGAAATCTAGCCTTGAGTTTGCGTCCTAGTTGATCTGGAGTCAAGAGTCCAAAGAACAATTTTTTTTTTTGAAAATTAATGCTCCCCAAAAGAGGTACAGTTTACTCTCAGAGTGGAGTCCTTTGTTTACCCCTCTTGTAAGAATTGGAAATCTTTCCTCTAACAAACAGAAATAAATTACAGTTCTTTTTATATTTCTAATGATCTGAAAACTTTGCCAGGTTTACACTCTGGTTCACCATTTGCAAATATTATCAGAGACACTTAGATGCTAGCCTCAGGATGGAAGAAAATAAACAGACTCTGGTAGTGATGATCTTCATAGATCTGCAGCTATTTCAGAATGTCATCCCTGGGAGAGAACTCCAGTTACAGCCATAAGCTGTTCTCTGAGTCTCACCATGCTGCAAATTGCTGCCTGGTCAATGTCTTTTATGTGCCTGTAGACAAAGAGTCATTTCTTCCTGTAATAGGGTCTCTGTGTTTGGAAGAGGCCTCAACAAAAGTCCAAAAGACAGGAGCCTCTGCAAGATTTGGGTTAGCTGAAGGGTACCATCCATTTCAACCAGCAAATTTCCATCAGGTTAAACAGTTAAATGGGATGTATATTCTTGCAAAACATATGATTTTTGTCTGCCTCCTTGCTTCATGCCAGCTATACTAACATAGCATTTGTGCTTTGCCTCCAACCAATGCAAGTGACATACAGCAGTGTCTAGTTGAGTGTATTTAAATGCTTGCTCTCACCATTTACTGCAGGGAGATTTCTGGGTAGACTTTCATCTGACTTATGCCAAGAATTGTATAGTAACAGTGCTTGCCAGAGAATTTCCATGGGTTAGGTCTGGGATCTATATCAAACTCTTTCATGCATGAAATGTGTCTAAAATCCAGACTTTCCAAATTATTAATACCACACCGTCATTATATAATCCATGTAGACAATACTTCAAAAGGCATCTTTTCCACAACACATATTTGTACACATACCTATGATAGTTGTTAATTAAGCATTCCTTTGTAGTTAGTAGAAAATATGAACCAAAGATTAAGAGACAGTTCTGCTGAGCTAGGGTGAGAGGAGCTAACAGAAGGCTAAATGTACAGTATGAGTATAGCGGACTAAATGCATTGAGACTTTTTGCTTATTTTGCTTATTTTACATTTTGCTCTTTTCCTCTTCCCCTCTCTCCCACTGAAAAATTCCAAGGCCTGTGCATAGCATCTGTCTTTCCATGGCAACAGTCGGCCTTGGGCAGGGTCTCGGTTCTCTAGTGCTCTCTGACCAAACAGACAACAGCATCCTTTATTACAATTTCACTCTAGCTTCCGTATCAATTCCTTCCTCTTCACAGAAATAGTCTTCCTTCCTATTTCCTTTCTGCCTCCCTAAACCTCCTCAATAATAGAGGCTAACCCAGAGCCACAAACCCTCACTCTCTTGGGGCAGCTGTGATTGTCGAGCTGAGAGTGGCCACGTCAGGCTTCAAACCATGATCCACGGTTCAGCCCAACGCCATTAAGTGGTGCTTGAAAGAGACTGCCTAAGTACATGGCTTGTGGGAAGATTTTTTTTCCTTCATGCTTCTCAGTGAATCTTTCTAAAGAAATACATTTTGAGCTCTAAGAGTCTCTTTCAAAGTGGAGAGGATATTTGTAGTTTTCAAGAAATTAAAAACCAGGCTACCACCTGCCAGAGTGGTTGAAATAGGGCCCCACTCTTCTGGAGGAGGGGTCTGCCCAGGCTAGGAAAGGGTCTAAGCTTCCTAATTGAAGACAGGAACTATTTTTTCAAACAGGGAAGAGCACATTTTGTTTTTAAAGATCACCTAACACATTAAGAAGTTTTTAGGATTTTTTTTGGGGGGGGGATGTTCTCACACATGTGTGCATATACCTGTTTGTGTGCACATTTGTGTGTGTGTACATGTGTGTATACATGTGTGTGTGTGTGTGTGTGTGTGTATGTATGTATGTTGTGCCTATTGAGTCTACATGAGTGCAGGTGTCTTATGAGACCAGTAGAGGCTGTTGGATTCCATGGAACTGGAGTTAGAGGGAATTGTGAGTTGCCTGACATGATTGCTGGGAATTGAGCTCTGGTCTGTAAGAGCAGCAAGCACTGGGAACCACAGGGTCATTTCTCCAGTCCCTACAATTTGCACTTTTAAACAGAGAAATATAGTTACTGACTGCAATATAGGATAAATTGCTAAGTAAAACAATGTACCTTAATAACAACATCCTTCCTTTGAACAATTCATCCTATAGATTTAGAGATTTTGTAAGTCTTTATGGACCCATGACACAGAATGAGGAGCAACGTGATTATGGCGACTGACTTTCCCCAATAACCAGGGCTCTCTCTCTCTCTCTCCCATTTTGCTCTTAGCCCAAAGGAAAAAAAGTTTAAAGGATAATTTTAGGTAACAAAAACTAAATACACTAGAAATTATGATCAAAGTTTAGCATAACCCTTCCACCTATCGACGATAAATTAATTAAACATCATATTGAGTGGAAGTATTTCCACTGAGTTTTCCAAGGACAGATAGTAAATTTAAAATGTCATCATTGATGTATAATTCCTTTATAGCCATACTTTATTGTAATAGAGCTTGTTTCTGCTGTTGGTTGAGGCCAGGTTGCCCATCTGTTGCAGACCCTGTTCCAGGTGGCTTTTCCCACATCACTGTGTACAGTTTTTAGGCCTTTCTATCAATTCCAAGGAAGAAGAGATAAAAGAGGAGATGCCTGGAAACATGAAAGGTTTACCTGTGGCCATGGATTAGGCTTCCATTTCTGATTTCTAATTTATTACTTTTCTTAAACTAACCTTGCTTTATGTCCCAAGGACACCACATTAGAACACA
The DNA here is from genome assembly GCA_902729485.2 of Mus minutoides. Taxonomy (NCBI): domain Eukaryota; kingdom Metazoa; phylum Chordata; class Mammalia; order Rodentia; family Muridae; genus Mus; species Mus minutoides. The sequence goes on along the minus strand of LR750884.1, from coordinate 167,722 downwards.
AGTATCCAACGTCAGAGTCAGAAATACCATGCATGTCTTCTCTCTACATGTTCACCTATGGTAAACACAATCATAATAATTTTTTTTAAATGTATTAATGTGCATATATGGTAGCTTATTACATTTTGAGAAAGAATATTTAGCTTTATTTTCTTGGCTGTGAGTACTTGCCTGCATGCCATATGTGTAGCTGGTGCCTGAGTATGGCAGAAAAGGGTGTCAGATTCCCTGGAACTAGAGATAGCGATGTTTTTAAGTAGCTAAGTGGATGCTAGGGAAATAACCCTAGTCCTCTTCTACTGCAGTGGATAGCCCTGGTGCTGTTTGTATTTTGATGCTAATTCCGCTTCCCCTAGAAGGATTGTCTGGGAGGAGGAGTGACTCAAGTACAGGTGACTTCCAGTGACTCTTCTAATGAATAAAGATTTCTAGGAAACCAATCACTGGGTGAGTAGGCGGGACTTCAGGGTGGAACAGAGGGGCAGCAGGAGAGGAGAATGGGCTGGAGGACCGGTGCATGGAGGTGAAAATGTGGGTAGCAGAGGACCCCCCAACCCCCAACCCCATTTGGATCAGGTACTGGAAGATTTAACTTAGAATGGCTGATAAATTAGGATGTTAGTTGTTGTGCCCAGTGATTGAGTTACCTGTTGACTCTAAAGTAAGTTTGTATGGTGTTTTCCTTCACGCAGCATCTCAACTGGGTTCTAAAGAGAAAGGTACAGAGGCAAAGCATGGATTGCAAGAAATGCACCCCCAAAGGCCGTGGGAATTTGGAAGTGTGGGGCTGGAGTGGTAGTGACCCTCAAGTGGGAACTTAGCAAGCCAGGTTGCGTGCTTTCTGGGCTCCAGGTCAGAGAGTCTGCCAAAGATGAGAAGAAGGCCTGCTGGTGCCCTGCCAGCAATAGTGTGGATTACATTTTTTAATATTTCAAGCAACAGCTCTTAATACACCGAGTCATACCTCCAAAACCTTAACTTTTCCTAACATCCTGACAATTTAGTTATGACTATGTTTTTATCCTTAACTAAGATAGTCCACTAACTTTTCTTTGTAAGACTGTCCTGTAAAGGTTTCTGCATTGCTATCTTCCCTTCTGGGGGGAGGAAGGAATTAAAGGAGTTAACCCCTAAGCTCATGAAATTAGAAAGGTTGATGACTGGAGGTGTGTGTGTGTGTGTAGGGGGGGTGCTTCCCTGCTGTAAACAGTTACTGTGGGAAGAAGAGACTCCTCCAGTGGGGTAGCTGCTGGTCACTGTTTGGGGAACTAGAGTGATGCAGTTTTGATGCAGTGTCGCGCAAGCCTGTGGGAGAGACTGTTGATGCAGCTCTGTGAGACTCATCCTTGCTTCTTGTAACTATTCCCTCCACACTCGATAAGGATCCCCAAGAATCTCTGGCTTACCAACCTGAATGTGAAGGGGATTGTTTTTTTAGTCTGTTATTGCCCTATCTAGGATTGGTGGAAATATAGACTTCAGAAAAAGTCATACAACAAAAATAAATTCTAAATTCTTCAGTGTGCAACCAGGACTGTTCAAGGTGTAGAGATTAAAATGAAGAAATAGAGTCAAATGACATACTTTCTAAAACCTTATTTACATTTTCCTTTCTTCTGTCCATGAGTGTGGTCTAGTGTTCTCTCTTCCATCTGCTACCAGCGTCACTTGGGAAAATCAATTCAGTGTTTCCATACAAGAAAGTTGAGTATTAACAACATGTAAAAACCTCTGCACGTGGCCAGAGGCACGATGGGATCAGGACCTAGCCCATCAGACACAACTGCTGAACTTTGTACACATCAAGGAATCAAATCAGTGGTCTTCCCAGCAATTGGAATGGCATGGAAACTCATTTACTATTACCAGTCCCCTCATACACACCATCTGATGCAAACATCTTCTGTGCATCTTGTATTCCATTATCTTTTTAAAATTTGTTTTGTTTTGTTTTGTTTTTTGAGACAAGGTTTCTCTGTGTAGCCCTGGCTATCCTGGAACTCACTCTATAGACCAGGCTGGCCTGGAACTCAGAAATCTGTCTGTCTCTGCCTCCCAAGTGCTGGGATTAAAAGCGGGTACCACCACTGCCCAGCTTATCCCATTATCTTAAGTCAACAATCAAGTCTGTGACTTTTTCACATGAGCAAGTTGAAACATGGGAAGTTTATATGACTTACACAGTACACACAGAAAAATGACAGTCTCGGGATCAGAAGTCAGGTCCTTCGTTCGGCACCTAATATTCATATGTAGAGACATATGAATAGAACACTAGAATGAACAGAATAATAGATAAAGAATAGAAGCTAAAAGGATGGATATATATGGATATATATAACAGAAGAGATTTCTTAGAGAAAAACATCACATTGGCAGAATTGGCAAAAAATATGCTTTTTTTTTTTTAAAATCATAACATTACACTTTTAAAACAGCATTCTAAAATAAAGATCTCTGGTCTATTCTAGACGAGTAACCTCAGAGTTTATCAGGAGAACTAAAAGGCTAGGATCATAGTACAAGCACAGCAAACACAGGAAAAATCTGCTTCTATTAACTCAACGTGCAGGACAGCAGACAAAAATGTATGTGCCTATGTATCTTTTCTTCATTGGCCAGCTAAAAATGGGAGTGTACAAGACTTACGGTGAGTTTCTCAGCCTATGCCTCGAGCAGACTAAACACAGACCCTAAAGATCCAAGTGTAGCCTCAGACAAAACAAATGTATATGCCAGGGGCCCCCTCCCCATTGTTCTGTTCAGAAAATTATCTAATAATGGAAATGAACCTACTTTTAAGCTTAAAAACAAAGAATGAAGAAATAGAGAGTGTTCCCTCCCCAGTGCTTGTAAGATCCTATTAAAAGTTAGAGAATAAAATTTCCTTCTCTATCAATGTTGCTTTTTTCCATTAAGTAAATATTGATTTCCCCTCCCCCCTTTGATACAGGACCCAAAACACCAGCGCTCTCTAGGTACACAGCTCTGTGTGTTGCCTACTGCTAAGCAGCCAACAGGGGGTGCTCTCTGCATATTTTGACGAGGGGAAAATGGATTCAAAATGATTTTTTAGATCTTTTTCTCTCTTATTTTCAAAGCACAAGTGAAGACTGCGTCTCTTCAGAAACACAGAAAGGTTTTTGGCATATGTGTTCAGAGCAAAGCAAGGAAATGCCAGTTGACGGGAGCTGGAGAGAGATCCAACACAGGTGCAGGAAGTGTAAATTAGAGGCTCCAAGGGAATTTGGTCCCTTAATAATCTGAGCCTCTGTTCATCAAATGAGCCTAAATTTTTTGGGCCATAATGGCTAAGTCCATTGTGCAAGTTATGAGTTTTTTTATTTCATGAATGCAGGCACAGAATGAATAGACAGAGAAGGCAGGCCAACACCACTGTGCTCCTGTGCTTAGCATGACCCTATTTGGTGGTGTTTTGTTTTGTTTTGTTTTGTTTTCCACCTCTGGAGTACAAGAAAAGGATAATGCATTCCAATGAGCTTCTCCTCTGAGTAAAGTTGATGACAAGATGGCAAACATAAAACATACAGCATTTTGCTCCGTAAAGATTTAAGAAGATGCGGCCCATTGAAATATCTAGCCATGGTGTTTGAGAAGGCAGGTTTACCCCTGGACGTAGACTTTACAGGAGCTGCTCACCTGAGACACAGACACTTGGAAGGCAAGGCTGTTTGAAATTATCCACTTCTGAAGACAGCTGACAAAGAGCAGAGGTAACAACTTCTCATTAGAAGAAAATTCTGCATGTGGCCAGACTTGCAAAATGTACCAGGACATATAATGTAAAACACCATAAGCCACAGGTGTATGTGGAGATTTTTAGAAAACAGTTACTACTGATTAGTGTTTATCACACTAATATAAAGCCTGTATTTTGATTTATACAGCAAAAATCTGAGAAAGAGGGGTAGCCCTGGTCATCACTTAACACATAACATAAGAAAAAAAGTGCATCTTAGAAACATTTTGTTTTCTCTTTCTGGAGTCTAAACAACTTCCGGCTAAGAGACATATTTTGATTAAGATAATATTTTTCCCTAATCAATATTTTTTACCTCTGGGTTATTACTTCCTTGAAGGCTTCTCTGCCTTTTTCCCCTTTCTAAATTAGTCCATGTAGCTTATAAGAAACCATCAGCTCTGCCATAGACCACTGTTTACATTAAATCTTTCCCTTAATATTTACTGCTGGGTGGCAGGGCTTGTCTACAGCTTTTATAGTCTGGCATCAAATCTTGCAATGTGTGTTTTATACTTAATTGGAGTGGGGATAGGAGCACAGGAGCAGAATTAACCATTACTGGAATAAGCTGCCTGTTGACCGGTATTCACATTTCCACTTTGGTTGGCTAACGGTGAATATTCCTTGGTGGGACACCATACTGAATAAGATGTGTTTGCTTTACACATGTGCACAGTACCACTATATATGTGTTCAATGACTACAACAGTATCTGAAGACCTACTCTGGATTTCTGAACTGAACTCACCGCAAACATGATAAACAATCTGTGGACCAAGACGGGAGAAAGTTCCACACTTTGAGTAGCTGTGGTCATGAATAGGAAAAGAAGGAAACGGGTATGACACTGTACATTTAACTGTGTTGACTTCCTCCATACCAGAGTCCTCAACTTCCTGAAACACTCCTTGGCTGTACATCTCTATACACATCTATACAGTGATGTGACTCCTAAAATGGAGGCTCTAAGTTATATGATGCCTTGATGTGCATTGAAATTGGGAGTTCCTTAAACAGCTTGCCTAACCAAACAACAACAAAACAAACAAACAAACGAAACCACCCTGTTGTATTTTTCTAAAAAGCCAAAGATATGTTTTATAGAGCACAGTATGGTGAGGTGGGAGAGGTGCCTCGATGAGCCCATGCTGAAGCATCCCTTCCCCCTGAGCTAACAGCCATGCAAAGGGTCATCACATATAGAATAGGGTTTGTTTTGGGAGGCATGGGAAGGGGAGTTGAGAAGGAAGTAGAGAGAGAAAGAGAGAGGGGAGGGAAGGGCAGGTTGGCCAGGAACCATATAAAAATTTTAATGTTTCAAAAATCTTTCCCTCTCTCTGCTATTGTTAGGTTAAAACCCCTGAAGTTCACAATGTTAACAGTAATCAACAGAGTTCAGATAAGCTTTTAATTTAGCCCTGATAAAACACTGCCACCATTATCATAGTCAAAAGCTCAAACTTTGCAATTTCCTTTAGTTGTCTTCAATTATGTTAGAAATCTCTGTTCCATCTATAAATCCAGCCCTCTGGATAGAGGAAAGGGTGTTTATGATTTAAACCCAGTATCATTTTTAGGTCCACAAGCTTTTACTATGTCTCAAAGGCGTGACTCTACTGCTCTTCTTTCATCCTGGAAGGTGGATTTCAGAACAGATTACAGAGGTAATGCTAACATATCTAACACTTTTTTGTTTTGGTTTTGGTTTGGTTTTAGGTTTTGGGTTTTGGTTTGTCAAGTCAGGGTTTCTCCCTGGCTGTCCTGGAACTCACTTTGGAGACTAGGCTGGTCTCAAACACAAAGAGATCCTCCTGAGTGCTGGGAATAAAAACGTGGCCACCACTGCTGCTGGCTAAAACTTTTATCTCATTTTGTAAAGTTAAAAGACTTATGTAAACTTCAGGGAGTCATGAGAGATAGATCCACCTTTCACAGGTCAAATGGACTACACATAAATACTCCTGTCAATTAAAAGCATGGTCCCTACCTGCCTATTGCTGGGGTGAGATTTCTCTTTCCCCTGGTCTTGGGACTCTTTTTTTCTCCTAACTACCAGGACTGTAGTCGTGGAAATTTCAAGTAGATAACCAAGATAAAAAAAAATTTCCCTAAACTCCACAACTTTATTTTTCGTCCTTGGTCTATATCTGTCTCAGCAGATTTCCAATTAACTGTGGACTGCAAACTGCTCCAGACACGCCAGCCCTGGATGCTTCTGATGGACTTTCTGATCAGCCTAAGCCTGCTCCAAAGCAGCCTGCAAATCACAAGTTCTAGGTGACCCCACAGAACCTGGACAGCACAGAGAGACAGATGTCCCCCAGCCATCCTTCCTGGGCACCCCGCCCAACCTGCCCTGCATCCCCTCCCCAATTTCTTTCATGAGTACTTATAGGAGAGACTTACATCACCCCTTTATAATCAGCAGAAAGGTCCTGGCGCACATGTTTTCACCTAGTCATTGTGTTGCTTTGTTAGGTCTTTGGTCCCCATGGTATTAATTTCTGTAGTGGTATGTGTTGATGCTCCAACTTCATTTTTGCATGTAAATAATGCAATTTTTTCCAGAACCATTGGTTAATATATATTTCTGTTTTTGAAAACTGGATTTTTTTTTTTTATTTGAGAAGAGTGTTCCCATATCTTTGTGGCTAAGATACTAGTCTCTTGAAAATAATGAAGGGGTCGAGCTCACTAGAGAGAGTGTTTTGTCCTTTGAGGAAACAGGCATTGAAAATGAAGGAGTTAAGTGTATTTAAGATTCTAAGAGTCTGTCAAAGGACTCTTTAGAAGTCTTCTACTGCTACATAACAAATTAACACATAACTTGGTGGCTTAAAACAAGTAACACTTATTTTTGGGTGCAGAATTTGATCACCAATTCTTCAAAATCCTCCAGTCTAAAGTTGCTTGTAAGATTTCCTGTATGGGCAGACTTGCCTGGTGTGTGGTCTTAAGAGGACTTGATAGAGAAGGAAGGAGGTCTAGACTCACTCTGGTCTAGACTTACTCTGGAGGTTGACTCAGGATTCAGTTCCTTCTGGGCTTGGATTACGGGCTTCAGTTTTGCTGACTGTTGGCTAGAAGTTTCATCAGCTCCTCGCCTCAGACTCTCTCTAGAGGACATGCCGCTATGAGGCATTCCCTTAGTGGTTTGGCAAGTGAACATTCAATATGTGAGTGAGGTTTTGTAGCCCAATCCTGTAAGTAGCACTCAATATCTTCCCACAAACTCGATGTTTCATACAAAGAAGTCATTGAACATCTTGCACATGCAAAAGAAAGGAATTTCTGAGTGTGAATACAAGAAGGCAACCATCATTGGGGATTAATCAGAGAATCTGCCTGTACATGTGTCCAGTCAAAAATCATGCTTCTCAAGGCTAAGAAAGAACCAAAATGATTTAAAAGAAAGCCACTCATCCCCTATGTCCTCAAACACCTAGAAGAGACAGCATTCCTGGGACCTCACAGCAATCTTTAGCAAAGAAATGTGTGTTCTCCTGTAGTATAACCATGCAAGTGCTCATAAATAAAGAACTCGTGAAAATAGTGTCAGTGGATAAATATGAAATGATGCTACTTCCTGAACCAGAGCTGTCAGGACCACGGAGATAATGCATACATATATATATATATATATATATATATATATATATATATATATATATATATATATATATATATATACACACACACACAGACACACACATATACATATATATATACATACATACATACATATATACATAGATTTTATTTTATTTTATTTTATTTGGAGACTGGGCTTTTCTTTCTTGCGTGGCTAGCTTTGAACTAACATTAATTATGTCCCATCTTCCTGTGTGCCACCATTGCCAGCTGATATATACAGCATATTCACTGAGTTCTAACACATAACAAGCATTCAATGAATGACAGCTATGTTTGTCTTTACAATATATTCTCCCAGCTAAATATTTCACTGAAGCACACATGCTGTGTTCTCATTGTTTAAAAATATTGATTTTCACAAAATGAACTCATTACAAATTTTCTAGGTTTCTGACAATCAGAGTACAATAGAGAGAAACATAAAAATAAAATATTTCTAGTTATTTTGGAAAAATAAGACAGCAATGGAAACAAAGCAAAATTGAATAGAAAAATATGCTGGAGTTTCTCCAGTAGCAAATAGGATATGTTTGACAAAGTACTATGTTGTAGCGTGTAGTTTTTGCTACCCCCTCTTTAAACTACCAGCCCCACCCAGGGTCTCTCAAACCCACAGATGAAAGACACACACACTCATTAGCTTATTTTTTTTTACCCTGCATTATTGGCTTAATTGGTAGCCACTTCTAATCTCTAGCGCCTAGCATGCTCTTCCCCACAACCTTAGCTCAGAAGGCTAAATCTGCCCTCAACTTTAGTTACACAGTTACCTTTTTGTTGTACAGCAACCCAAAACTGTCCTCAGCTTAGTTGTGTTTCTAATCTCCCACCTGGGGAAACGGCCTATGTTTGCTCCACCCAAGATCTCACATGGCTGGTCATCTTTTCTCCCTCTGAAGCATGGCAAAATCTCCCCTTCCTCTTCCTGTATCTCTTAGCCTGCATGCAACCCAGAAATACAGCCTCTTTCTTTCTGCCCAGTAATTGGCCCCTGGCATCTTTATTGGTCAATCAAGAACCAACTGAAGTACAGGACCTTAGCAGCAGAACCACTCCCTCACTCTGTAGGTTCACCATTTGGAGATAGGAAGAATGTCCACAGCTGTGGCCCTAGCTCTGTTTTAGGAAAAAAAGAAACTCATCCACATGCAAAGGGCACACAGCAAACCAAATAGACAGAACCGCAAAGGAAACTCCTTATGTTACATCAAAACGTGAAATATACAGAAAAAAAAATATTGAAAGCTACAAGAAAAAAGTTACAAAGGCAGACTCAAGAGAATCACTTTTTGGGTTTTCAAAGGAAACTTGAAAAAGCTAGAAGGCTTGGAAACATTTATTTCACATTTTGACAGATCACAACTGACAATCCTATTAATCAAGACAATCTATAAAAATGAAGGAGAAAGGAAAAGTTTCTAAATTTTCCATGACAAATGCAGGTTAAAAGTATTTATGACCACCAAGCAAGTACCACACAGGATATGACTAGAAGGAACAACTCAGACTGAAGAACAAACAAACAGAAACAAAACACAAACACTCACCAGAAGCTACAGGGGAAAACGAAGACTAAGACAGATGATAGCAAAAAAGAACTAGGAAAACACCAAAATCCACAAGACTAACAAAATAACATTAAGCAGTACTCACCTTTGAATAATTAATATTAATGATCTCAATTTCTCTATCAAAAGATACAGACTAAGGATTTTGAACATTTCTTTATGTGCTTCTCAGCCATTCAAGATTCATTAGCTGTGGATTCTCTGTTTAGCTCTATACCCCAGTTTTTCGTTGGGTTTTTGTTTTGTTTTGTTTTGTTTTGTTTTGTTTTGTTTTGTTTTAGCGGTTAGCTTCGTGAATTCTTTATATATTTTGGATATTAGCTCTCTGTTAAAAGTGGGGTTAGTGAAGGTTTTTCCCCAAATCTGTAGGTTGCCAATTTGTCTTATTGACTATGTCCTTTAGAGCATGAGCTTTTGGAGTTTTGTTTAGGAAATTTCCCCCTGTGACAATGAGTTCAAGTTTTTTTTTTTTATCACTTTCTCTTCTATTAGATTCAGTGTATCTGCTTTTCTGTTGAGGTCCTTGATCCACTTGGACTTGATCTTGTACAAGGTGACAAATATGGGTCTATTTTCATTCTTCTACATACAGACAGCCAGTTATACCAGCACCATTTATTGAAGATAAATTTATTGAAGATGCTTTTCTTCCCCTCCATTGTCAAAGATTAAGTGTCCATAAGTGTATGGTTTTGTTCCTGGGTCTTCAATTCTTTTCCTTTGATCAGCCTGTCTCTGTACCAATACTATGCAGTTTTGTTTTGTTTTGTTTTGTCTTATCACTATTGCTCCATAGTACAGCTTGAGGTCAGGGATGGTGATTTCCCCCAGAAGTTCTTTTATTGTTAAGAATTGTTTTTGATATCTTGGGTTTTTTGTTTTTCCACTTGAAATTGAGAATTACTCTTTGTTTGTTTGTTTGTTTGGTTGGTTTGGTTTTTTTTTTTTTTTTTTTTTGAGACAGGGTTTCTCTATGTAGGCCTGGCTGTCCTGGAACTCACTCTGTAGATGTCTTTGAAGAGTTGTGTTTTAATTTTGATGGGGATCACATTGAATCTGTAGATTGCTTTTGGTAGGATAGCCAGTTTTACTATTGGAGAGAATGTGGAGAAAGAGGAACACTCCTCCATTGCTGGTAGGATTGCAAACTGGTACAACCACTCTGGAAATCAAACTGGAGGTTTACTCATTGGCATGGGGTGGAGGATGGGTGGGTTTCCTAAACAGATCTCTAATGGTTCAGGCTCTAAGATAAAGATTGATAAATGGTACCTCATGAAACTGAACAGCTTCTGTAAGGCAAAGGACATAGTCAATAGAACAAATTGTCAATCCTACCAATCCATAAGCATGGGATATCTCTCCATTTTCCGACCTCTTCATTGATTTCTTTCTTGTGACACTTGAAGTTCTTCTCATACAGATCTTTCACTTATTTGGTTAGAGTTACCTCATGATATTTTATATTATTGATGACTATTGTGAAGGGTGTTGTTCCCTATTTTCTTTCTCAGCCCATTTATCATTTGTATAAAAGAAGGCTACTGATTTGTTTGAGTTAATTTTATATCCAGCCACATTGCTGAATTGTTTATAATCTGTAGAAGTTCTCTGGTAGAATTTTTGGGGTTGCTTATATTTATATCATACCTTCTACAAGTAGTGATACCTTGACTTCTTTGCCAATTTGTATCTGCTTGATCTCCTTTAGTTGTATTATTGCTCTAGCTAGAACTTCGAGTACTATATTGAATAGATACAGGGAGAGTGGACAGTATTTTCTTGTCCCCGATTTTATTGAGATTGCTTAAAGTTCTCCACTTTGATATTGGATCTTAGTTTGGTGTATATTGCTTTTATTATGTTTAGGTATGGGCCTTAATTCCTGATCTCTCCAATGCTTTTTGACATGAAAGGTGTTGTATTTTGTCAAATGCTTTTTCAACGTTGAATGACATGATCATGTGATGTTTTTTTCTTTGAGCTTGTTTATATAGTGGATTATGTTAATAAATTTTCATTTATTGAACCAACCTTGCATCCCTGGGATGAAGCCTACTTAATCATGGTGAATAATGGATTTGATGTGTTCTTCGATTTGATTTTCTAGAATTTTATTGAATACTTTTGTATCTATATTCATAAGGGAAATTGCTCTGAAGTTCTATTTCTTTGTTGGGTCTTGGTGTGGTTTGGGTATCAGAGTACTTCAAAGGGCCAAGAAGCACTTTAAAATTTTTTCAAAGTCCTTAGTGATCAGGAGATGCAAATCACAACAACCCTGAGATTCCATATTACACTAATCAGAATGGCTAAGATCAAAAATTCAGGTGACAGCACATATTGTTGCAGTAACACTCCAACCCAAATATGCCCTGGCAATGAAAACACATCTCAATATGAATACATGATCTGAGCTTAGATTGGGCAGATATACCACTACACTACCATTTTCCCCATATAAGAGACACCTTATAATTGTGGTTTTGCCAGGTCAGGTGCTTTCTGCTCTACTTTCCTTATTCCTTTTCCTCCATCGTTCTCTTGCTCTCTCTTTCTCTCCCCAAACCTTCAGCTCCATCTCCTCCTCTCTCTCCACCTAATCGTCACCTCTAGCCTTTATTTATAAAGTAAGGTAGGAAGAAGGTTTACAAGAATCACCTGAATGCTGACTCATTCCTTGTTCCCAACTCTTAACAGGAGAACAGAATTACCATCAAATACAATTGGCCCCAGGGCTATCCAAAACACTTCCCTCTTCTGTCCAATTAAAAGACTATTTTATCTCATATATAATTGAAGACAACTATTACTATTTTGTAATTTATCAAATACAAGAGACCTAACACCCAGTTCATCATCTTTGTTAATTAAATAGAACCTCTGTCATCTATCCTATCTTAAAAGACTTATAATTATATACTTTACTCATGTTCTGACTTTAGATTGTAAGTCATCTAAAAACCATCTTTTAAATCTATATTATCTTTCTCAATGCTAAACAGCTTGGTTGGCTATGAGAGTACCAGTCTTCAACCCCATCAGAAATCCAAAAATGAGTAATATCTGAAAATGTGAGAAGCACAAAATATCGCTTCTAAAACTTAACAATTTATAGAGACTACTGACCTCCTGGATAGTTCCTCATACTTAAAAAGTTGGCGCACGCCTTTAATCCCAGCACTCGGGAGGCAGAGGCAGGTGGATTTCTGAGTTCAAGGCCAGCCTGGTCTACAAAGTGAGTCCCAAAACAGCCAGGGCTATACAAAGAAACCTTGTCTCGAAAAAAAAAAAAAAGTTTGGAGCATTGGTCTTCAGCCTTCTTGCCCAGGATGTTCTGACAAACCTTTGTAATGCAGAATTTTGAAGGGCTGATTACCCTGTCTTGGCAGAGATTATCAGTTGACTATCCCACATAGTGTGTTCTTTTTCTGGCAACATTTTGTCTGCAGATTAAATGAGGCAATTCTTGTCTAGTGGTTCTCTAGCCACAACTGGAGCAATTCCAAATGATGCTCAATTTCTTATTTGAATCCAAGAAAGGGAATGCTGTCAGGAGCAGACTTGTCTCAAAAACAAGTGAATAAATAACATAAAATATCACATTCTGAGGACTTCTGACATTTTTGAAAACCAACTATCTATGTGAAATAACCTGGATTGTTCTCTGTTACATACTCTCAGCCATTTATAATTAAAATAACTGAAAAAACCCCTAACAATAAATTCAGAACCATAAATTTCCTATTTGGCCCTTAACTCACAGGCTTAAACATCTCAGATCTGTTTATTATAACAACAATAGAAGGACTTGGTTTAAGCCCTGCACTTCAAAAATTTTAGTATCAATAAAAGAATTTTATATCAATGAAAACCTTTGATTTTGCAGCACATTATGTACCATTTAAGAAATTATGACTTCAGCTTAGTAACAACTAAAGAGATTTCTACCAAATGAGATTATGGCTATGCAATCAATTCTAGATATTGGTCCCTGTTCAAATTTGACCATTTCTACATTCCCTAGAAAGACAACCTATAATAACCACCTCCAGTCCCAAAGCCTAGGGAACTGGGACGATTACTCTTCATAACTTATTCAAGCTGAATATGGGAGCTGAGGTATTTTGAAGGGAGGGGGAAGGGTATGGAAAATGGGGAGTTGGCTGGCCTTAAGAAGGTCACACCAACACTTGTATTAGTCTCTGATGTCTGTGTCCTGACTGGATTCAGATGAAAAACCAAGACATTAGGAGTTCAGGCAGGCAGGTCAGTTCTGCATGTCTGATGATGAAATTCACCAAGACTGTTTATTCTGTAATATATAAATCTCAAAACAAAATTTTAGTATCATCAAGATAACCTTTTTGTTTCATTTTCTGGAACTAGTGCTTCAGGGGTTCTCCCTCTATCAAATATGATCCATATAACTCTGGAAGGTGTAAATACCTTAATCACCTTTTCCAAAAACACGAAGACAAAACCTTTACCCCAAATCAGCATATCCTTCAGCCAGTAATCAGGAAAACCTGTAGCTTGTCCTCTGTCCCAGAGGACAATAAAACAACCACAGTACTCAAAATCACACACATTTTAGCCTATTTAGGCCTTTCTAATTTGTCACGTCAGGATACTAATCCTAAATTCTCATGGAGCCTACATTAGAGAATACAAGTTTCCTGCATACTTTATTATACAATCTTTAAAACTATTGATTCACACTTTTATCTATACCTGCTTATGAGAGGCAGCTTGTTAAACCAGGATTTAAACCCAAAATTCCCATGGAGTCCACGTTAGACAGAATATGAGTATCCTATAAGACTTATTAGAGCAATATATCTTTATACCATCTTTAAAGCAATTAATCCAAACCTTCACTAATATCTGCCTATAGGAAGCAGATAGTTTTTAATTGTTAAGCTCTCTGCCTAGAGCAGCCATCCTGTTAAACAACCTATCTGTTGTGCTCTCTACCTGGAGCCACAGACATTTATTTAATTAATACCTATTGTAATATCTGTTATGCTCTCTACCTCAAGCCATAGACTTCTATTAATTAATACCTGTTCTTAGTAAGCAATTATCATTGCCCTCTCTATTTGGAGTCAGTGACTAATATTCCATATCTAATTCTAAACGGCAGGTGAAATTTCTCATCTTTAAGTATCAAAACATTATATTTCTTTCTTTGTATCAATGAATTACCTGGTTCAGAGCTCTTTGTATCTTTGTCTCCTGGTTCTTTATTCACAGGGAGAAGCTGAGAAGAGAAAGACATGCATTGTCTATGTCCGTCCCTGTTTGGGGGTCAGGGGGTCAGGGTGGGGAGCAAAGGATACAGGAAGCGAACCCAGAAAGCACCTCTCAGGTGTAGATGCCTCTCTGCCATTCTCTGTAGGCCCCTAAAACTCAGTCAGCTTCTAATTCACACTGCTGCAGCCAATATCACTGCCCAAGCCCTATTTGGGGCAGTGAACTTTTATCTCAGGTTAGATGAGTTCAAATCAATACTTTGGGTGCCATTTTTGTTGCAGTAACTCTCCAACCCAAATATGCCCTAGCAATGAAAGTATAACTCAATTAATATGAATACATGCTGTGTGCCTAGATTGGGCAGATCTACACTACCATCTGTCCCATATAAGTGAATCCTTATAACTTTCAACTTCTCCAGGCCAGGTGCTTCTGCTCTTCTTTCCTTCTTCCTCCTCCTCCATCATCCTCTCGCTCTCTCCCTTTCTCTCCCAAACCTTCAGTTCCACCTTCTCCTCTCTCTCCACCTAATCACTACCTGTAGCCTTTATTTATAAAGTAAGGTGGAAAGGCTTACAGGAAATCACCTGAGTGCTGACTCATTCCTTGTTCACAACTCCTCACAGGAGAACAGAATTAACATTAAATACAATTAGCCCCAGGGCTATCTGCAACACTCCTCCATTGCTGGTGGGATTGCAAACTGGTACAACCACTCTGGAAATCAATCTGGAGGTTCCTTGGAAAATTGGAAATAAATCTACTTGAAGATCCAGCTATATCACTCTTGGGTACATACTCAAAAGATTCCCCACCATGCCACAAGGGCATGTGTTCTACTATGTTCATAGCAGCCTTATTTATGATAGCCAGAAGCTGCAAAAACTCAGATGTTTCACAATGGAAGAATGAATATAGAAAATGTTGTTCATTTACATAATGGGATACTATTAAGTTATTAAGAAGAAGGACATCATGAATTTTGAAGGCAAATGGATGGAACTAGAAAATATCATCCTGAGTGATGTAACGCTCAAAAGGACATGTATGGTAAGTGGATATAAGCCAAAAAAGTACAGATACTCAGTATACAATCCATGGAACTCATGAAGGTTAAGAAGCCGAAGGTCCCAAGTGAAGATGCTTCAATTGCACTTGAGATGCAAAGAAAATCAATCAAGGAGGGAAGATGGAAGGAGGGACCTGGGTGGAAAAGGAGAGAGGGAAGGGAAAAGAGGAACAAGATCAGGTATTGGGGAGACAGGGGAAAATCCTGAGGACCAGCAGAATGAATGGAAATATTCAACCTCAGGGGGTGGGGAGTAGGGGGTACCTCTAGAATGCACCACAGACCTAGGAGGTGGGAGACTCTCAGGACTCAAAGGGAGGGGGGAGCTTAGATGAAATGCTCAACAATGGGGAGAGGGAACTTGTAGAATTCACCTCCAGTAGAAAGACAGAGCATCAAGTGGAGGGTTGGGTTGCCATTCCACAATCAAAAACTCTGACCCAGAATTGTTCCTGTTTAAAAGAACTTCAGGGATAAAAATGGAGAAGAGACTGAGGGAAAGTCAGTCCAGTAACAGGCCCAACTTGAGATCCATCTCAAGGGGATGCTCCAAGGCCTGATACTATTACTGATTTTATGGTGTGCTTACAGATAGGAGCCTAGCATGGATGTATACTGAGAGGTCCAACAAGCAGCTGACTGAGACAGATGCAGATACTTGCACCCAGCTAATGGATGAAGTTGAGGACCCATGTGGTTGAATTAGGGAAAGGCTGAAAGAAGTTGAGGAGTAGGGTGACCTCATAGAAAGACCAGTAGTCTCAACTAATCTAGACCTCTGAGATCTCTCAGACACTGAGCCATCAACCAGGCAGCATACACCAGCTGGTCTGAGGTCCCTGACACATATACAGCAGAGGACTGCCTGCTCTGGCCTCAGTGAGAGAAGCACCTAACCCTGGAGAGACTTGAGGCCTCCAGGGAGTGAGGATGCCTGGTAGGAGGTGTGGGGTGGAGGGGTGAGGACATTCTCTTGGAGACAGGGAAAGAAGGAATAGAATGAGGAACTGTTGGAGGGAAGACCAGGAGATGGGTAATGACTGGACTATAAAAAGGAAAAGTTATTTGAAAAAAAAAATACAGACTAGCAGATTTAATTAGAAACCATGATCAGTTAGGATTAATATTATAATGATTAAACACCATGACCAAAAGAACTTGGAGAGGAAAGTGTTTATTTGCCTTATACTTCCTTATCACTGTTTATAAATAAAGGAAATCAGGATTAGAATTCAAACAGGGAAGCAATCTGGAGGCAGGAGCTGACACAGAGGACATGGAGGAGAACTGCTTACTGGCTTACTCCTTATGGCCTGCTCAGTCTGCTTTCTTATTCAACACAAGACCACCAACTCAGGGCTATCCCCACCCACAATGGGTCAGGCCCTCTCCATTAATTACTAATCAAGAAAATTTCCTGTAGATTTGTCTACAGTCTAATCATATAGAGGCATTTTTCTCAATTGAAGTTTCCACCTCTTCAGTGACTTTAGATTGAAGTTGATATGAAATTAATCCACACTGGCCCCTTCATTTTCTTTTCTCAAAGAAGCATATATCACCATCAATGATAAATACTGTCTTTGGGATACAATATGATATTCCAAGCAAATAGAACTGAAACAAGCAGGCATCACTATTCTAACATCTGACAAATTCTACGGGACATAAACACAGATTAACCCA
This sequence comes from Mus minutoides, assembly GCA_902729485.2. NCBI lineage: Eukaryota > Metazoa > Chordata > Mammalia > Rodentia > Muridae > Mus > Mus minutoides. Next base: position 150,726 of record LR750884.1, on the reverse strand, counting down.
AACACAGTACTGGTCAGTGGCTTCATAACCCCCAAACTTACCTGTAGAGAGGTCATTTGGACAGAATAATCAGAGAAGTATTATACTAAATTACATGATAGACTAAGTAGACCTAAGAAACCTCTACAGAACATTCTACTCAAACACTACAGAACATGCATTCTTCTCGGCAGCCATGGAACATTTCTCTAAAAGTGGTCACATATTGGGACACAAGTCAAACCTCACCCAATATAGAAAAATTGAAACATTTCCTTGCAATATATCTGAGCAAAATTGAATAAGACTAAAAATCTTACAAATCACTTACAAAATACCAGTAAAATCGTAGATAACATGTAAACTCATGAAAGTTAAACAACACACTACTGAATGGTGGAGTCATTGAAAGAATCAAGAAAGAAAGCAAAATATTCCTAAAATGAAAGGAAAATGACAATACAACGTATCAAAACCCACACAGTAAAATGTTGGCTATCCTAAGAAGGAAATTTATAGCTCTTGGTACCCATATTAAAAAACCAGATACCTACCTTAAGAAAACATTGTAAAAACAACACAAATATTGTGAAAATATCTATGATCAATGAAAAAATATAAAGATAAACAAAAGAAAGAAGTCACTCTTCAAAAATGATTAACCATATAGACTTTAGCTAAATTTACCAGAAGAGAGTGAACCAAATTAATAAAATGGAAAGGGAGATATTAGACCAAATACCAATGAAATGTAGAAAGCTATGTGGACATATTTAAGATTTAAAAATCTAAAAGAAATGGATAAATTTCTGTATGTATCTGACTTATTTCAGTTAAATCAAAGTATATAAGTGACTTAAAATATTTACTTTTAATTCATCTGTATGTTAATGCAAGTTTATACATACACATGTGTGCATGTGATTGAAGCATCCAGAACTGGGCCTCAGACCCCAGGGCTGGAGGTACAGGAGGTTATGAGCTTCTCACCATGGGTGCTGGGACTTGAACTGCAGTCCTTGTAAGAGCAGCTCCAAAATAAGTTATTTAGAGATATACAACAAGAAATAACATGCAGCAGTAATATAAATTTCCCAACAAAAAATGACATTCAAGGTCTGGAAGGGTTTGGTTCAACTTTTATAAGACTTTCCATGAAGAACTGATACTAATATTTCTCATATTTTTTGCATAAAGTAAGAAAGTGAAGGAATCCTATGAAATGAGTATTTTCTTGACAAAATATAAATGACACAACAGAAAAAAAATTGTAGACCAACTCCCTGATTAACAAAGATACAAAAATTCTCAATAAAACACACAAACTGAATTCAAGAATATTTTTAAGAGACTATTCACTATGATCAAGTCAGCCTCATTTCAGAAATTCAGGGATAGTTCAACACATAAGTAAGTAAATATAAATCCCCTATAAACATATTAAAAGATAGAAACCACATGGTAATATCAATCGAGTCAAATTTAAAATATACAAAATTAAAATCACTTCACGATAAAAGCTCTAAAGGAACTAGGGATGGATGGAATAAAGGTTACATATGACAAGCTATAGCTGACATCATGTTAACTGGAGAAAAACATGAATCATATGGTCACAAGGGTGTTCATTTCTCACAATCCTATTTAACTCAGTGCTTTAAGTCACAGCAAAGAGTAGTAAGAGAAGGAAAACAGGAGTACAAACAAGAAAGGAAGACTTGACATAGCTCTGTTTATACATGATGTTTACATCATTGGAGCTTCTCAAGATGCTGCCCGGAGTTCACAAGTACTTAGCACAAAGGCAGGCTATAAAGAGACATGAGTGAAGATAGGTCTTAGTGGGAAGCAGAAGAGCTTCAGCAGGAGAGGAAAGGTGAGGAGAGAGAATAGGATGGTGTGAACAGACTAAAATTCATCATATATATTTATGAAACTATCAAAGAATTAAAGTGGAAAAGTGATAGTGTAAATTTTTTTTTATTAATGGAAAGCACAACATAGACATGGAGAAAGAGAAATTATCCAGTCAATAATGTTTGGGGTGTTATTCAATAATAAAACCAGCAGAACTGTGAACATGTATCTAATACATAGACATTATTTATAAATCTAATTAAATTAACATAAGTATCTAAATAAATCTATTAATTAACATAAAATAAAACATTAGACAGTTGAGTGCATTAACTATTGAAACTTTCTGATTATAAAAGAAAGAGAAAACGATAGATTTAGAAAAAAAGAAAATATGTACATAAGAAAATCAAATTTATCAGAGTATGCCAATTTTTGAAGAACAAATATAAGTTAAGAAGCAATTTTAATAGAAAGTGAGAAAAAGTAATTTACACACGACAGTTTTAACTAACCAGTGAACACGATTCAGAAGCCTCTGATGTTAGTGTCTAGGTACAAGGACTCACTGTCCCACAAAGTAAGAAGCAGACAGACCTGTGTAGTTTATTGGGGGACAGAGGGTGTCTCACTGTAGTGGAAGCATGGTTACTGACTGATAGCAAGTCCAGATAGATCCTCACAATTTAGGTTAAAAAAAGAGGAGACCATGTATGAGTTAGGACAAAAATGACATCACCCATGCATATAGGAAGTTAATCTGTTATTATCAATTACTTGGCACATCCTCAGAGTCAACACCTGGCTGTTAAGCTCTGCAAATGACTCTGACAGTGTTTCTGCATGATTCTTAGGATGTTTCTTTAGTGCAGTTTTCAGGGAAATAACTAAAAATAAATTTGGACTTGGTAGATGGATGAAGATGGGTACAACTCTATCGAGGCTGAATCCCTTCAAAGCATATGAGTTAAGTGCAATATATTTTTCTGTTCAAATATATAATTAAAAACTAAAATTAAATGAAACAGTTTAACTTTCCCGATTGAAAGCTGATTTTTAAAATATTAATCACCCAACATTGGTGAGAACTTAGGCGTTATCTTTGGAATGATTGGGCACTGTATGAGTGCAGGCTGCTTGTTACAATCACAGTAGTAATAACTGATACAAGAAGAACTTTTTGTTTTTGTTTTTTTCTGGCCTTTGAGATAGGTTTTCTCTGTATAGTCCTGGTTTTCCTGGAACTTGCTCTGTGAAGGAGGCTGGCCTCAAATTCACAGAGATTCACCGGCCTCCTCCTCTCCTGTCCTGGGATTAAAAGTGTGTATCACCACCTGCCAGCCTTAGGAAGATCAATTTGGGTAAGGAAGCAGAAGGCAGTTGAGCAAGTGCAATTGTGGAAGTACCATGTTAGCAGAATGGGTCAGGAAAGCTGCTAAGAGTAAGATGAGGCCATCTGGTCCAGCTGGACCTATATCAGTAGCCAGGGCCTCAAAGCAGAGAAGGACCTTTACATATAGCACATTCACTGACTAATTTCTTTTATCTTCAACACATATAACTATTTGATAACCTTGGGTTATAATTGTGATTGATTGATGGCAATGGACTAGATGTGGTGGTTTTATCCTCATGGTCTGAGGATACAGTCGTGTTCTTGCCTGTTACCTTCCAATACCAGCACTTCTCTTTGCAAAAGGCACCACATGGCATCAGACTTAATTAGATGCTAAACATGCTTTTTAGTGAGGAAGAGAAAATTAGTGATTCTACTTTCGAAACGTCTTTTTGACTAGAACATGTGCTCAAAGCTTTTAGAAAATCGTCCTATATGACAATTTCTGCATTTTTATACTGGCTGCTTTTGGAGTAAAATGCAATATCCCATATCTTTTGAAGTCACTTTAAAGCTCTGTGGAACAATTTTATCTCATCTCACAATAAAAATCAGCATCTATTCTGTTCAGAGGCTGAAAATGGCATTAAAACATCAGGAGGATCAAACACATGTCAGGTCGGTAGCACTTATTTTTCTGTTTCCATGACACAACTGTGATTCCTGTCCAGTTGTTTTGCATGTAATCCTTGACATCAGCACTTCCCTGCCTCCCTTTATAGGTATGTCTGTGAGGATGGCTTTCTCGACTATTTAAGGGTTCCTGTAGCTCCTGTTTGCCTATCAGTTCATCATCACAGAAGACTACTTGGTCAACCTCCATTTTTAGGACAGGTGATTTTAAAAATATGGGATAGTATAACTACTTGATAATCTCATATAATCATTTTCATTATATCCACTCCTTATTAATCCCAGATCCAACTCACCTTTCTATCCAACCCCAGATTTGTGCCTTTTAAAAAAAGGAGTAGATTTTTTTTTGATATAGGCTCTTTCTATATAGCTCAGATTGTCCTGGAACTCCTCAAGTAGACCAGAGTGGCTTCTAATTCACAGAGATCCACCTGCATCTGCCTCCCATGTGCTGGGATTAAGAGTGTGTCACCATGCCTCCTGATACCATTGCAAGTATCATCTTTCTCCACTTCTCTTCTTCTTTCTCCTTGTCGTCGTCCTCCTCCTCGTCGCCATCATCGTCGTCGCCCTCCTCCTCCTCTTCCTCCTCCTATCCCTATCTCCATCCCTCCTCTCCCCTTTTTCCTCTCCCTTTCCCTCCCCTTTATCATGATCCTCCTCATCCTTGTCCTCCTCCTTGTCGTCGTCGTTCTTCTCCTCCTTCTCCTCCTCCTTTTCGCTCCTTCTCCCCCTTCTGCTCATCTTCTCTTATTTTTTTAAAAAGATAATCTACCTAGTCTAATTTATGGTGTGTAGCCCCTAAACGGCGCTCTTCAAAATCGATGCTTCAAAGCTTCCACAAGCCCCTGCTTCCTGCCCCAGACAACTGCCACCCATAGTGAGATGCCCCCACAGGAGCTGTCAAAATTGACAGATCCTGTCAAAATTGTCTTTTCTGCTTTAGCTTACTGCCACCATGAGGAGCTGTCCATGGTGATGACATCTTCTTTCTTGTCTCAGCCTACAGCCTTGGTTAAACACTACTGTTGGAGCTGTACCACAGGTATTGTCCTCAGTGGCAACACCTCCTCTCCAGCCTCCCAGAGCATCCCCACAGAGATGGTGCCTCAGCAAAAATCAGCTGTGACAAAGAAGAACTTCTCACCTTAACCCATTAACCTGATGCAGGGAAATAGGGGTTAAAACAAAACAAAACAAAAACAACAAAAAAAAAACCCCCAAAAAACAAAACACCAATCTCTGAGGAGGAAAACCCACCAATCCCTGAGCCCCCAAAGCTCAGTACTTGAAATCCCACCAATCTGCAATCTAGAAATTTCTACCCTGATAAGCTCTGCCGTCTAAGAAATCACATCTAAGCCCCGCCCTTTGTCCAATTTGACCACTCCCTGGAACAGAGGGCAGCCATCCCTGGATTCATCCTTCCACACCAATCTTCTGTCATGAGATTTTCTGCCTGGTGTGACTCTCTTGTTGGAAGACGACAAAAAGAAAAGAAGCACTGAATGGAAGAAGCAACGAAGGAGCAGGCTAAGGCTCCTGAGCTCAGGTGGGGATACCCTCCCCTGGAAACTGCATCTCTTCTGCTGAGGAGGCTTCCTCTTAGAGTTATGTGGTTCCTGAACATCCATGTCTCAGGATGCCCTTTCTTTGGGACACCTCCCCACCTCAGAATTGTGTGGCGCCTCAGTATCTATGTCTCCGGATGCCCTTCCACTGGTATACCTTTTCCCTTCAGTATTGTATGGTTCTTGAGTTTCTGAGTTCCAGGATATTCTTCCATCCAAGCAGAAACAGTTACATGGTGTCCATACATTCCTAGGTTTGTGGCCATCCACTGGAGAATGGCCAGTCTACCAGTGGCTACCCTTAAAGGAAACTGTCCTTCTTCCAAGAACCATCACTATCCACAGTTCCTCAGATATGGGTGGAGGCTCTTGAGCCCCTCCCTTATCCATAATAGAATGTTGATTGGTTTGATCTGTGGATCTTGTTCAGGCAACCCTGGGTACCACAAGCCCATGAGTGCTGTTATGTGACTGATTTTTTTTTAATTACTTCCTATTTATGCAATTTTATTGTGTATGTTTCTCTGTGTGATGCATATGCAGATATGTCTGCAGGTTTGCATGTCTGTGCATGTGCTGAGTGCCAAAAGATGCATCAGCTCCTCTCTAGTGTTCTTTCTGTCTTCCTTTCAAAACTAGAGCCATTCCCTGATCTCAGAGCTTGTGTTTTCTTAGCTAGACTGAAATTCAGCAAGCCTTAGTAATTCTCCCATCCCTATCTTCCTTGACTCTAGGTGTATGCATGCATGATGCCTGGCTTGGCATGTGGATCAGTCTCTGGTCCTCATGTCTAGACAGTAGGTGCTGCTAATGAATGAGCCATCTCTTCATTCCTGTAGTGATTTTTTAAATTGATTTTTTATGTATATGAATGCTTTGCCTATGCATATGTTTGTGTACTACATGCTTTTCTGGTACCTGAAAAGTTAGAAGAGGGTGTTGGATATATGGAAGTGAAGTTATAAATCGTTATGAGGCACATGTGGGTTCTGTGAATTAAACCTGGGTTCTCAGTAAAAGCAGTGAGTGCTGTTAGTGATAGAGCCATATCTCTAGCCCTAAATGGATGGCCTTGAACTTTTGATCCTCCTGCATATTCTACTGAAGTAAGGTATTATTCTTAGCTTGGTAGGTATTTCAGGTGAACTTGCAGAAAAAGGGCCACGTCGGCCTAGGAGATGAAATACAATGATTTTATACTAGGGATGATATGTGCAGAGACAATTTTGAGCAGTGAAAGGAGATTTCTAATGACAGTGCTTTGGAGAAGCACAGAAAAAACATATATATATATATATATATATATATATATATATATATATATATATATATATATACACATACATACACATATATATATACACACACATATATATTTACATATATGTACACATATGTTACACACATATATACATATATATGTATATGTATATATGTGTGTTATATGTACATATATTTATATATAATATACATATATTTATATATAATAACCATATATTATATATGGATATCTATATTTATATCTATATTCTTTTTATCTTAAAGTGTTATTTTAATGTAGTATTTAAAGACTAAAATACACCAAATCTAGGTAGCTGGCAAATTGAGGGTGTAACTTAGCTAAAGCAATAAGTAGTGAGGTCTTCCCTTCCTGGAAATGGCTCTTGTTTGGGGCTGTGGTTTTCAATGGAATACAGATGTAGTGTGACTGAGAAATAGGCGCTCCTGTTAGAAATGCCCTGGTTCTGAGAGATAGTTCAGTTGGTAAAGTTCACGACCTGAGTTTCACTCCAGAATCTATATTTTAAAACCATGGGCATTGTGCTTGTAATTTCAGGACTGGAGAGACAGAGACGGGGGGATCCTTGGGGACTGCTGATCAGCCAGCCTGGGTAAATTGCAGACCAGTGAGATGTACAGCAATATATTCTCAAAATATACATGCACACTGCCTGAAGAATGATACCCAAGGATGCTTTCTGACTTTTACATGCACTTGCACACATAGAAAAGGGGGAGGAGGGGACTCCTTTGTTGCACTTTGATGTGGAAAAATACAGAAGTAAAAAGAGATAAAAATCTTTAAAATCAAAGAGAGCATGTTGATAAAACATATGGCTGATGCTTCTTCAGTGTATGACCTCTGCTTAATGACAAGACGCCTTGTGTCTTGAATGACAGAGGAGTCTGCTTCACTGTTTCTGGAATGCAGTAAGTTTCCTCCTAGAGATTTTCCCACTACTTCCTGCTGTTAAATAGCTTGTGTGTGCGCTTAGTCTCCTTAGTAAAATATGTATTAATTATAAATAAATTAATATGTATATTAATACATACATCCCTATTTTTTGTGAAGCTTCAAATGATAGTAACACACAGCCTGAAATGCTTACAAATGCAGTTGTGAGGATGTTCGTCCATAGCTATGCCCCCCACAGTTTCATGTTTTCTCAGTTTTGATTCACTGTACTAATTTTCATCTTCTCTTACATCCCTGGCAAGGATGATCTTCTCAGCCCCTTCCTCACTCTAACTAGCCTTCAAGGTATTAGTCACATCTCTTTCAGCAAGATGTCTTTTGCTTCATTTCATCTTGTCATGACCTTTATAATTTTTCATGTGTGCATGTATGTGCATGCAAATGTGCGCACGCACACACACACACACACACACACACACACACACACACAATATTGTAAAAGAAATGCAAAATCAGCCACAAATTAAACTGACATATACCTTTCAGTATTCACTTGTAACAAAGCTCATGTTACACCTTTTCTAGAGAGACATAGAACTGGAATTGAAGAGGATCTTTGACCATTGTGTCATTATTTTTCTCATCATTGTAACAAACATCAGAGAAGACAATTTGAAATAATGAAAGTTTTGTTCTAGATCCTTCCCTTGACCACTTGCTTTCTTGGTTTCTGGGCCCATGGTAAGATAGAATATCGTGGAAGGAACATGTGGTATGGTGGATTGGCTTACCTCATGGCTTCCAGGAAGCAAAGAAGGACAGAAAGGAAAACCAAGGGAATCACATCCTTTAATGGGCTACTTCCTTCATTTACAGCTCAACCTCTCAATACAGAATTTATAATGAGGATACATCAACTTATTAACTGATTGATGAAGGCAAGCCTTCATAATCTATTGACCTTTCAAAAACTTATCTGAGTGGTCTTTATAGTTGGTACCAAGCCTTCAAAAAATGAGCCTTTTGTTACGTAGCTATTTAGTTGCTTAACTTTGAGACAGGGTCTCGTAAAACCCAGTCTTGCTGCAAGATTGCTATGCTGTTAAGTATGACCATGAAGTGATGATCATCCGGCTTCTATCTTCCAAATGCTAGGACCACAGCCACGTGCCTCCACACCCAGTTCAACATGTGTCTTCAGCAGAACACTTTATTAAGTGTATAATTGTCTGCCTGGATATATGTCTGTGAACCATTTGCATGCCTGGTGTCTGCAGAGGCCACAAGAGGACATTGGACTTCCTGGAACTGGAATTACAAATGTTTGTGTACCACTATGTGGGTGATAAGAAGTGAACCTGGGTCCTCTGGGAGAGGAGTCAATGTACTTAACCACTGATCTGCCTCTCCAGACTCAGAGACACTTTATAACTAAAGTAACAGCAGTCAAGTGGTACTCCTTTCACAGTAGGGTCCCTAGTGATGGATAAGATGAAATGGTATTAGTTTATCTATAGAATGCTTATTGAACATTGATGTATTTATTGGCTTATCTTTGTTTTTCCAGCAACGTTTTAACTTGTCTTTCTTTTAAGCTTTTTTTCTAGTGTTTTCCTTGGTCATGCAGAAGTCACAAATTTGGCTCATGTAGTTTTTATTTCTTATTATAAAGGGAAAAAGCAGGAACCTACTCGTTTTTTAGATTTTTAATTTTATAAAACTGCATGTCATATGTCCTGCCTATTGAACAGAGCATCTAATTCAGGTGTTCCTTGGCAAAGCCTGGCCTGGATCTTCTCAGCCTGTCTAATTTCACATCTATTGTGTTCATATCCAGGCTTGTAATGATACATCAAAGTGACAAAATGAACAAATACAATCCATTTTCTTCTTCATTCCTATCTCTTGAACATCCAAGTTAGATTTATGATGGGCCCTAGTTACTCATTTATTAATAGTTATTATGTTTCTGCCCTATGTCTAGTCCTGTGCAACATCTGATGGGAGCAGATGCTGCCATTATCATAATTGTGACATGGGTACCCATCTGAATCTGTTGACACATACACACTTATTAGTTTCTTTGTGGTAGATATTAATAATCACTAAAATCAAAGCTCACAGCAACTCCTCTATGGTTTATTTTATTTTATTTTATTTTTATAAGGTACTGTCTTAGTCAGGGTTTCTATTCCTGCACAAACATCATGACTAAGAAGCAAGTTGGGGAGGAAAGGGTTTATTCAGCTTACACTTCCATACTGCTGTTCATCATCAAAGGAAGTCAGGACTGGAACTCAAGCAGGTCAGGAAGCAGGAGCTGATTCAGAAGCCATGGAGGGATGTTCTTTACTGGCTTGCTTCCCCTGGCTTGCTCAGCCTGCTCTCTTATAGAACCCAAGACTGCCAGCCCAGAGATGGTCTCACCCACAAGGGGCCCTTGAACACTAATTGAGAAAATGCCTCACAGCTAGGTCTCATGGAGGCATTTCCCCAACTGAAGCTCCTTTCTCTGTGATAACTCCAGCTGTGTCAAGTTGACACAAACCTAGCCAGTACAGGTACTTTATTAAAAATTTCTTTCTTTCTTTCTTTCTTTCTTTCTTTCTTTCTTTCTTTCTTTCTTTCTTTCTTTCTTTCTTTCTTTCTTTCTTTCTTATGTGTAAGTACACTGTAGTTGTCTTCAGATACTCCAGTAGAGGATGTTAGATCTTGTTACAGATGGTTGTGAGTCATCATGTGATTGCTGGGATTTGAACCTAGGACCTTTGGAAGAGCAGTCAGTGCTCTTAACCACTGAGCCATCTCTTCAGCCCCTATGGTCTATTTTAGAAAAAGCTGTCTATGAATGGTCTGAGGACAAACAACAAACACAGAAACCATCACATAGCTCACTCTTTGAGTTCCAAGAAGTCTCAGCTTCTGCTTCTTTGAAAGACTCTACAAACATACCAGATTTTCCTTATCTACTCTTTTTCATTAAGGGACATCTAGGTTGTTTCCAGTTTCTGGGTGTTATAAATAAAGCTGCTATGAACATAGTGGAGAAACTGTCCTTGTGGTTTGGTGGGGCTTTTCTTTTGGGTATGTGCACAGGAGTGGTATAGTTGGGACTTAAGATATATATAGTCTACAGTTTCTCAGAATTAATTTCCAAAGTACTTGTACAAGTTTACAATCCTGCCAGCAATGGAGGAGTGTTCTTGCTCCACGTCCTTGCCAGCATGAGCTGTTGCTTAAGTTTTTGATCTTAGCCACTCTGATGGGTGAAAAATGGAACCTCAGAGTCATTTTGATTTGTATTTACCTGATGACTAAGGATGTTGAACATTTTTTTACGTGCTTCCCAGCCACTAGAGATTCCTCTGTTGAGAATTCTCTGTTTAGCTCAGTACCTCATTTTTAAATTGGATTATTTGGTTTGTTGAAGTCTAGTTTCTTGAGTTCTTTATATATTTTGTATGTCAGCCATATCAGATGTTTACTTAGTGAAAATCTTTTCCCATTCTATGGCTGCCATTTTGTCATATTGACTGTATCCTTTTCCTTTCCTTAGAGAAGCTTTTCAGTTTCATGAGGTCCCATTTATTAACTGTTCATCTTAGTGCCTCTGCTGTTGGTGGTCTGTTCAGGAAATTTTCTCCTGTGCCAATGTCTTCAAGGATATTCCCCACTCTTTCTTCTATCAGATTTAGTATATCTGACCAGAAACCTAGGAAAATGGAAACTCTCAGGAATCTATGAGAGTGACCCTTGCTGTAACTCATAGCAATGTGGGATATGAAGCCAGAACCAGCCATCTGATGATGTAACCAGGCAAGACTTCCAATGGAGGGACTGGGACACCAACCCTGCCACAAAAACTTATACACACAATTTGTTCTACCCTCAATATGTGCAGGGGTAAAAGATGGAGCAGAATTTGAGGGAAGGCCCAACCAATGACTGGTCGAGCTTGAGATTCATGCCAGGCAAAGGAGACCTCCTCTGACACTATTAATAATATTCTGCTATTCTTGAAGACAGGAGCCTAGAATAACTGTTATTGGAGAAGCTTTGCTCAGCAACTGATGGAAACAGATGTGGAGACCCACAACTAAACATTAAATGGAGCTTGATAAAAATTTGTGGAAGACAAGAAGGAAGGATTGAAGGAACCAGAGGGTTTAAGGACACCACAAGAAAACCCACAGAATAAACTGACCTGGGCCCATAGGGGCTCAGAGACTGAACTGCCAACCAGAGAGCATGCAAGGGATGGACCTAGGCTCTCTTCAGATATGTAACAGTTGTACAGATAGGTCTTCATGTGGGATTCCTAAAGCACGAGCAGGGACTGACTCAGTATAACCTCAATAGAAGATGATGTTTCTAGTCTTACTGCAACTTGACACACCAAGGCTGGTTGATATCCATGGAAGGCCTCCCCTTTTCTAAAGAGAGGGGAGTAAGGTTAGATTAGTGGGGAGGGGAGAGGAGGGGAGGAGAAAGGAGAGGAGGGGAGGGGAGGGGAGGGGGAGGGTCTGGGAGGAAAGGAATGAAGGGAACCTGTGATTTGGATATAAATTAAATAAATAAAAAGGAAGGAAGGAAGGAAGGAAGGAAGGAAGGAAGGAAGGAAGGAAGGAAGGAAGGAAGGAAGGAAGGAAGGATCTACAACCCCGCCTCACACAGCCAACTGTAGCAATGGTCCAAAGCTGAAGTGATAATTTAGCTGGTAACTGGCAGCTGACAGCTGTTAGCCTCCTTACCCTTTAGTGGCACATGCTTGTGCATGTTCAGTAGGCAATCTTTCATTGTGGTTTCTTTATTCCAAGACTAATTGTGTTTGCTTGAGAGCTTGTTGGTGATCATGAGAGTTACTAACATGTAAATTTCTGCACTCACTTTACTATTCTTGTGGTTCAGTTACCTTTTACCATTTCTGGTGTTCTCTGTACTAATGACCAGTGAACAATCTATTCAACATAAATCCACTCCAACAATCAGCATCTAACTAGTAACAAAATTACTTGAAGATTAAAAAAAAAGTAATCATATCTTCATGCTGTGTATTTTCCAATGTAATACCAGTTGATCTTATGCTGAGAGTAAATTCCTCACTGGGGTAAGTGACACACTGTGGTGTTGATTAAAATTAGCACGCAGATTCATTTTCATTCTGCTCTCTGTGCTGATGCATTACAAAGCAAATTATTAAGATCACAATACTGGGATCGAAGATTATATTGTTTGGGTAAATTCCTCATCTCTTCTGAGTGCTGTTCAATTCTAGAAAGAGTTTCAGACTATGTACTTCTTCTCCATGATGATATGTCTTAAAAAGCTTCTTTACTATGAACATAGTGGAGCATGTGTCTTTGTTATATGTTGGAGATTCTTTTGGGTATATGCCCAGGAGAGGTATTTCTGGATCTTCCTGTAGTACTATATCCAATTTTCTGAAGAACTGCCAGATTGATTTCCAGAGTGGTCGTACCAGCTTGCAATCCCACCAAAAATGGAGGAGTGTTCCTCTTTCTCCACATCCTTGCCAGCATCTGCTGTCACCTGAATTTTTTATCTTAGCATTTCTGACTGATGTGAGGTGGACCCTCAGGGTTGTTTTGATTTGTATTTTTCTAATGACTAAGGATATTGAACATGTATTTAGGTGCTTCTAAGCTATTCTATATTCATCAGTTGAAAATACTATGTTCTACATGCTCCACTATGTTCATAGCAGCCTTATTTATAATAGCCAGAAGCTGGAAAGAACCCAGATGTCCCTCAACAGAGGAATGGATACAGAAAATGTGCTACATTTACAAAATGGAGTACTACACTGCTATTAAAAACAATGAATTTATCAAATTCTTGGGCAAATGGATGTATCAGAAGGATAAGATCCTTAGTGAGGTAACCCAATCACAAAAGAAGTCACTAGATATGCACTCACTGATAAGCTGATGTTAGCACAGAATCTTAGAATACCCAAGATACAATTTGCCAAACACAAGAATATCAGACGAAGGAAGACCAGCATGTGGATACTTCATTCCTCCTTAGAATAGGGAACAAAATGCCCAGGAAAGGAGTTACAGAGACAAAGTTTGGAGCTAAGACAAAAGGATGGACTATCCAGAGACTACCCCACCCAGGGATCCATCCCATAATCAGTCACCAAACCCAGACACTATTGCATATGCTAGCAAGGGTTTGCTGAAAGAACCCTGATATAGCTGACTCGTATGAGGCTATGCCAGTGCCTGGCAAATACAGAAGTGGATGCTCATAGTCATCTATTGGATAGAACACAGGGTCCCCATGGAGAAGCTTGAGAAAGTACCCAATGGAGCTGAAGGGGTCTGCAACCCTATAGGTGGTACAATAATATGAACTAACCAGAACCCCCAGGGCTCGTGTCTCTAGCTGCATATGTAGCAGAAGATGGCCTAGTCGGCCATCATTGGGAAGAGAGACCCCTTGGTATTACAAACTTTATATGCCCCAGTACAGGGAATGCCAGTGCTAAGAAATGGAAGTGGGTGGGTAGGGGAGCAGGGCCGGGGGGGGGGGGTATAGGGAAATTTCTGGATAGCATTTGAAATGTAAATTAAGAAAATATATAATTAAATAAAGAAAATTCTATGTTCTATATTCATAAATTCTATGTTCATAGCAGCCTTACTTATAATATCCAGAAGCTGGAAAGAACTCAGATGTCCTTCAACAGAGGAATGGATATAGAAAATGTGGTATATTTACACAATGAAGTACTACTCAGCTATTGAAAACAATGACTTCATGAAATTCTTAGGCAAATAAATGGAACTAGAAAATATTATCCTAAGCGAGGTAACCCAATCACAAAAGAACACACATTGTATGCACTCATTAATAAGTGGATATTAACCCCAGAGCTCAGAATACCCAAGATACAATTCACAGACCACATGAAGCTCAAGAAGAAGAAAGACCAAAGTGTGAATACTTCAGTCCTTCTTAAAAGGGGAAACAAAATACCCATATAAGGATTTATAGAGACAATGTATAAAACAGAGACTGAAAGAAAGGTCATCCAGAGACTGCCCCCCTGGGGATCCATCCCATATACAGTCACCAAATCTAGACAATATTGTGGATACCAAGAAGTGCTTGCTGAAAGGAACCTGTTATAGCTGTCTCCCGAGAGGCTCTGCCAGAGCCTGACAAATACAGAGGCAGATGTTAGCAGTCAGCCATTGGACTGAGCACAGGGTCTACAATGGAGGAGTTAGAGAAAGGACTGAAGCAGATGAAGGGGTTTGTAGCCCCTCATATAAGGAACAACAATATGAACCAACCAGTAGCCCCAGTGCTCCCAGGGACTAAACTACCAACCAAGGAGTATACATGGCAGGACCCATGGCTCCAGTCTCACATGTAGCAGAGAATTGCCTTGTGCCTTGTTGGACATTAGTGGGAGGAGAGGCCCTTGGTACTGTGAAGGCTTAAGACCCCAAAGTAGAGGAATGGCAGGGTGGAGAGGTGGAGTGGGTGGGTAGTTGGGGGAACACCCTCATAGAAGTAGAGTGAGAGGAATGGAAATAGAGAGTATTTTTGGGTGGGAAACAGGGAAAGGGGATAATATTTGAAATGTAAATAAAGAAAATATCCAATTAAAAATACTGCAAAAAAGCTTTGCTGATAAATCTATTAAGAAGACATCATTATGTTTTCTTCTTTCTTCTTCTGCTCCTCTATTAGTCTTCTCTCCATTTTCTTCCCTTTCTTTTCTTCTTTCTCCTCTCCCTCTTCCTTACCTTCTCTATTTCCATCTTTTCTTTCATTTTCTTTTCACTTTAACCTAGCAGGACTAGGAGAGAGGAAGGATTCATCTTAAGATATATTTTTCTTTTTGCATTGCACAATAGCCTACATAACACTAAATTCTGTGGGGAACAGTGTTAATTTAATTTGAGTTTATGTATGCCTAAAAATACAGGACTAAATTAGAGGGTAGAATTTGATGATTGAGCCTATGCATATGTTGTGTGAGTTCATTCTCCAGTACCAATAAAATGTTTGACAATACCATATTTCAAAATGCCAAAAAATAAGTGTTTGATACTCCCCTTAAGTACCTGCAATATTTGTTTTTATGCACTCACCAAGCAAATAACACTAAAAAGGAAGAAATTGAAAGCCTAGTTTGGTTTGTAAGATTTGAATGATCTTATCCAAGCAACGTCAGGTAAGGAGTTTTGTGGTGTTCGGCTTAAAAGACTAAGGAAGTGTCACATGGCACAGGACAATTTTATATAATAAATCTAGGTAGTTAGAGTTGTGTTTAAGACAGCTGTGGGTGATTGTGAATGATAAAGAATCGGGATGTTTATAGGTAGATACATGAGAAAGTCTGTTGGGGCATAAGTTCAATTGGAGATAACGCAGACACCCCTATGTGAAAATTTGTTATACTATAGAGTATATGTATTTTTTAGACTCATCTACATTTGGACAAACCATCCATTAATGAACTTTTTCCTTTCACACCATCTGAGTGTCCTCATTGGTACTACTGTGCTATGTTCAAGGGTTGAATTTGATGCTCCAGCACTAAATTTAAAATCCATTTTTACTTCCCTCATATTCATGATTAACGTCTTGTTTCTTTCAGTTCCTCTATATAATAATACAAAAGTGATTATACTCAGAGTTTCATTGAATATAATCTATGACTGATTGCAAGGCACACTGAGGAAAGATAAAAGCCTCTCCCATTAAACTATGACAACTTCAATCGTGAGAAGCATCCCAGCTTTAGAGATGCTAAAATGAAAGATAGATTAGACACAAAAAATGAGTTGTTCAAGGTTACAGAGTCTTACAACATTTTACCAGTATTATTTGCTATTATTTATATGTAAAAACTTATAGTAACACAAATCTGATGAATGTACAAAAATAATTAATTTTTTCTAATTCTTTAAGACATAAATGTCTAAGGTGTGGCATAGACAAGGTCATGCCACCCTATTACAGTTACCTCAAGATGATGAGGCCAGACTTCACACACAAGATTGAACTTGAAATGAATGGTAAAATCAACAAAATAACACTCAGTCGTTGCGGGGAGCAAAGGAAAATTCCAAGTTATTTTTCATAACTAAGAGATATTGTCACAGTTTCTAATAAGATATCTGTTGTGTTTTTTTTTATTTTCCTAAGGAAAAGGTAAACAAATGTAGCAATGAAACCATGACTATGAGGGGCAGATGAGCTTGGACCAACCTAAGAGGCCTGTTATTAACAGTGATTAAAACCTTGTATGGACTGATTAATTTTGGTTTAAAATGTGGGAAATAAAGGCATAAGTAGAATTTTCTAAAAAGAACTATTTACAGAATCCAATGCTCACTTAATATTTCTCCTGTTGCTTAAATTTATGAGTACACCTCTAGTTCTTTCAGCATTTTATTCATACTGATTCCATTCATAGAATATTCTGGTCCAGACTAGGCTGACTAATGGAGCATAATAGAAGAAAGCACAAAGTTGTAATACAAATGTTATTTGCCATTTGACTTTTATATATGTCAGTTAGTATATTTTTCTAGATGTGCATATCATCCAATGTTTTAAAAGTATTCTTCTAATTTAGTTGTATCAGACTGAGGGATTCAATGTTCTTTACTTTGAAGCCTTACAAAGACCCCACTCATATCCTGGTCCATAAAGAAGGATCTGTTTCATTGTACAGGTCTTTCAGTTTTCTGGTTAAATTTATCCAAGATATTTTAATTTTCTGCGGTAATTGTGAATGGTATTGTTTATCTGATTTCTTTCTCAGTATGCTTGTTATTTGTATATAGGATAGCTACTGATTTTCGTGTTAATTTTGTATTCTGCCATTGTCCTTGAATGTGTGTATCAGTTGTAGGATATTTTTAATAGATTGTTTAGGGCCTATTATGCAATCATATCACCTTCAAATAAGGACCATTTGACTTGTTCCCTCCTTATGTGATACACTTGACTTCATTCACTTGTCTTAGTTCATTAGCTAATACTTCAAGTACTATGTTGAACAAGAATAGACAGAGTATATATTCTTTTCTTATTAACCAATTTTAGCAGAAATTCTTTGAGGTTTTCTCCATTTAGGATAAGGTTGGGCGTAGGCTTGTACCTCTATCCTAGGCTGTGTTCTCTGTACCTTTAATATCTCCAGGACTTTTATCATGAAGGGATGTTGAATTTTTTCAAATGCCTCTTCTGTTTCGAATGAGATGATTGTATGGTTTCTCTCCTCTATTCTATATGTGGAAGATTTTATTTTATTTTATTTTATTTATTTATTTATTTATTTATTTATTTATTTATTTATTTATATAGGTTGAACCATCCATACATCTACAGAATGAAACCAATTTGATAATGGTGGATTCAAAAAATACAGTGCCAGGAGTGGGTTATTTCTATTGAAGCTGTTGGCCATTGAAGTTCCATAGAACCACAATACTACAGGTTATTGCAATTACTCTTGGATTCTCTACAAGAATATGGTATTACTTGCTGAAGGCATCATATCACATATTTGAGTCATAGAACCTGAATAAATGAAGCTGGTATTTACCCTGAAACTTCATCACTACTAAGTTGTTTGCATAGTGCAGGTAGTTGCCATGAGTGCTAGAATATGGATAAAGCTAGTATTGATATGGAAGCTTTATCCCTACTGAGTAGCTTTCACAGTGCTTGTAGGTGCTATGAATGCTGACAGAGTAGAAAAATAATCATCATTCTTATTCTGCTATAAACGTTACAAGTCACAATAACAACCTCCCTAGCAAAATATACCCACTAGTGCAATAATGGCACAAATGTCTTGGAAGAAACCAACTAACTTTTGATTGTACTTAATCTTGCTTTATAAAATGAGACCCTATCTTGTGTCCCAGATCCCTCAGAGAGCAGTCTGCACAAGTCAGACTGACTGTGAAAGATGAGTGAGTGGACTACAGAAGCGACACAGCTTCTGGGACAGGCAGAAGCAACACAGCTTCTGGGACAGACCAAATTTCAGGCTCCAGACATTCAGGCACCTTCCCTGCCAGAGGAGAGAAGTCTGCCAGGAGGGCTTTGACTGCCAGAGCTCGTGAGGAAGCCATCTTGGGTCCTGTGTCCCTCAGAGACCAGTCTGAGCAGGTGAGCATGCAGGCTGCAGAGGCAACACATCTTCTGGGACAGGCCCTGTATCAGGCCTTCATCATTAACCAAGAGGCAGGTCTGAAGGCCAGACCTCTGGGCACCTTCCCTGCAAGAGGAGAGCTTGCCTGTAGAAACTACTCTGACCACTGAGACTCAGGAGAGAGCTGGACTCCCAGTCTGCTGACAGAGGCTAACAGAATCACAGGAGGAACAAGCTCCAACCAGAGACAACTATAACAACTAACTCCAGAGATTACCAGATGGTGAAAGGCAGACGTAAGAATCTTAATAACAGAAACCAAGACCACTCACCTTCATCAGAACACAGCACTCCCACCTCAGCCAGTCCTGGATACCCCAACACACCTGAAAAGCAAGACTCAGATTTAAAATCATATCTCATGATACTGGTAGAGGACATGAAGAAGGACATTAATAGCTCACTGAAAGAAATACAGGAGAACACTGCTAAAGAGGTAAAAGTCGTTAAAGAGTAAACACAAAAAAATCCCTTAAAGAATTACAGGAAAACACAACCAACAGGGATGGAATTGAACAAAACCATCCAGGACCTAAAAAGGGAAGTAGAAACAATAAAGAAAACCCAAAGTGAGACAACTCTGGAGATAGAAACCCTAGGAAAGAAATCAGGAACCATAGATGTGAGCATCAGCAACAGAATACAAGAGATGGAAGAGAGAGAATCTCAGGTGCAGAAGATTCCATAGAGGAGCATGGGCACAACAACAACAAAAAAAAATGCAAAATGCAAAAAGATCCTAACTCAAAACATCAAGAAAATTCAGGACACAATGAAAAGACCAAACCTATGGATAATAGGAGTAGATGAGAATGAAGATTCTCAACTTAAAGGGCCAGCAAATATCTTCAACAAAATTATGGAAGAAAACTTCCCAAACCTAAAGAAAGTGATGCCCATGAACATACAAGAAGCCTACAGATCTCCAAATAGACTGGACCATAAAAGAAATTCCTCCAGGCACATAATAATCAGAACAACAAATGTAATAAATAAAGACAGAATATTAAAAGCAGTAAAGGAAAAAGGTCAAGTAACATATAAAGGCAGGCCTATTAGAATTACTCCAGACTTCTCACCAGAGACTATGAAAGCCAGAAGATGCTGGACAGATGTTATACAGACCCTAAGAGAACACAAATGCCAGCCCATGCTACTATACCCAGCAAAACTCTCAATTACCATAGATGGAGAAATCAAAGTATTCTATGACAAAACCAAATTCATACAATATCTCTCCATGAATACAACCCTTCAAATGATAATAATGGGAAAACACCAATACAAGGACGGAAACTACACCCTAGAAAAAAACTAAATAGTAATCCTTCAACAAACCTAAAAGAAGACAGCCACAAGAACAGAATCCCAACTTTAACAACAAAAATAACAGGAAGTAACAATTACTTTTCTTTAATTTTTCTTAACATCAATGGACTCAATTCCCCAATAAAAAGACATAGACTAATAGACTGGTTACACAAACAGGACCCAACATTTTGCTGCTTACAGGAAACCCACCTCAGGGAAAAAGACAGACACTACCTCAGAGTGAAAGGCTGGAAAACAATTTTCCAAGCAAACAGTCCTAAGAAACAAGCTGGAATAGCCATTCTAATATCGAATAAAATTGACTTTCAACCTAGTTATCAAAAAAGACAAGGAGGGGCACTTCATACTCATCAAAGGTAAAATCAATCAAGATGAACTCTCAATTCTGAATATATATATGCTCCAAATGCAAGGGCAGCCACATTCATTTAAGAAACTTTAGTAAAGCGCAAAGGACACATTGCACCTCACACAATAATAGTGGGAGACTTCAACACCTCACTCTCACCAATGGACAGATCCTGGAAACAGAAGCTAAACCCAGACACATGGACACTAACAGATGTTATGAAACAACGGATTTAATGGATATGTATAGAACATTTTATCCTAAAAGAAAATGATATACCTCTCAGCACCACATGGTACCTCCTCCAAAATTGACCATAAAATTGGTCACAATACAGGCCTCCATAGATACAAAAATACTGAAATTATCCCATGCATCCTACCTGACCACCATGGACTAAGGCTGATCTTCAGTAAATACATAAATAATAGAAAGCCAACATTCATGTGGAAACTGAACACTCTACTCAATGATTCCTTTGTCAAGGAAGAAACAAAGAAAGAAATTAAAGACTTTCTAGAGTCTAATGAAAATGAAGCCACAAAATACCCAAAATTATGGGACACAATTAAGGCAGTCCTAAGAGGAAAACTCATAGCCCTGAGTGCCTCCAAAAAGAAACTAGAGAGAACATACACTAGCAGCCTGACAGCACACCTAGAAGCTCTAGAAGTAAAAGAAGCAAATTTTCCCAAGAGGAGTAGACGGCAGGAAATAATCAAAGTCAGGGCTAATATCAACCAAATGGAAACAAAAAGAACTATTCAAAGAATCAACCAAACCAGGAGCTGGTTCTTTGAGAAAATCAACAAGATAGATAAACCCTTAGCCAGACTAACTAGAGGGCACAGGGACAGTATTCTAATTAACAAAATCAGAAATGAAAAAGAAGACATAACAACAGAACCTGAGGAAATCCAAAACATCATCAGATCCTACTACAAAAGGCTATACTCAACAAAACTAGAAAACATGGATAAAATGGACAACTTCCTAGACAGATACCAGGTACCAAAGTTAAATCAGGTTCAGATTAATGATCTAAACAGTCCCATTTCCCCTAAAGAAAAAGAAGCAGTCATCAATTGTCTCCCAACAACAACAACAAAAAAGCCCAGGACCAGATGGGTTTAGTGCAGAGTTCTATTAGACCTTCAAAGAAGACCTAATTCCAACTCTCCTCAAACTATTCCACAAAATAGAAACAGAATTCATTCTATGAAGCCACAATTACTCTGATACCTAAACCACACAAAAGTCCAACAAAGAGAACTTGAGACCAATTTCCCTTATGAATATTGATGCAAAATTACTCAATAAAATCTGAATCCAACAACACATCAAAACGATCATCCATTATGACTAAGTATGCTTAATCCCAGGAATGCAGGTATGGTTTAATATATGGAAATCCATCAACATAATCCACTATATAAACAAACTCAAAGACAAAAAGGACTTGATCATTTTGTTAGATGCTGAGAAAGCATTTGACAAAATCCAATAACCTTTCATGATAAAAGTCCTGGAAAGATCAGGAATTCAAGGCCCATACCTAAACATAATAAAAGCAATATACAGCAAACCAGTAGCCAACATCAAACTAAATGGAGAGAAACTCCAAATAATCCCACTAAGATCAGGGACTAGACAAGGCTGCCAACTTTCTCCCTACCTATTCAATATAGTACTTGAATTCCTAGCCAGAGCAATTTGACAACAAAAAAAGATAAAAATTGGAAAGGAAGAAGTGAAAATATGACTATTTGGAGATGATATGATAGTATATATAAGTGACCCCCCAAAATCCACCAGAGAACACCTAAACCTGATAACAGCTTTAGTGCAGTAGCTGGATATAAAATTAATTCGAACAAACCAATGGCCTTTCTCTACACAAAGGTTAAAATGGCTGAGATTGAAATTAGGGACACAACACCCTTCACAATAGTCACAAAAAATATAAAATACCTTGGTGTGACTCTAACTGAGCAAGGGGACGATCTGTATGACAAGAACTTCAAGTCTTTGAAGAAAGAAATTGAAGAAGATCTCAGAAGTTGGAAATATTTCCCATGCTCACGGATTGGCAGGATTAATATAGTCAAAATGGCTATTCTGCCAAAAGAACTCTACAGATTCAATGCAATCTCCATCAAAATTCCAACTCAATTCTTCACGGAGTTAGGAAGGGCAATTTGCAAATTTATCTAGAATAATAAACAACCTAGAACAGTAAAAAGTATTCTCAACAATAAAAGAACCTCTGGTGGAATCACCATGCCTGACATTAAGCTGTACTACAGAACAATTGTGATAAAAACTGCATGGTACTGGTATATTGACAGACATGTAGATCAATGGAATAGAATTGAAGGCCCAGAAATGAATCCACAGATCTATGCTCACTTGATCTTTCACAAGGGAGCAAAAATCATACAATGGAAAAAAAAGACAGTATTTCCAACAAATGGTGCTGGCACAGCTGGTGGTTATCATGTAGAAGAATACAAATTGATCTGTGTTTATCTCCTTGTACAAAGCTCAGGTCTAAGTGGATCAAAGAACTCCACATAAAACCAGAGAAACTGAAATGTATAGAGGAGAAAGTGGGGAAAAGCCTCGAAGATATGGGCACAGGGGAAAAATTCCCTAACAGAACAGCAATGACTTGTGCTGTAAGATCAAGAATTGACAAATGGGACCTTAGAAAATTGCAAAGCTTCTGTAAGGCAAAAGAAACCGTCAAGAAGACAAAAAGGACACTAACAGATTGGGAAAGGATTTTTACCAATCCTAAATTTGATAGGGGACTAATCTACAATATATACCAAGAGCTCAAGAAGCTGGACTTCAGAAAATCAAATAACCCCATTAAAAATGGAGTACAGAGATAAACAAAGAATTCTCAACTGAGGATTATCGAATGGCTGAGAAGCACCTCAAAAAAAATTTCACCATCCTTAATCATCAGGGAAATGCAAATCAAAACAACCTTGAGATTCCACCTCACACCAGTCAAAATGGCTAAGATCAAAAAATCAGGTGACAGCAGATGCTGGTGAAGATGTGGAGAAAGAGGAATACTCCTCCATTGCTGGTGGGATTGCAAGCTTGTACAACCACGCTGGAAGTCAGTGTGGTGGTTCCTCAGAAAATTGGACATACTACTACCAGTAGATCCAGCAATACCTCTCCTGGGCATATACCTAGAACATGTTCCAACTGGTAATAAGAACACATGCTCCACTATGTTCATAGCAGCCTTATTTATAATAGCCAGAAGCTGGAAAGAACCCAGATGTCCCTCAACAGAGGAATGGATACAGAAAATGTGGTACATTTATACAATGGAGTACTACTCTGCTATTAAAAACAATGTTTTTATGAAATTCTTGGGCAAATGGATGTATTGGAGGATATGATCCTGAGTAAGGTAACCCAATCACAAAAGAAGTCACTAGATATGCACTCACTGATAAGCTGATATTAGCACAGAATATTAGAACGCCCAAGATACAATTTGCAAAACACAAGAAAATCAAGAAGAAGGAAGACCAGCGTGTGAATACCTCATTCCTCCTTAGAATAGGAAACAAAATACCCATGAAAGGAATTATGGAGACAAAGTCTAGGGCTAAGGCAAAAAGATGGACTATCTAGAGACTACCCCACTTGGGCATCTCTCCCTTAATCAGTCACCAAACCCAGACACTATTGCATATACCAAGAAGTGTTTAGTGAAGGGACCCTGATGTAGCTGTCTCGTATGAGGCTATGCCAGGGCCTGGCAAATACAGAAGTGGATGCTCATAGTAATCTATATGATGCAAAACAAGGCCCCCAATGGAGAAGCTAGAGAAAGTACCCAAGGACCTGAAGGGGTCTGCAACCCTATAGGTGGAACAACAATATGAACTAACCAGAAACCCTAGAGCTCATGTCTCTAGCTGCATATGTAGCAGAAGATGGCCTAGTCGGCCATCACTGGGAAGAGAGGCCCCTTGGTATTGCAGACTTTATATGCCCCAGTACAGGGGAACACCAGGGCCAAGAAGTGGGAGTGAGTGGGTAGGGGAGCAGGGCAGAGGGAGGGTATGGGGTGGAAAACTAGGCTTCTGGCCCAGGCTTAAGAATTTGACTTTTGTGACCCAATTCCTCAAGGTACTCGCTAATCATAAAACAGATAGTGACATTCCTCCACCCATCTGCTGTCTGGGTTCAGGGAGTGTTCGTTCAAAGAAAGTCACCCTGACCCACCCTGACTGCTGCTGGAACCCACTATGCAAATGTGCTATTGTTATAGGCTCATATAAAACTGTTTTGACTTTTTTCCTTGTGACTATTAACTGGTATTTTTTGTTATTTTCCAACAATGTCCTCCCCACCTCCTTGAGTTGTGGTTTCTACCTTTAAATATCCCCTTACCCAGCTACTCTGGACCCACAGTCCTACAACCCTGCGTCGTGTATTCTGTGGGTCCCAGAGCACTCTTGGAATAAAAGTCCTCTTGCAGTTTGCATAAAGATAGTTTCTCGTGAGTGATTTGGGGTGTTGCCTCTCCTGTGGGTCCTCCAAGGGAACTTTCGGGATAGCATTTGAAATGTAAATTAAGAAAATATCTAATAAAAAAGTGAAATAAAATAAAATAAAATAAAATAAAATAAAATGGGACCCACATCTTATACAGCTATTGTGGACAAGAATTTTTGGCCCTAGGGGAGGTGTTGTTATCATTATTCTCTTAATGGGACATAGTAGTAAACTGACTCCTAAGAACTTCTTGTTATAACCATAGATTGGTGCATCTTTCAAGCTTCACTAGATAAGGTTATTTATTTATTTTTTGAAGACCTATTTTAACACAGAGATTAATGTTCAGAGAATAAGTGACCATGGAGTGCTCAGCCCAAAAATGGGACATCCATATCACAACCCTCCTTCTCCAAGGCTCAGGAATCATTGGGAAAGAATGGGAAGAAAGATTGTAAGAGCCAAAATCTCTTGGTAGTGGTAAATGACTACAAGGAAACTGTTCTGGAGATAATAGATTAGTCATACATAAGCACTCACAGTAGCTGTGGCCTATATATGACCACACCAGCTCAACTCAGACAAGATCAAAGCATGGAGGGAGGAGATGGACTTGAAATTTCACCACATCTGATGTGCTATTGATTACTACCTGCTGTTGCTTGGAGAAAGAGGGGTAGTTTTATTTAAGAATGTGGCCCCTGGTAGATCTAACATACTCCAGTGGATGTCCACATACCTGAATACATAGGCAGAATGAATGGGACTCGAAATTTTTTAAAACGATGAACAAGGTAATGTAGGTATAGAATGGGGATGGATCTGGAAGGATATGGGGGAAGGAGACAAAATGTTTAAAATACAGTATGTGAAATAATCAAGAAACTGATGAAATAGATTTAAGACAATGATAGCTTTCATTATTTAACAAAGGCACACAGCTCCATGTGAAACTGACACTGGACTAGAATATGACTGGAAGGTGGGGTTAGAGCTATAGAATGCTTTTGTAATGAAGCCTGTTTTTCTCTTTAATCAAAAGGTTTACACAGTTAAATAGGTTCAGGGTAAGTGGAAAGAGTAAAGAAGTTGAAGGTAGAAAGGCTATGACATTTTGCTCCACATTTTCCCATTTATTCATATTGAGGAACTATTATGTTTTTAAAAATGGTTTTTCTTTGATGAGTAAATATGGGACAACATCAGAGAAAAGTTCTATTGGTACAACAGTCTTATATTTAAAATACATAAAGTAGAAACTGATGGAACAGATACATCCACAGTTACAGATGGCGATTTTAATCATCTTCTAATGAAGGTGTAAGCAGTCAAAAACTGGTGAATAAAAATAGGTCAGATTTGGACAGCACTATTAGCCAACTTAATCTGCTTGGCATTTCAAGACTGTGCTCCATATTCTCTGGCTGTTATCAATGCACACAATACTCACCTCATCTGAAAGAACATCTATTGGGCCACATTGAGGGACTGAATCATACAAGCCATGCTCGGTAAGTCAGAAAAAGCATTTTCATGAAATTTAAAACATAAAATGTTTTAAAATACATACAGAACAATGATTAGGGAAGAGATTTTATATTTATAAGTATTTATATTAACAGAATGATAATTAAATCCATCATGTAAGTTTCCATTTTAAAAAGTTTGGAAGAATGTTGAAAATTACACTCCCAAATAACTTGAAAATGAATAAATAAAATAAGTTGAAATCAAAAGTTGGATTCCTGAAAGAATCTATATTTGTCATGCCTTACTTGCAGAGATAAAGAAAAAGTACAAATTACCACCATCAGTAATGAAAGAAAAATATAGATTCTACAGATGTTAGGATTAGCCATTATAAGCAAAAAGCATCAATATAAAATTATGCATTCAGAAATCACTTGCTTTAATCTACTATGACTGATGCCTCTATGGATACCAGAAGTTTAATAGAATCATTCTTTTTACCATAACAAAAATGTGATATGTGCTACTTTAGGCAGAAAGAAACAGGACTGACTGAAATTTGGATTTACTAACTCAAAATGAAAAATATGTGCTCAAAATAAAATGTGAATATTATTCTTACAGTCTCAATATCTATAAGTTAAATTAAATTAATTATCCTTCATCAATATCTTATAGGTAGTATTAAATGATTTCATAGACAAGCATACCTATGCACTATAAAATCAAAATTTGAAATACAGTGAAAGAAGGGAGACTAATTTGAGATCCCAGGCTTTTCAAGAAGAAATACTTCACCTGAGATTAAATACTGGTAAGCAGCAAGGCAATGGAGAAGGCAGAGCATCTCTGGAGGAAAGACAATATGTGAAGAGCGAGGACAGAAAAGATATTAGTGCCTCTGGCAAACAAAAGAGGCTAGTAGGATGAAGATGAATGAGTGTGGGGAAGAGTTTACATCTGGGCAGATAAAATTTTGAGTAGGAAACTGCTGTGGAATGGATTGTATTCTTCTCTTAAAATGTGTGATTATTATAGGTTGTATCTGTCTTAAGACACAGAAGACCATATAATAATTAAGGTAAAATAGGATTAGGGTAGGGCCTTAATCCTTCCTGACTGCTATTCATATTGAAGAAGGCATGAGGATACACATAAGTACAGAGGAAATAAGTACAAGGGAGTGGCAGGACCTAGAAAATGGTCATGGGGAGGGGATCTGAGAAATCATCTCTGCCATGTTGTGGATAGCCCTGGGGCTAATTATATTTGATGTTAATTCTGGTCTCCTGTGAGGGGTTGCAAACAAGGAATGAGTCAGCATTCAGGTGATTTCCTGTAAACCTGCTTCCTACCTTAATTTGTAAAATAAAGGAGAACTGATGATTGGGCAGATAAAGGGAAGGTGGAGCAGAAGGTTGAGAGAAGAAGGAGAAAAATGGAAGACGGAGAGGACTCAAAGGAGGAGGAAGAAGTAGAAAAGCAGAGCAGAAGCACATGGCCTGGAGAAACCGCAAGTTCTAAGGGGTCTCATAAGATGTGGAAGATAGTAGTGTAGTGGTAGATCTGCCTAACCTAGGCACACAACATGTATTCATATGAACTAAGTTCTGTTTTCATTGCCAGAGTATATTTGGGTTGGAAATTTACTGCAACACTGCCGTACTACAATCTTTGATTTCAGACTTCAGCTTTAGTAAGAAGAAAACAAAAACCAGCATCATATTAAAATAACAAGAAATAATAAGATCACTTAGTAATAACTTTTAATATTAATGGTCTCAATTCCCCTATGAAAAGTCATAGATTAACAGATTGGATTAAAAAAACAGTATACCTCTTTTTGTGAATCTAAGAAACACATCTCACCATCAAGGTCAGACGTAAAAAGATAAAGAAAGATATCCTGAACAGATAGGACTAAGAAAGAAGTAGGTTTAGCTCTTTTAATATTTGACAAAGTAGACATCATATAAAAACTAAGCAGAAGAAATGTGGAAAGATACTACATAGAAATTAAAGGGGAATCCACCAAGAAGATATAACAATTCTAAACATTTATGCACTAAGTACATGAATGCTCAGTTTCATAAAAGAAACACATGGTGACCACAACACAATGAAACTGGATAACTTCAATGACACACTCTCACCAATGGACAGGTCATTCAGGCAAGGAACAAACAAACAACCAAAAACAAAACAAGAAACACTGGAGTGAAATAATGTCACAAATCAAACCTAATGTACATCTAGAGTACTCCACAAAAAGCACTAAAGAATATATGTTCTTCTCAGCAGCTCTAGTGGCTATCCCTGGTTTTGAACTTGACTATATTTGGAGTGTACGACAATTCTAAACTACAGAATTGGAAGGCTCACCAGTGACCCTAACCTGGAGGCTGAGAGGTAGAAGTTTTTGATCTGGATCTTGGTATGGAGATCTTGAAGCATAGTGGCTATGGATTCCAGAAGATTAAGACAGGGAGATCTCCGAGTTTAAGGTCATCTGGGATCAAAGGTGTGATGGCACACACCTTTAATCTGTTAAAAGTGTGATGGCACCACACCCTTAATCTGGGATACACCTTCTGCTGGAGATCATATAAGGACACTGGAAGAAGGGAGATTAGCTCTCTTTCCTTCGCCTGCTTGCCTTGTGGGACTGAGTAACTGCCAGATCCTTGGAATTCCATTCACAGCTACTACTGAACCATTGTTGGGAATTGGACTGCAGACAGTATGTCATCAATAAATTCCTTTACTATATAGAGACTATCCATAAGTTCTGTGACTCTAGAGAACCCTGACTAATACAGCAGCCCATAGAGTTTTTCCAAATCAACTCTATATTAAGACACAAAGCAAGACACCTCCTATCTGGCTGCTAAGAACTAAAGCTGTATATCAACAACAGAGAGAGAAAAAAAGTATACAAATTCACAGAAGCTGAACAACGCACTACTCAATAAAAATTGAATCAATACAGAAAGGATAGAGGAAATTAAATTTTTAAATGAGAAAAGTGAAAATATGATACCCCAAATTATGGGATGCAAATAAGGCAGTCCTAAGAGGCAAGACATTAAGTGTCTACATGAAGATAAAAATAATTTTTAAAAAATAACACTTCTTATATTAATAACAACATGCTTGAAAGTTCTTGAGACAATAGAAGCAATAACATCTAAAAGGATATGACAGGAAGAAATAAACAAATTCAATACTGAAATAAATGAAATAGAAACAACAACAAAAAATATAAATCAATGCAATAGAGATTGACAAGGCTTTAACCAAATTAACCAAATGAGTGATGAAATAATTTAAATTAATAAGATTAGAGATGAAAAGGGAAGCATTATAGCAAACATCAAGGAAATTCAGAGAACCATAAGAATATTCTTTTATGCTGGGCGTAGTGGCGCACACCTTTAATCACAGCACTCAGGAGGCAGAGGCAGAGGCAGAGGCAGGCGGATTTCTGAGTTCAAGGTCAGCCTGGTCTATAAAGTGAGTTCCAGGACAGCCGGGACTATACAGAGAAACCCTGTTTTGAAAAAAACTATATATATATTGAATCCGTATATATATTAAAAATTGGTATTCCAAGTGCACAGATCAGCTCTCAGACTGCTGAGGGTGAGTAAGCAGAATGCAGAAGCAAAACAGCTTCTGAGACAGGCCCTGTTTTGGGCTGCAGACATCCGGGAACCTTCCCCACCAGAGGAGAGGTGGCCACCCAGGAGGGCTCTGACCCCCCAAGAGCAGGTGAGGGAGCCATGTTGTCTCCCAGGTCATTCTGAAACCAGTCTGCATAGGAGAGAGTGCAGACTGCAGAAGTGACACAGCTTCAGGGAAGGCAGAAGCAACATAGCTTCTGGGACAGGCCCTGTTTTGGGATGCAGACATCTGAGAACCTTTCCCTCCATAGGAGAGGTGACCACCTGGGAAGGCTCTGACCTCCAGAGCAGGTGAGGGAATAACACCCATCTTGTGTCTTGGGTCCCTCAGAGACCAATCTGTGCAGGTGAGCACGCAGACTGCAGAGGCAACCCATCTTCTGGGACAGGCCCTGTTTCTGGCCTTATTCTTCAGCCAGGAGTCAGGTCTCAACGCCGGACCTCTGTGCACCTTCCCTGCAAGAGGAGAGCTTGCCTGAAGAGAGTACTCTGACCACTGAGACTCAGAAGAGAGCTGGACTCCCAGGACAGCTGACAGCGATTAACAGAATCACAGGAGGAACAGGCTCCAGCCAGAGACAACTATAACAACTAACACCAGAGATTATCAAATGGTGAAAGGCAAACATAAGAATCTTAACAACTGGAACCAAGACGACTCACCATCATCAGGACCCAGCACTCCCAAACTCAGCCAGTCCTGGTTACCCCAACACACCCAACAAGCAAGATTCAGACTCAAAATCATATCTCATGATGCTGTTAGAGGACATCAAGAAGGGCATCAATAATTCACTTAAAAAAATACAGGAGAAAACTGCTAAACGGTTAGAAGTCTTTAAAGAATTACAGAGCTAAGATGAAAGGAGATAGGATTTTTTTAGAATTCTGTTGATATCTGAAAGCTTCACACTATATAAAGGAGGAAAAACAGTACAACAGTACATTTTGATTCAAATATGAGCCAGAACTTAGAATTCCTTATCTTAAAGAAATTTGGATGCTGATGTACAGAAAAGCCAGCCTTAGCTGCACAACACTGAGCCAACTGGTAGTAACAAGATGACAGCTTCAGATACAGATTGTGTGGTCAAAACAACAGGTTTCCATTTGCAGAAACTGGAAGAACTTGTTAAGTTTGTATGTAGATACTGTTACATGATTCTAAGCAAAAAGTAGAAACACATAATCTGAAACATCAAAATATGTAAAGGAAGAAACATGTAATAGTATCTAAAGCTGCAACAAATACAGAATAAGAGACAAATGTTTTGTATTTATCTTACAAGTTGAGTTCATATCTCCTTCAAATATTAGCAGTGTGACTCCTGTTCAAAGTGAGTGATCGCCCAGAGCTCAGGGAAGACTGCCCATGTTTCTTTTGACAGGACCATATGGAATTCAAGGAACACAGTTTCATTAATAATTTTGTTGAAGAAATGGGGATTGTTGAGGAGCCAGACCTGGTGGTGTACACCCTTAATTGCAGATTGGGAAGATGAACAGACATTTTAATTTCATTTCTTGGTATTTACATTCTAAGCTGATATTACATTTTAAATAATATATTTTTATTTTTGTTAATTTACTAATAAACCTGGCCAGAACATAATTTTTAATTTACTTTTTGTTTGGGAAAATTTTATATGAGTACTGTATTTACATATTTTTCTATCCCCAGTTCCCGCTCCAGCTCTCTCATATCCCCTATTCCCTCTCAAATACATGACCATTTATTATTTAATTATAATTGTTTATATATATATATATATATATATATATATATATATATATATACACACACACACACATATGTGTGTTATGTATATATATCCATAAAACTTATTGAATCTGTGTACTGTTACTCATATGAACATATATTTAGAGTGGACAACTTCTGACTGGAAAACCTCTCAGTAGACTTGTCACTGAAAAATTTGAAAGTTGAATCTTGCTCTGCCTATAGCAGATCCTCTGCCAAAGGGCTCCATACCCAAAAAGTGCCTGGAGGGAATGAGCCTCCCAGGAGTGTGGACAGGCCTGTGAGTGCAGGTAGGACAACCTCTGCTGCTCAGAGGACCCTGCTCAGAACCCTCAGGACACAGGAACCAAGGAGATGCCTGCAATAGGAATCTTCCATTCTCCATCTGCACCCAGAACTGATCCTGTGCCACAGTGCTACCTATACAAATACAGCCAGGAGAGAGCTGGTCTCCCAGGAGTGCCTACTCAACTGCAAGCACAGGTAAGACCACCACTTCTCTTCAAATTCCTAGCCTAAGAGAGACCCTCAAAGAGCCATTAGGACACAAGAATCAAGGATCAGCAGGAGACAGGATACTTCTGGTCTCTGTTTGCACCCCAGAGCTGATCCTGGACCACTGCTCTCCATATCAAAATTCCTCCTGGAAAGAACTGGTCTCCCAGGAGTACTGACACACAGGTTTGCAGGAGGGTCAAGCCAAAGTCAGAGACAGCAAAACCAGCTAACACCAGAGGTAACCAGAAGGCATAAGGCAAGCACAAGAACACAAGCAACAGAAACGAAGACTACTTGGAATCATCAGAACCCAGTTCTCCCACCACAGCAAACCCTGATTACCCAACAAACCAGAAAAGCAAGACTCTGATTTAAAATCCCATCTCATGATGATGATAGAAGACGTTAAAAACATAAATAACTTCCTTAAAGAAATATAGGATAACACAGGTAAACAGGTAGAAGCTCTTAAAGAAGAAACACAAAAATAGAGACTTACAGGAAAACACAACCAAACAGGTGAAGGAATTGAACAAAACCTTGGAGGATCTAGAGATAGAAATAGAAACAACAAAGAAATCACAAAAGCAGACAACACTGATAATAGAAAACCTAGGAAAGAGATCAGCAGTCATAGATGCGAGCATCACCAACAATACAAGAGATAGAAGACACCATAGAAAATTGACACAATTGTCAAAGAAAATGCAAAATACAAAAAGGTCCTAACGCAAAACATCCAGAAAATCCAGGACACAATGAGAAGACCAAACCTAAGGATAATGGAGAGCAAAGATTCCCAACTTAAAGGGCCAGTAAATATATTCAACAAAATTATAAAAGAAAACTTCCCTAACCTAAAGAAAGTGATGCCCATGAATATACAAGAAGTCTATAGAACTCCAAATAGACTGGACCACAAACGAAATCCCTCCCATCACATAATAATCAGAACAACAAATGCACAAAAGAAAGAAAGAATATTAAAAGCAGTAGGGGAAAAAGATCAAGTAACATATAAAGGCAGACCTATCAGAATTACATCAGACTTCTCACCAGAGACTATGAAAGCTAGAAGGTCCTGGACAGATCTCATACAGACCCTGAGAGACCACAAATGCCAACCCAGACTACTATATCCAGCAAAACTCTCAATTTCCATAGATGGAAAAACCAAGATATTCCATGTCAAAACCAAATTTACACAATATCTTTTCACAAATCCAGTCCTACAAAGGATAATAGATGAAAAATGCCAACACAAGGAGGGAAAATCACCCTAGAAAAAGGAGAAAGTAATCTTGTTTCAACAAACCCAAAAGAAGATAACCACACAATCATAAAAATAACATCAATAATAACAGGGAGCAACGATCACTATTCCTTAATATCTCTTAATATCAGTGGATTCAATTCCCCAATAAAAAGACATAGACTAACAGACTGAACATATAAATAGGACCCAGCATTTTGCTGCATACAGGAAACAAAACTCAATGTCAAAGACAAACACTATTTCAGAGTAAAGGTCTGGAAACACAACTTTCCAAGGAAATGGCCCCAAGAAACAAGCAAGAGTAGCCATTCTAATATTGGATAAAAATGGACTTTCAACCAAAAGTCATCAAAAAAGATAAGGAAGGACACTTCTTACTTTTTCATCAAAGGAAAAATCTACCAAGAAGAACTCTCATTTCTGAATATATATGCTCCAAATGCAAGGGCACCCCCATTCATAATAGAAACTTTACTAAAGCTAAAAGCACACATTGCTTCTCACACAAAAATTTATGGGTGACTTCAACACCCCACTCTCATCAATCAGGGAAGCAAAAACTAAACAGAGACATTGTGAAACTAACAGAAGTTTTGGACCAAATGGATTTAAAAGTTATCTATAGATCATTTCACCCTAAATCAGAGGAATATACCTTCTTCTCAGCATCTCATGGTAGCTTCTCAAAAACTGACCATATAATTGGTCAAAAATAAGACCTCAAGAGATATAAGAAGATTGAAATAATTCCATGCCTCATATCAGATCAGTATGGATTAAGACAAGTCTTCAATGGCAACAAAAATAACAGAAAGCCCACATACACATGGAAGCTGAACATTGCTCTACTCAATGATAACTTGGTCAAGGAAGAAATAAAGAAAGAAATTAAAGACTTTTTATAATCTAATGAAAATGAAGATACAACATACCCAAACTTTTGGGACACAATGAAAGTATTCCTAAGAGGAATACTCATAGCTTTGAGTGCCTTTAAATAGAAACTGTAGAGAACATACACTAGCAGTTTAACAGCACATCTGGAAGCTCTAGAACAAAAAGAAGCAAATACACCCAAGAGGAGTAGACAGCACGAAATAATCAAACTTGGGGCTGAAAACAACCAAATAGAAACAAAAAGAGCTATAAAAAGAATCAACAAAACCAGGGCCTGGTTCTTTGAGAAAAACAACAAGATAGATAAACTCTTAGCTAGACTAACCAGAGGGCACAGAGACAGTATCCAAATTAACAAAGTCAAAAATGAAAAGGGAAATATAACAACAGAAACCGAGGGAAAAAAAATCATTGGACCCTACTCCAAAAGCCTATATTCAACAAAACTGGAAAATCTGAATGAAATGGAAAATTTTCTAGACAGATAACAGGTACAAAACTTAAATCAGGATCAGATAAATCATCTAAATAGTCCCATAACCCCTAAAGAAATAGCAGCAGTCATCAAAAGTCTCCCAATCAAAAAAAAAAAAAAAAAAAGACCTAATACCAATACTTTTCAAATTACTCCACAAAATATAAACAGTAGGAACTCTACCTAACTTGTTCTATGAAGCCACAATTGCTCTGATACCTAAACCACACAAAGACCCAACAAAGAAAGAGAACTTCAGAACAATTTCCCTTATGAATATATATGCAAAAATAGTGAATAAAATTCTCACAACCTGAATCCAAGAACACATTATAAATAAGGCTGCTATGAACATAGTGGAGCATGTGTCCTTGTTACCAGTTGGAACATATTCTGGGTATAGGTATTGCTGGATCTTTTGATAGTACTATGTCCAGTTTTCTGAGGAACTGCCAGACTGATTTCCAGAGTGGTTGTACCAGCTTGCAATTCCACCAGCAATGAAGGAGTGTTCCGCTTTCTCCACATCCTTGCCAGCATCTGGTGTTGTCACCTGAATTTTTGATCCTAGCCATTCTGACTGGTGTGAGATGGAATCTCAGCATTGTTTTGTTTTGCATTTCTCTGATGATTAAGGATGTGGAACATTTTTTAAAGTGCTTCTCAGCCCTTAGGCATTCTTCAGTTGAGAATTCTTTGTTTAGCTCTGTACCCCATTTTTAATGGGGTTATTTGAATTTCTGGAGTTCAGCTTCTTGAGCTCTTTGTAAATATAGCATCCGAGAATGCCCCACCCAAGTGGTCCATCACATAATCAGCCACCAAATGCATACACTACTGCATACGACAGCAGGATATCGCTGAAAGGACCCTGATATAGCTGTCTCCTGTGAGGCTTTGACAGTCCCTGACAAATACAGAAGTGGATGCTCACAGTCATCTATAGGGCAGAACACAGGGTCCCCAATGTAGGAGCTAGAGAGTGTACCCAAGAGTTGTAGGGATCTGCAACCCTATATAAATGGAACAACAATATGAACTAATCAGAACCCCCAGAGCTCATGTCTCTAGCTGCATATGTATTAGAAGATGGACTAGTTGGCTGTTATTGGGAAAAAAGGCCCCTTGGCCTAGCAATCTTTATATTCCCCAGTACAGGGGAATGCCAGGGCCAAGAAGTGGGAGTGGGAGGGTAGGGGAGCAGGGCGGGGGGAGGGTATACGGGACCTATGGGATAGCACTTGAAATGTAAATGAAGAAAATATCTAAAAAAAAAAATATATATATATATATATATATATATATATATATATATATATATATATATATAAATCTAGTAAAATTCAAAACAACAACAACAACAAATAAAACAAACAAACAAACAAAGAAGAGAAAACAAAATACCCATGGGAGGAGTTATAGAGAGAATGTATAGAGCAGAGACTTAAGGAAAAGCCATCCAGAGACTGCCCCCATGGTGATCCATTCCATATATAGTCACCAAACCCAGACACTATTGTGGATGCCAACAAGTGCTTGCTGATGGGAGCCTGATATAGCTGACTCCTGAGGGGCTGTAACAGTGCCTGACAAATACAGAGGTGGATGCTCTCAGCCACCCTTTGGACTGAGCACAGGGTCCCCAATGGGGGGAAGTAGATAAAGGACCCAAGGAGCTCAAGATGTTTGCAGCTCCATAGGAAGAACAAAAATATATATAGAGATGATTATGTAAATTTTCTTTTTAAGTCCAATTAGATGACTTAGTACAATTATCAACTTAAATATGTTGAGCCATTACTAAATCTCAAATAAAGCAACTTAATCATGGTAGATAATTTTTTTTGATATATGACTGAATGGTATATTGCCAGTATTCTTTTATTGAGGAATTTTTCATTCATGTCCATTGAGACATTGGCCTATAGTTTTCTCATTGTGTTTGTTGTATCTTTGGTTTGTGTATTAGAGTAATAGCTAGAAAGAGTTTAGAAGTGACCACTTCTGTTTAATCATTTGAGAAGTATTGGTTGTAGTTCTTTGAAAACTTGGTAGGATTCTGCTGGAAATCCAAATGGTCCTGGGCTGGTTTTAGTTGGGAGGGTTTTCATAACTCTTTTCACCTCTTTGCTTGTTAAGGTAATTTTTACATAGTCAATCTTTTCTTGGTTAGTACTAATGATTCAGCTCAACCTAGAAACTTGTCCATTTCTTTTAAGTTTTCTAAGGTGATGGAGTGTAAGTTTTTCAAGTACTCCCTTATAATACTCTGAATTTCTTTGGTGTCTGTTATACTTTGTTTTCCTCTTCATTGTTTGGTTTGGGTTTTGTCCTCTAACCTTTATTACCCTTACTGCTTCTTCCTTTGACTTTCTTTTGGTTTACTGCTTCTTTCCTTTTCTGTCTTTTTAATTGTTCAGCTTAATGGTTAGCTTATACATTTTAAATTAAAAAAAAAATTAAATGTCTTAGAATTATTGCAAAACACAACATAGTGGATTAAAACAATAACATTCCAGTTTCTGCTGTCAGGAGTCTGGGCCCATCTTGATTGGCTTCTCTGGCTTTATTTGGCTTTATTTGTAGCTTTAGAAAGCTGCTGTCAATCTACCAGCCAGGACTGCAAACACGGCAAGGCTTGTCCAAGAGGGTCCACCCCTTCATGCTCATACCTGTGGTTATAGACAGACTTCAGTTCTAGTATTGTTGAACGGCAGCCTCAGTGGTCCTTTGCCAACTCCTGGGGAAGTCTGCCTTCCTGTCCTTATCACTGGGCAGATTTTGATCAGGTATCTTCTACTGAAGGCACACAACAGCATAGCCCAGAACAATAAAAAGACAGCATGTCAACACAGTTTATATACTTTCCATGACACCTGACATATTCTATTTGCGATAAACAAGTTATGAGCCCTATCTCACACACTGAGGCAGACAGGATCACATGAGGACTCTAAAACCAAATGGTAGGAATTGTGGGACAGTATCCATGGCTATAAAGCTAATCCTCAAAGCATTACATCACTTATATTTACACCTAGACCTCATGGCTAATACTCTCATTGTTAATTCCAAATATTTTATAATTTCTAATATAATTTGACTAATGAATCATTTGATTATCATTTGAAAATTCCCAGTATGTTTGCTTCCACTGTCATTGTTGATGTGTACTTACAATACACTTTAAAGTATTTCTGTCTGTCTATGACTATGCTATCCTTTATGTATTCTTGTTTTCTGTATCTTGGCTCATAACTCATAGGCTATTCATTAACAGCTACACATAGGCATTTAACATGCATTCTTGATCTCTAGATACTATGTTTGTGAAGTTTTGTGACTTTTCTGTTGTTGATTTTGTTCCTCACACATTTTTATCCAGCTTTAAACTAACAGCTAATTTTAAGTAATTATTAGCCTATGCGACTTGCAGTAGCTGAATTATGATCGTTTTGCAGCAAGTCATGAATCTTGGGCCAACTTTCATCATAACTGCAACTTTCATCATAATGTAAAGAAAATGATTTCATATTTTAACCAACTGGGGCATGA
The DNA here is from genome assembly GCA_902729485.2 of Mus minutoides. Classification (NCBI taxonomy): domain Eukaryota; kingdom Metazoa; phylum Chordata; class Mammalia; order Rodentia; family Muridae; genus Mus; species Mus minutoides. The sequence goes on along the minus strand of LR750884.1, from coordinate 112,045 downwards.
GCTGTATCAGACACTGGTCCTGATTCATAGTTATGCCTAGAGAGCTCAGTTTCTGGGTTTCGAGATGTTCAAATCCCAGGCTGTCTTCATTCTTCATTCCCAAATTAAAAAGTTATCCACTATTTTTACAGTAAGCTGGAGGCTAACTTTCCTTTTTTAAAAATCGGTTTCCCAAAGATTCCCTTTTCTTTCCAATCACACTAAGTTTATATTTAAAACATGCTGTTAAGTGATGTGGTTTTCCTTTTTTATATAGAACCAGCTATAAGACTCGACAACATAGTGAAAGAACCACAGGTTTTCTGAAACAGTGCTCTTCTCCTAGTCAAAGAAGATTCACTCAGACTCAAACATTTGTCTTATGGGGGTTCCCACATTTTCTGAATTATCATACTTAAATTCTAAGTGCTTGTCACCAAAGTGAGATATCCTTAAATTCCACAAGACCACTTGTGTTTTCGTCAATGATAACCACAGCAGTGGGAAGAAACATTCTCCCACACACAGACCCACAGCAGAACAGAGCCCAGGTTAGAGAAAATCATGTGAGTAAAGGATCCAGTAGACTTAAAAGGCCACTCCGTGTTACATGTGATCACAGAGAAAATGCTTCAAACAACACACTTATAAAATGAAACAAGACAATTCAGAGAGAAAAAAAAAGCAAACTTCCCATAGATGGATTTCATTTCAACCAGAAGCAATAAATAAATGAATGTGGAAGGAATAAGAATTTTACATATCATTTACTGAGCGATTTAAAATTTATCGAGGAATAAAATAGCACACGATTACTTTAATGCCATTATAAAATAAATATTAATAATAAGAAATATAAAAGTAATAGTTGTGAGTGTCAAATAAAGAAATCAAGACAAATCTCTGATATTAAATTTTGAATTCAGAATATCAGCGTAAACATCATGATTTCTTTTCGCCCTTCAAAAATCATATATTTTCTAGCTTTGACCTTTGAAATGACATATTCCCAGTGGTTCTAAATACCAGTCTACTTCAAAAAGAACCTAGGCGTATTATAAGAAATGAACAAGACGATTCTGGAACATAGTATTGGTGAAAAAAACCCCAAGCAAACAAACAAACCAAAAAACAAAAAAATTTTGGGAGATGAATGGGTTTATGTCAAAGCCCACAGCCAGGCTATGAGCTCCCTCAGCAAAGCACGTGGCAGTGGGAATCATTGAGATAATTAGTACAATTGTTCAGACACTGAAAATATAAAAATATGACTGATTAGTAATATTAATAAGAAAATAAATGCAAATCATGGGTGTAGAGGTTGCTATCACATGAACTTTTTTTCTCTAGAAACCCATTATGAAAGGCAGAGGATTAAGCATACATCATAATCTTGGCCACACTAACTGCTTAAGAAGAACCAATATCTCAGGGAATGAGGTTTTCTGTATAAAACCCAGTAATACATACGGAAGGAGTTTAAAACCATCACCATCACAACCCTTAGAAACTAGCTACTTCAGGCAGTGATCATCAAATCCTTTGGATGCCAGTGTGTACCATATAGAAATGAATATAGCAGGGTGAAGCTGTATCTCCATGGATGAAACTTGATAGTGAACTTCCGCAAGCTGCAGTGTTAATGCTGGAATAAGTGACAAGGAAAAATAGGAGAAATGGGGAAGGTAAAAAATGAGATGGCCTCATCTCTTCAACATTTTAGTGTAAAAACTTGATGAAGAGAGAATGTTTTACATTGAGACTTTTATAAGAAACTCATGACATATTTGAAAAATTTCCCATTTTTATGTTAACATATCTATTGGTTTTGTCCTTGTTTAAGCAGCCATGTTGTTGAGACTTCATGGGTATAGCTTCCCTGACATTTCTAGAAGATGTAGTCTTACAATGGACATCTGTTCCTCTATCGCTTAGCAATTTTTCTGCCCACTCTTACAGTGTTGCCTGAGCCTTGGGTGTAGAGGTTGTGTTATAGATTTATCAGTTTGGGCTGAGCACCAGATGGTTACTTGTTCTCTGAATTTTGATCAGTTGCAGTTTTCTGTAACATCTCTGTCTATTGCAAAGAAAAGATTCTTGGTTGAGGGGTAAGGAAATAAACTTATCTATGAGTTTAAGGTTACATATTTAGAGTAATTTTAGGAATTATGCTGTCTTAGTAAATTGGTAGTTGTGGGTATCCCTTCAAGATCTATGACCTGAGAAGCCACAAGTTGTCTAATTAGAGAGCTATTGGTTACCACTGAAGTATGCATGCGTCTGTGCACTCATAGGTTTATTATGCCATGCTGGTTGTCATTGTGGTTCATAGGAATCATCACTGGGTGGGACTACTAGATGCTTCCCTGCCTTGAACATTCGAATGGCCTCTGGTCCCATGGAAGCTAGTTGTCAGGAAGAAGCTTTTATGGATCTTCTGGATCTTGTGCCTTTAGTACATACATGGTGTCTTCAGCAATACAGACTTACCTTCAACTTCTGCAAATTAACAAGGGCAACAACAATAGTCTCTAATGTCTTAGAAGTCTCTCGGACAACCACAGCAGACAACCTCAAACAGAGCCTTTTCATTCCTGGATTTTGAGGTGGATTTTGTTGCTCTGTGGCTCTTGGGAATCATTGTCAGCTCAAATGAGAAATTTTTATGTGTATTCATATGATACACATACACACACACACACACACACACACACACACACACACAAATTACTATGAGTATTTTGAGGTAGATAGTTAATAGTATGAATCCTTATGACTTTTTCTGACATCCTCATTGTTATTTTCTCCTTCTCCCACCCTCTTTTTGTGTGTTGATGTCCCTCCTCCATCATGAATCACCCCTGGTATTGATTACATTTCTACTGCTGTGATAAAAACACCATGACCAAAGCAACTTATGGAGAGGAAAGGTTCACGTTATCCTTACCATTCCAGAAGGAAAAGAGCTCTTCATTGTCTTGGGAGGGGAGCAAGGTAGTAGGCAGCTTGATGAGTGGAGCGACACCTGAGAGTTCACATCAGAAATAGGAAACAGGAAGCAGAGAGAGCCAATTTGCAATGAGAAGAGTCTTTTGAAACATCAAATCCCACCACCGAAGGTACTTACTCCAGCAAGTACACACCTAAACTTCCCCAAACAGCCAACACTTTGGGACCAAGCATTCGATGCTCAAACTCTGGATGGCATCTCACTTAAACCAGCATCCCTCAGTCATCTCATTTAAGCCAGCATCCCTCAATTCCGCTTTTTTCATTTCCCCCTTTATGTTACTTTTGCTATATATTTTAAAAGATTTTTTCTAATAGTAACAAAATAGTAACAATGCATCTTTTTGCAAAGTCAAAAAAAATCAAGAATAAAGACTAAGAATTAGAACAGAAGCTTTTGAAAGAAATAACTTGTTTAATATTTCAGAGAACTTTTCCTCTGAAATATTAAGAGACAGGAAACTGTGGAGAAATGGAAACAAAGTTGAAGCAAACCTAAGTACCCCCCATACTTTACGCCATCAGGAAATGTTGTTTTACTTTTGAGGCAACAGAAATGCATACTTTTAAGTACACATTAACTGTGAAATTGTAACGACTTGAAACTTTTATGTGAAAATAAAAATCTAACTTAATTAAAGATTAACCAAAGTCAGGAATGCATAAATGGGGAATCTGTGTAACTTAAGAACTCGTGGACAACATGAGTATAGCTAACCATAGAGTGAGTCTGAATACTTGTAATATGGTTTTCATAAAACATGATGGGATTGTTAAAGTAAATTACAGAACTGTGCATTATTCTCTTATATATTCTTATTTGTGTTCATAACTGTTAATTATTAACTGTTAATTTGCACATTTATATGAAGGCTTATTTGGTTAAGGTGTGAGTCCCTGTGAGTTTGTAAGGTGGTTAAGGGCAGGGTGCATGAGTAACTTTGTGCCTCACTTTCACTACAGTATGCATTTCAAAATTTAACCAAGTGTTTCATCTGTTACAGGTATGAAAAATATTTTAATAATAAAAAGTATTTGAAAGTATTTGTTAAAATAGGTCTCTCAAAGATGCCATAATAATTATGACTATAAAATTATATCATCTTTAAAATATTTAAACTTTTCGACAGTTTATGATTTATGCACTATATTATGATGGTTCCCCTTACCTTCTTTTGCTCTTTTATCATTTCTACTGATCCTTTTTCTCTTGCTGAATCCTCCTCGTCCTCCTTTTCCTTTTCCTCCTTTTATGCATTTGCATGTGTGTATATCTGTGTAGGTAGTCACAGTTGCTGTGTCTTCATGAATACAATGACCATATCATGTCCAGAAGACAGCATGTATAGTTCTCCTCTATCCTCTGGATTGTACAAGAGAATTTCATAGAAATTATACCTTTTCAAAGGTGTAATAGAAATACAATAGACTGTCATATTTTTTTGGTATTTTTTCAATTTTTATTAGATATTTTCTTCATTTACATTTCAAATGTTATCCCGAAAGTCCCCTAAACCCTCCCCATCCCCCGCCCTGCTCCCTTACCCACCCACTCCCACATGACTGTCATATTTTAAGTACATTATTTGACATAGTTTTCATGGCTCAGTCATCATAGTCAAGATAGTGAAACTTCTGTCATACCTGACGCTTGTTAGTAACTTCATTTCTCCTGATTTATACCCTTGACTTTTTTTTTGATATATCTATATCATATCTATATCTATATATAATCATTTATATCTGTATCAGAATATGCCACACAGTGTGTTTCCAATGTGAAAGCTCCCTGTCTGGCAATTATTATATGTTGATCTGTTTTCTGTTGCTATTTGTGTCTATCATCTAGAATTTAATATGAATGGAGTTGTAGAGTACATTACCATTAAGATAAGCATTTTGAATCCCTTATGATATAGTATGATATGATAGTTCTGTTTATTTCTTTTTTGTTGGTGTGTAGTATGGAGTGCTACTTATGTGAGAGAAGATAGATTTATGCTTTTGCTTATTGATGACCATTTGGGTTGCATTGAGTTTGACCTACTAAAAGTAAGACAGTTAAAGACATTTTTAAGCAAGTCTGTGAAAATATCTGCCTTTGGTTTAGTGAGTAAATACTTAGGAGTAGAAAGCCTTCATCATATTGTAAGATTATAGCTAACTTTTTGAAACTTCCCATCTGGTTTTTACAAAGTAGGTGTAGCTTCTTCTACTTTTGTCAGTGAAGGAGGAGAGTTTAGTTTTTCTACATTATTGCCAGCAATTGGCATGTTCAGTTTTTTAGTTTTAACCATGAACACAGAGTATAAAGATACTTTTGGATGTACATTGAGCTTATACCCCAAAATATATTATAAATTGAAAAACTTTTACATTCCAAGAACATTTAACCCACCTATCCACCGAACACCAGAGCTCAGCACGACACACTGGATTGTGTTAGCTGGGAGCTGTGGATCTGTGATGCTGTCCAGTGTCATGGAAGAGAACGATACTGCATTTTGCTAGCCCAAGAAGAGACCAATGTTTAATTTGATGTATAGGTGTTCTAAATGTAGACACTTGTCAGCCTCATCAATTTGAAAATTGCAAAAGCAACTAAGTCAAGATACATATTTACTTGCATTTTTTGTGCCAATTAGTGCTTTCCTAATGAATAATAGACAATTTTCCATGTGTTTATTTACTGACTCTATAGATGTTCTTTAGTAGAGTTTCTTCAAATCTTTTATCATCTTTAAAATAATAATAATAATTATTATTTTTATTATTATTTACTTTTGAGAGTGGTTAATATATTATGGATAGGAACCCTTTATCAGATATGTAATTTATAAATATTTTCTTTCATTCTGTGATTTTTCATTTAAATTTTTCTTTTTTATATTTTATTTTAAATTTTCTCTAGTACCAAGAATTTCACACACACACACACACACACACACACACACACACACACACACACATATATATATATATATATATATATATATATATATATATATTGATATATTGATATATTGATATATTGATATATGATCATATCTAGGCCCCATCTTACCATCTCCTCATATCTTTTGAAAAGAAATTTGTGTTTTTATGAAGTCCATATTATCACTTTATTCTTTATTCTTTATTGAATTAGGCATTATAGCTTCTATTCTGTTACACTGATCTATCTTTCTATCTTGTGTAAATACACCACTAGCTGTTATTATTACTAATGTTGTTTTATCCTACATTTTAATGCCATCTACTTTTTTTTTCTGTTTCAAAGCTGTTTTGTTCTTTGCCATTTCATATGAATTTTAAAATTAGCTTGCTGCTTTCTACCACAAATCTTTATGAGTTTTGATGGTATCTTATTGACTGTTGATTAATTTGAGAAGATTGGCATTTTAACCATGTGTTTTGAAGTAAAGCTGATTGTAGATTGTTACTAAATCTGGCAACCTGTTGAGCCTCTTATATTTTATAGATTTTAATAGACTGTCTACATAAAGCTAAATGGAGTAGAATTTATAGAAAAGCAATGTAATAATGCAAGTTTCTCTTGTCTTTCATGGGAATTGGGAGATGTCAAATGAAGTCAATTTTTGAGGACCTTTCTTGTGATATATAGGTAAATAGAATTTATAGGTGACTTTCTGGGGACAGGAAGTACTAAAGATAATGTAGAATGTTCTCAGCACTGAATGTAAGAGTCTAGGAAAGATGGAAAGTTTGCTGATGTAGAAGAAAAGGAAGGATTGCAAGAACTAAATTATAATGTAATCAAGAGGGAATAAGATTTTGTGAACAGGGCTCCTATGTAGAAGCAAGTGTGTTTCATTCATTTTATCAGGAGGAAGAAAGAACATCTGGTCAAAATTAAAAAAGCTGACAGATTTGCTGGCAGGAATGTTGCGGGAGTTATTAGGGTAAAAGCCACAGACCTGGAAGGTTTAATGAGTTATTCTGGGCCATTTGTCTTCAATATACCTGTGAAAGAGATATATAATGGTGAGAAGCAGAGCAGTAAATGATGTGGCCACATTGTTGGAAGACAAGAGCAACATGTTCAGATACCACATCTACCAAATCCACTTCTTTTGGTTATGGCATGAAATTTAGCTTTGAAAAGTAAGCAAAAGGTGTTGCAGAACTAAACAGTCCTTGTCAAGGTGTGGTCTAGCCCATCACTGACCCACCATTTTCTCAGCTCTAGTCTTTATAGCAAGAATCTGACAAGTTGTCAGAACTCTGTGAAATATCTCCCTTTGAGACAAGTTCTTCCTTTGGCTACTACCTGGCTCCAACAAATGAGACTTCTAGGGAAATTACAGTTTCTTGTTTACCACTGTTTTACTAGTTTGACAAGCACAGGGAGGGGTAGAAGTGTCTCTCCTCATTCCCTCTCTGCTTTTTTGTCTTTCAGGAACTCAGAAACAAAATTATCATTGAACAAGAGGAATGTTGAGGGATTACTGTAAGATCTGGGGAAGGTAAAGAAAGCATCCTGGATTTGATAATGGAAGCTATTGAGCATGGAAATGAATTTGGATAGTAGGGCAGCATGGTGGGCTTATTTGAGATCAATGTTATTAAAGCAAGGCAGTAGTCATGATTTTCATCTTCCTTCCTCTACATATTATCTTTTGGGTACAGGTACAAGGTAAAGCACTGAGTTAAGCATGTGATAGATTTTGATATGTGAAACAAAGATAAGATCATACACAGGAGCAGATAGATAATTTCTGAGACAATGCATGAGACACTATGGACTTCACAATCTTATGTTTTCTTAGGGTTAAGAAGGAATAAACAACAGGCAGTAGTATGAAGAGTAATGGACACTATAAAGGTCTGTGAATTCTAAGGCAGTTTCTCATTCCACAGTCCTTATGCACTTGAGATGTGTATAATGACATACAGTGCCAGGTCTGGGTAGCCATAACTTAGGGTCTCTATAACTTTATACATGACAGGCCAGGAGCAAGTTCTCACCCCATACACATGCTTTGTCTGATATTGTCTACTCAAGTCTCCTTCATCAATCTGGTATTATATAGACCCCTAACAATTCTCCATGTTAAAGTTGCAAGGGGCCTCAACTACTAGTGTAAATGCTCAGGTATCCCTTGACTAGAAGGAAGTTTACAGAGGCCCTTGTCAGTCCTTTGCTTTTGATTACTTCATTGAAAGGAACACCTTAAAGGGTTAAAGAAGTTCTTATATCTGGAGCCCTATATGAGTGACCATGGCCCATGAATTACCACACACTTTTAGGTCTCCCCAAATACAAAGTTTCAATGTAGAGGCAGTTTCATGAAGTTTCATAGTTTACAAAAAAGAATGTAATGAATTAAAGAAGGTTTAAATACATTGGAGGACACAGAAGAGGGGTGGGTACATCAAGATGAGGGAAAGCTTTGAAGAAAATAGTACATCAAATGCTATTTGATGGCATTCTTAGTTTTGGAGTTTGTAGGAGCTAGTAGTCTGCTAAGTTAATATATTTCAAAAGGTTTTACTCTATTAGTCATGTGACATTAGCCCTAACACACAGGCAAGGAATGGCTGTTAGAGTTGGGGCTAGGACTAGCCTAAAGTAAGGTAATTATAATCTGTACCAACAACGTTCCCATCTTGACATGTAATGAACACCAAGGAGGTAAGGGTCAATGGACTTGGATAATAAGGAGATCAAAGAAATAATGGGTTGGGGACAATTCTATAAGTATATAAACATAGAGGCAATTGACAGGCTTGGTATTTACATTGTGGACATGGTAGAACTGTTGCTGGTAATTGTTGGTATCTAGATATGTAGAGGGGGACTGAGATAAAGTGGACCGAAGAACTCCAAGAATGAGCATATCAAGTGCTAATATTGGAAGGGTCATCTATGGGTTATTACACTATATAGATTGACATGAAATACGATATTTAGTTTGGGGCCACTTGAATTTGGGTGTTGTTCTAAAATCTACCCACAAAGGCTTCTAATGCCATTACTCTGACAGAACACTATAGGGGATTTTCTTGCTAGCTATGAAGTTTTCAGCGTCATGGTCCCATTTGTCCTGTTGGCAGTTTCTTTACTTCCCCCCTTGCATACTCCTGAACAACAGGACCAGATAGTTAATAAAACATTTAGCTTTGGATCCTTCCATCTTTCCCTTATTTATTTGGTGCTTTAACTATAGTTTTACAATTAAATGCATGTTTAAAATGATATATTTTCATCTTTCATGTTCTCTGTACCAACTGGCATAGAGGTTTTTATCTTTGCAAACTGTAACGAAAACACATTAAAATTCCAGCATCTTCATTCAGGCCCAGTATCACAAAAGAGTCAGTAGTAGAAGCTAGAGTGGAACACTTTGGATCCTACTGAAGCCATGTCACTTCCTCTATAGGCACTTTTGAATTCCTGAGATATAGGTTTGATGCTGCTCGTGAGCACATAGTCTTAAAAAAACAAAACAAAACAAAACAAAATGATCTTTAAAAACCTTAATTTAATTTTTTTGCAATATTCCTTCCTAGGAAGTATTGCATATCTTAGTTTAAACATATGCAAGATTATTGTTTTATGTGTATTAACTTTTAAGAATCCTGCATTTGTAATACTTAATGTAATGCTTCCACCAAATTCTGTGAATGCAAGATAAAACCACGTAAGTGCTGGGGTGGGTAGGAGGTAGCCAAGATAGTGTGAATGAAAAGCTTAGGTACTGTGTGGAAATGGAAAGCCCTGCTGTGATTCACTTCCCTGTTGTTCCTCAGATGCCTTTACACCATTATAAGATGAGTTAGAACTCCTCACAATATTTGTTTTATGGTCTATATTGATTAATATTGGTTATGTTAGAAAAAATATATCTAATAATATATTTAATTATGCTATATAAATAATGTTCATTCGGAAATAACTATTTCTCCTAAAAAACAAAAAACAAAACAAACAAACAACAAAAAAAAAAACAGTGAGAAGCATGGCACTATGTTAAATTTTTATCAATTCTTGAGGAATATGTTACCAGAAAGCACTTGGAAGTCTCGTGCTTGCTTCCTCATTCAGGCTAGTGGCAAATCATACAACACAGAGCCCCAAGGAAACGCCACTGTGCATTCTTCAGAAGGGGCATGACAGAGGCAGGTCACTTATTAGTGTCATTTGGAAAAGCCATTTTAGCTTCTGCATCTCATGAAAGGACCTCTAGAATCATGGGTCTTTGGTCTTGGCTCCTAGGAACTCGTCCTTGGCTTATGGTGGTGGTGGATTGGTGTTGGTCATAATTACAGAAAAGTCTAGAAAAGAGCAAATTTTCCAAAGGAAGGCCTAGGAATGGAGGCATGGTGATGCTCTTTCTATGAATTGTTTCTATACAGATACCCATTTCAAACTGATTGTCTTGAAAACAGCGTACAGCTTTCAATGCTTCAAATCTACCAGTATGAAGAATAAAGAGTTAATCAACACCTTGGTTAACTTTTTTTCAGGAATATGTCTCTTTAGACAGGAAATAAAGGTAAGAAAGTCCCCTGGTGAAGCACAGTGATGAGACAAGTTGTACATCCATCCTACATCAGTCCAGGAAGGACTTTCATGAGAAATTATGTTAGCATTTAGGTTTAGACATCAAAACTGCTCAAAGAACTGGGAAGTCCAAGAACATTTGCTTCAGTGCCTCCTTCTTGTGTATTCTAAAGGAGGAAATGTATTTTAAAATGTCAAACTGTAACAAAAGGCAAACATAAGAGTTGAAAGGGGGTATTAATTCCCTGTGTTGCGTTTTTTTTTTTTTTTTTTCATTCAAAATACCCAGTTCTCAGTTAGAAAAGATATGGAAGTCAGAGGTCAGATAATTAGAGGATATGTAGTGAGTTTTGGGAGCTTCCTGTCCGGAATCAACAGGCTCCTGAACCACTTCTCAGTTATCCATTCTAAAGGCAGTATCTGTCACTGTTTCTCAAGGAGTGAAGAAAAAAGAAAAAAAAAAAAAACATGCTCCCAAATTATATGTTAGAAGAAAACTTTAAATTACAACTTCTCCCAACTCTTGGTGTTTGAGTTGTGCATGATCAAAGTCCTCTCAATTCTGTATTTCCTGGGTCCTGAGATGATGGCTGTTCCCTCCTCTCCTCTTTCTACTGTCATCATTCTGCTTGTGATACTTTTCCTGTGTTCAATTTTCTAGAAATATGAAAATAAGAACAACCAAGGGTCCCAGGGTACAGATTATGTATGCTGGTCAGTGCCCTGTGGAGGGCAAAGCTATGCAATATGGCTTAAGGAACAGATCGTGATGGAAAGGACCCTCCCAGAGAAGTCTCTTCTAACTAGGAAAGTCTAGACAAAAATGTGATGTTGGGGAGAAGTCGTGGAAATAAACAAAGCAATGGATCACCCTGAGGGTGATGGTGCAGAACAACTGAGAAAGATAAGACCTTGAAAAGAAGACAGAGCGAAGCATAGCAAACCAAAGACTGTGGAAAGGGAGTCCTGACCACACACATTTCCTCCCACTACATGGTATCACGTCCATGAGAGTTTTGAAAACCATACATGGTTTTCAAGAAACCACATTATACAAAGTTCTGTGCTGTGATGTGTAATCTGGGGGAAAGGCTGAGGGAACGTTAGCTGGAGGGAGAAGATCGAGGAAAAAAAAAAAAAACCTCAAGGAAATGGTAAGGCCAATCTCTCAGGGATCAAAAATTTTAGTGTGACTATGAGATGTGAGCAATCCAAGAATGGGAGATGAAAGGGCAAGTATGGCATCATTGCAACCAAAGAGAGAAGCAGGTAACAGCAGAGACACAAAGTGGATCTCCATGGCAGAAAGGCTCCTGGGTGCTAATGTAAACTTACACATTCCATTAGAATAAAGGGAAATGTGCTCCATCTAGCAGCAGGAGACACTTGTTGGTAAATTTTGTTGAAACATGCACCCACAGTGTTTTCTGTTATTGGGCCTTGGACTGAAGAAGTGTCTATGTATGCCACCTCTTATCTCTGAAGAGTGCAAACATCAATTGAACACAAAGACAGAGTCTACCTAATACAAAGATTGTACCTTGGTCTCAGTTCTGCCTTTATTTTTGCATCCTTTGTTTTTTAATGTTAAGAAATCAAGGTAATCCCCAATCCCCAAAAAATGACCGTTAGAATTAGGGGCAATGGTGAAGACTCTTGGTCTGGCTCATGCCATACGGTTTATAAGATAGTCTATGTTTGGAGATCCGTGTCTCCTTGCACTGTGAGGAAGGAGGTAACCTAAACGGGTCAATGATGCATGATTTTATGGAAACTGGATGAGGAGAGGAGAGAGCAGAAGGCAGTCGTAGTAAGTTTTTCACTTAATGGATTTCTTTTCCTAAATTCTACTGTAGGGCTGGAGGTAAATTTCTCCATTCCTACTCTTTCCCATTTGTCTCCCATTCCTTGAGGCTTAGAAATGCCTGCCACTCACACTGGGAGCTGGGAGTGGGGTGGAGGTGGAGTGGGGGTGGGGTGGAGGTGGGGTGGGAAACAGACCATGCGGTTTCCTTTGTGGAACAGGAAGCGCCCTCTCTTTATACGGCAACCCAAACCTTTCTGCCATCTACATGTGGTCTTTCACAATCTCCAGCAGAATTCATCTTTCTTGCCTTTCTACCATACTCCCACAAAACATTTCCCAGAATCCTTAAGGGATTATTATCTCTGGTATAAAATGAGAAAGTTGTGACTCAGAGAATCTGCCATCAACCCCGGGCCACACCCACCCAGCATAGGTAGTAGAGGAGGAGTGCCTTTATATGAGACATTCTAGAATTATAAATGTCATCCAACAGTCAGAATCAGACAATTTCCGCAAATGAATCAAGTTCTCAGTTTGTTTTTATTGTTTCAAAAGTAACCTGCACTGTTTGTTGTGTTTTCAGCACGGAATACAGTGCTTGCCTTAAATAGATGTTGAAAAAGTAAGTTCCTCATATAAGGTAGCCATTATTTTAAATGTTAGCCAACTCTGGTTTCATAGACGTTCCATCTTTGGATTCAAATCAACATTAAATCACTTCCCGTTTATTTATTTATTTATTTATCTATTTATTTATTTATTTATTTTTGAGCCACATCTGTGAAATGAAAATAACTGTTATGGCTCCCTGGATTTTCAATAGGAGATAAGGAATTAAGCCAGGGTTTCACAGTGCCTGGCTCAGGCCTTCTTGGAGGCTAACCCACATTAAGTACAGCTGATATCAGACAGGCTATGAACAAGCAGTGGTGTCCCGCAGCCAGTTGTAAACACCAAAATGTGGGAAAGGAGCTTCAAAGGTGTCCACCTCATACTACAGCCTGACTCACATCCCCCCACTCTTAACCCTGTTGAGAAACAGGACGCTCAGGGAGGACACTGAACACCCAGAGAGATAGCCAGAGGGAACCGGCTACTAGCAAGCTCACAGGCGTCCTCACCAAGCTGGCTCAGGGCTGGCTCCAAATAGAACAGGGCACCTCGCACTGCAAGGCGCCCAAAGGTTGCAGAGCCACTCCAGGACGCGGGGCCCCACAATACCAGGGTCTGGATAAATGCTCAGCTAGCCTGCCCTGCAACTAGGCCCGCCCATCATTCTGTCTGTCTGCCTGGAGTGTACAGTGTGGTTCCCAGAGCCTTCCACCGCCTCCTGCCCCCTTACCCTCCCTCCACCCCACCCCGCCCCGCCCTGCTTCTGCAGCCCGAAGGTTTCTGACAGAACACTTTGGCTCAGCCCTTGCAGGTTTCCACCATGGCTTAGCCGATGGTCCCCGACAGCCTCAGCCTCCCCTACACAATTCCAGGCAAGGCCTCATTTGAGGGTGAGTGCAGAAGCATCCTGCCAAGTCGATGTTCCTGTCTCAAGTCTCAGGACAGAGGCTTCAGCACAGACCTAGAGAATTCTAATGGTGTTTAGTGACATCTTCCAATCTGCAGTTCTCAAGACTTGTGGCATGGTTCTTTCTGCTTGGGGATGCTGGTGTGTGTGTGTGTGTGTGTGTATTGCGTATTGCGTATTGTGTATTAGCCATTTCTTTTATTTTTTACCACTGATTAAGTTTAACATTAGTTTTGAGTCTTAAAAATAGCGCTCATTTTATAACACAAAATCTTGGTGGTTTTTCTTTTCTCTTTCTTTCTTTCTTTCTTTCTTTCTTTCTTTCTTTCTTTCTTTCTTTCCTTCTTTTTTGTTAAGTAAAATACATTAATTAATTAATTAATTAATTAATGATCTCTAGTCGAAAAAGCAGACACATAGAACCATTAGCTCACAAATCACTAAATGAGTGGTGCCCTTTGTGGTTTCTGTTTTTCTAAAAGCAAGTGTGCACCATCTGTAGGATTGTCTTCCAAGTCAAGTCCTCAATCCTGAGAGGGTTAAAAGCTACTTGGTTATTTTCATGTCTTATAATAGATGACCCACAATTCACCAGCAATCTGTCCTACAGTGTGTAGGGTCAAATAATTTTATTTAAATGGGGAAAAACTGGAAGTATTTGCCATTATGGTACCTCAGCTTGGACGAGCTGCAAGTAAATCCTTCTCTAACCTTTAGGAAGACAAAATGTTTAGTGAGTACTATTTACACACTTTGAATATTTTATATTTGAGTATTCCTCACAGTTTACACAAATGATTGTATATCCATTGCCAATCAACAAATATCAGGGCATCACTGATACGTAATGGTTAGTAGTTTAAGCTTTTCTATAATGGTGACTTTATATAAAACTCCAGAGGTTACTGCATACCATCAAAAGGTCATTTTGAAGTTTTGAAAATAAAATTACAAGGGATAGCTTAAGAGAAGTCCAGCAATGAATTATAATTGTACAAGTTTATGTCATAAAAGACTGAATTGTCACATGAAATCATTATTTTTTTGTTTTAAAACGTATTTCTAGAGCATTAAAAAAATCCTCACGTTTTTATTTTTTATATACCTTTAGCAGAAGATTACAGCTAACGTTTTGTCTTTGGTGAGTAGCTGTTTGTCTCACTTTATTTACTTGGTATTGGATATTTGTCAATGTCATTTCATATCTACAGAAAATTCTTACGCTCTATGGAGGTAGTGAATGTGTGTGTGTGTCTGCCGGAGGTCACATGACAGTCTCATCCTATTTGGTGGAGCAGCTTGACTTTTTTTTTTCCCCCTTGCTTTTGGTGATGGTTGTGAGTGCAGAAGTTGATTGACAGATGCATGCCAGAAACCCCCATTCTCCTTTTCAAAGACATCATATGATGGATTGCGATCTCCCAGCGCAGCAGGACACGGGGACCATGCAAGCTGTAATTGGTCAGGTATGGAGTCAGCCATTTCTCAACTCCCCCTTTTCCACAAGGGTCTCACCATATGATTCACATAATTCATATTTACTGTACCATCTTTCTATCTGTGTCTTCAGCTACCTGCCAGCGCAGCGCTGAAAGTGCGAAAGGCAAAAGGCACCCATTAAATCTGGCTAGGGAGGCTCAGCTGGAAACTTCAGTGTGATGCTCTTAAACAGAAACCAAAACAAAACCACCACCAAGAAATTCAAAGAGCGTATCAAATCTATGACTTGGGCTGAATATGAAAAACTTTCATTTTAAGCATTTATATATATATATATATTTTTTCTGCTTAGATTGTGATCTCTGAAAGAAATAAAGTATGAGAAGAAAATAAAGTGCCATGCTTCCCAGGCAGTAGTTACAATTTTTTATTGTGCTATTCAATATTTTCACTTGGATTGTATTCTTCTGTATTCCTCTCTCTGTATGGAAAATACAAGTACACAAATAATACAAGTGCCTTTCTTTAGTTCTAGCCCCGGTGGTGTGTGACTGAGTCTGGCAAATGTAGTAGTAGCCATCGCCTCCTCTGCTGCAGAGGGGCAGGCTGCAAATTAAACACCGCCACAATCTGAAAGGTCCAGGTGGCCTGCCCGCGCTTCCTAATGCAATCCAGCACACCAGCTTTAATAAACAGCTCTATTTAGTTCCTCCTCTCTGTATCCAGGGAGGTGAACTGGTCTGGGGCTGCTGTGATGAAATGCCAGAAGAATCTCTCTCAGAGGCCTCACAAGCTGATTTTTAGAGCTTTGCTGTTCTGTCGTCTTTGTCTTCCAAATGGGTCAGTGAGTCCTGTCTCTCTGTCTGGTGTTTTCTGTTAAATCGGTACTTTATGATTGTGCTTAAGTGTTCGGGTTGTAAGCTAAATGAGAGGAGGAAAGGTCATTGTCTTTTCATTTGCCTCCTGATAACTGAAGTGCTGAAAGGATGTGCCCTGCTGGAGGGAGCTTTTCTGTGATGGGGGTGGGGTGTGCAAAAAAAAAAAAAAAATAGAGCAATATATACAGGTTTTTCTTTTAAATGTGCTTTTTGCTAAAAATTTTCTCTAAGTTCTCTATGCTTGCTTAAGAATTGTTAACTTGTAAATCAGAATGTGGTTACGAATATTTATGAACTCTAAAAAGTTTTGCGGTTTTTGCACACTCTCCAGCCTGGGCAAGCTGGCAAGAGGAGGAGACGAAATGTGTTTCTGTTTGTTAATTGCATCATAATCAAATTCCTTCTTACTTTGTTTTCAACAAAATTAAAGAAAAGTACTTCAGGGGGCTGAAGGCATATGACTTACTAATACCAGTATGGCTTGTGACACGTTTCTAGATGAAAATGTCAGATATATAATACCATATTTCCACAAGCTCAGTATTTTAAAAGAACTATATATTTTTTCAATAGAAACAAAAACATTCTTTAAACTTTTAAGTTGTTTTTTGTTCTGTTAGCATATTATAAAGTGAAGGCTGTGTGCATAGATTTGCCAGGAGAAAATATGTAACTAATTTTATATACCTGCTGCGTTGCATGTGTTTGCTGACAGAAGTATATATATTGGAGCCCAGATAATTTTGTAGTGGCGAATTAAGTATCTGTTAAAGTAAGTTGCTGTATATGATTAAAATTTGAACCCAGGACATCTGACTTGGCCTATTTAATAAAAACTTTTCTGCAGTTGCATGTTCTATTTCTCCACGAAGTAGTTCTGTCAGTTAGTACCAGGAAAAATTAGTCTGATTTTCTTTTGTATATGTTTGTGCTGAAAAAAAAATCAGAAGTACTTTTAGTTTATTTAATTTTTTATTGGGAAGTAATTATAAATGTATACTTTTAAAAGGCTCCATTTTGTACTGTTAAAGACGAATCCGTGTGTATTTTACAAATACAAGACTTCTGATTTGCCAAGATTTAACTCCTTGCCTTTATTCCTTAGCTTTGTGTCTTATGTGTCCCCAGGAATTTCCTAAGGTCTATGGCCAGAAACTGCAAATCTAAAGGACTTGTTATGGATACTTTATAAATAGTTGCATCCAAACAGCTGCATTTTATGGCATTATTTTTCATAAATTATTTGTTTAAAAAAAACCTCATCCTTACTGTCAAGATAAAAATTGCAGAAGTGATTATTCTTAAGATTGTAAGAATTGCAATGCTCAAAGGCACACACAGGAATATTCATTTTTTTTTCATTTGAAATTGAAGCAAAAATATCTAAAGAAAGGGGGAAATACCATAGAGTCTTTGATATATACCATGAAAGTCTAAATTTGATTTGTGTTTATAAAGACAAAAGTCGAAGGGACCAACACTTGAAATGGATTGATTGATTTTAACTATTAAAGTAAAATAAGAACATTTCTTCAAATGATTCCTTGTAACAATAAGGAAAAGAAAATGAAAAAAAATTTACTACTTTGCACTCCCTCATAGGTAGCAAGGTATGCTTTGTTTTCAAGCCCTTGATTAAACGTCTTCTAATACCTATTCAGCAGGTGTGGACAGTCCTGCCTGATAATGCAAATGTTTGCTTCTTCTGTTTAGAATACACACTGATGTATTTATTTTTACCTCCCTCCTGTTCTGACTTTTGTTTCTAAATGGCGTTGGGTGGGAAAAACAAACAGGCAGTCGTGAGCTATGTTTTCTGCTCAAAATACCGGATGGTACTCATGGTTGTGGCCAGCTTTGCTTCTCCTTTCATTCAGTTCTCGGATCAAATATCTCTGGTCACTTGCACTGGAGGGAAGGGAAGAACAGACCTGCCTGCGTTACTGGCCATGATGTAGCTTGGGAGAGTTCTGGCTCCACACCGCAGATATTACTCATATGTGCCTCTCCCCCAGGGTTTTCCCTCCCTCAAGCAAGCAATTAAGCAGTCTAGACTTGGAAGAACAAGCTCCCTGCCTAGTATATCAACACCAAGAAACTTGATTCATTCATATGATTTTTAGAAATCCAATCAGATTTTTTGATAGTAATTATCTGTAGCAAGATCCCTCATTCCCAAAGCTGGATTGTTATCTTTCAGATGATTTCAAATAACTTCAAGCTTGGCAGTTGAAGGAGATTTTAATTACCGTTTATAAATAAAGGTTTAAATTCCCACCTCTTAAGGTCATTAAACATTTACTTCCTTTTTTTCTCGTTTGTAGACCTGTGATTTTGAGTGACAGATTAGCCCATCAGAATCTCAGCTGTTTTTATTGTTTTGTTTTTGCTCACCTCACAGAAACTGGTCACTATGCCCAATTCTCCTTCTGACACTTTGGTCCCCAGAGAAACTGGCAGATCTACCACGCTGATGTGTAGCCCTGAGGGCTGGTCAGTACAAGTCCATATGCTGCTGAACAAATATTATCAATAGATGATAAATTATGCATTAAAATAAATACAACAAAGTAGACTTTTTTGTGTTTATTACACATATTTAAGAGTTTTCCAGTAATAAAGAAATGACTGGGTCATGGGTACAATTCATAGGACATTGCTAGAATATAAAGGAATTTACACACGAACTGTTTGAAATTCTCGCAATATTGAAAAACATTTGTAGTTTTCCTTTTCTGGAAAACAGATTTTTACTTTCAAGTAGGTTTTTGAAGTTTGCAGTGTTTCACAGTTGTCCATTAGAAACTCGTGTGATGGGGCTGAGATGCTCTTCTGACTGTGTGTCCTGCATTTGACTTGTGGCGGCATCTTAAAGTGGGTGTTCTTTCACACTAATACCCTGGTGTTAAAACATGTTTTAAAAAGTCATGTTTTAGTATCAAAACAACTCAAATATAGGTGTATTTACATCTTCTCTTGTTCCAGAAAAGCATCTAGGTTTTCCAAGAACAGTGAGCTTACCTGAGACACATGCAAGCTGGTGTGAAGTAGAATTTGCCGAGGGAGCCAGGAAATGGCACACACATTATTGTCAGTCTGCTCAGACTAAGTATATACATGCCAAATATATACAAATTTTACATCAAGGCTCACGTAACTCTGTCTTATATGTGCAAATATGACTCCTATAGACTTTAGGAAAAGTCACATGGATCTGAGTGACATTTTTTGAAACAGATATATTGCCCCAGTAAATGTATACATTTCAGGGATATGAAATTATTATTGCTCGCATTTAATTGAAAAAAAACCACTTCTTATGGAGCTGTATAGATGGTTAGTATATTAGTAAAATACAATTAATGAAAGATTGTTCTTCTGGTACAGAATTGTGCCAGATTCACTGGTATTGAGCTTGTGCTAGGTCCTTCTAACAGATGTCAAATGTTTCAATAGATAGAAATTCAGAGGCCATTCTAACATTGCTTAGGAGATTCTTGTCTGCTATTATCAATTCTTATTGTCTTTTGAATATTTTAAAATCAAAGTGGGCATGTAAATTATGAAGCCGTTTTAAACAGGCAGTGATAATATGTGACAGGAGCATGTGAAAAGAAGTTTGCCTGTGTTGAGCTGCCTGTGAAATCCTGAGCACTGGCTGGAGGTCAGGGAAGAAAGACATTTTCCCCCCGGCTCACCTTGCTGTAGACACTAAATGTTACCAGGCAGTGTAAAGCATCTTTCTCTCTTTGGTTTTATCAAAATTAGCTTTGAACATATCTGCAAATGTGGACAAACCACTCTTTTCAATTGCATTATGCTTCTTAAGCCTTTTGCTTTTTCACAACAGCAGGTCAAAAAGAAAGTAAAGTTAGAAATAAAATGCAAAGATAAAAAGAACAGATCTACACAAACAATTTGGGCAAAGGTAACTATTGGCCATAAAATGGACATGACCATAAATTTAAAATTAATTTGCATTTATGCTAAACAACTGAATAGCTGTTCTAAATAGAAACTCAAGCCAGCATTCTTGCCCTCTTCCCTTCTCTCTCTCTCTTTGTTTCCTTTCCATCCCCTTCTTTCCCCTTTACTTTCCTTCCACCTTTTTATAGCTTTAGTGTGTATCAGTGAATTCAGGTCTTGTTTCCAGAACACATGGAAATGGCTCTGTTGAGCTATACAATCTTGAGCTCTTCTGAGACAAGAGAAGAGATTTGTGTCACTCTGTCTCTACATGTCTCTTCTGAGTCTCACTTTGAGGAAAGGATCTCAAGGAAGGCACAGTCTCAAGAAGGGTTCATTCCTCATCTCACATTTTCTTAATCTTCTAGTCCAGCAGTGTGGATCAGAAAGGGTGAAAACTGCTTGATTTTTACCTGATAACTTCATTTCCTGGGTTAACCTAAGCTCATGTTAATTTTCTTTATTTTATGGATAAATGACTGTATTATTATTATTGCAGAACCAACGTTTTATAGATTAAAAGCCATATATAAATAACGATTGAAAGCACCTTTGGTTATGTATATTAATTTTTTTTCTAGATTTTCTTTAGATAATAAGATACCTTTTCCTTTTACCCAGCTGGTATTTGGAAATAGCTTTTGTTTTATCACTAGCTTTAAACTCCCCTTGAATAGAAAGGACTCTTTCTTCACCAGCCAGCTTAGCAGGTGATCCTGGGTTCCAATCCCAGTCAACTGCAGCACCACTGTCTTTGGCAGTGCTTTTCTAGTTAAAGGATCACTGGGCACGGATGGGGTAGATAGACAATCAACAGAATAATCTAAATGCCACCGATTTTGAGAGGTAGGTTGCTCCTTGGTGAAGGAGTACCCATGTAATTATCAGCTCTTCATTCCTGGAGTCAAAGATGCAAATACATGAGCAAACACCTTTAATGAGAAGGCTAACTCACTCCAGTGTATTGCTCTGGCATTGAACTCTCTTCACGGATTATCATTGTCATATGCCTGTCAGCCATTCTGTTCTTTTCCACTGCGATTCAGAGTGGAGTAATGAGTAAGAAGTGAACAGTGAATCTTGGTGGGCTGCCTGGCAGAAAAGACCCTGATATAGATATATCACAGCTAGTTGAGCTGACTTTGTCATTGGTATTATATAGTGAAAACAATCTAAGACAAAAATCTTTAAATGAAGAAAGCTTCTTTTGTGTTGATATCATACACAAATTTCAGTAGTAAAGAACTCCTTTTTAGACATCCTTGGAGTGCTTTTCAAGAGTCTAACTAGTGCTCTGAAGCTAAGTAGTAGCGACTTACCCCAGTACATATTTCTAGAACTTAATTTTGTATCAATGTTGCTTTTACATGAACATTTAGAAATTATTGTAAGAAGAAAACATTTGTCCATCATTCAGAGCCTTGGATAAACATGTACATTTTGAAAAGTTAAGATTTTATAATATTCACCAGGACTCAGGCAAACTCCCCTCAAGAGAACAAAGTGCATCATTTATAGGCAACTTAAGTTCCCTTTTAAGCAAAAGGGGGTTTCGTGCACAATTCACATCTCTTTTCTTTTCTTTTTCTTTTTTCTTTCTGTCTTTTTTTTAATAAAATGCATTATTTCTGAGAGAGAAGCAAGTATATGGAAACAGAAGCATGGGTACTTGGAGCCTCAATGATACTGAAGATGTATGGGAAAAGAAATCCTTAGATTTTCAGCCTTACTTCTCTAAAATTGGAGGCCAGCATGGGCAGGAGTGGGGAAAGACACAGAAAGCCAGCCCATGGCAGTCCATACTGCTCTGACAGAGCTAGTTAATTTTGTAAGCCTTACATAATATGAGAACATGAGACTCTCTCAACCTGTCCTCCCAAAGGTCGAGAGTTGGGACAAATGTAAAATGCTGCTTAATGGACGCGAGTCAAGCCAAGACCATCACACTCGTTTCACTTACTGTCAGTCTTGAAGATTCATCATCATGGTCTGGGCCAACCATGGTCTCTGGGCTGAAACAATTTTATCCAGTTTTAAAAAAACAGAATGTTCCAGCTTGGATCTTATATCCTTAGGGTTACAATATTGAATTCTGAATTGGGAAACTTAATCTTGCAGCCAGATTTGACAAGATGCTAGTTGAATGGAAGGCACAAGTGATGATTGGGGGTGAAGTGCCCCAGGTCAGAATTTGGGAAAAAATAGGAGATTTTGTAGACATAATATAAAAACCCCCAAATTTGAAATTCTCTATTTTTTATGAATAGGAGGTATTCAGGAACTTAAAAGTAGCTTTCTGCTGCATTTATTTTCTCAGTTTCAAAATGTTCTTTAACAGCATGGACTTTTATCTATTCTTAGTGCATTTCTGATGCTGCTAACACAAAAGATGCCTAAAGTTATAGTTAAAGGTTATAAGAACAAAGGAAAACAATGCTTAAATTCAAAGCAATCATATTTGTTCTGTGGTAGAAAGTTGATATTATTGTATTCGAGAGCTGAAACTCTGGTTTCTTTATGGAAAACATTTTTTGTTGTGAGAAACATATTTAGATTTCCAATTACTAAATGTAAGAATTAGAACAGGTCAGTTTGGCAACCCAATTAACACACGCACAAGGACATGTAAGCACAAATGAACACATATGTGTGCATACACACAAAACTCCCACACTAAGGATTTTTAGAAATACTTGATTATTTAACTTCTATTTATCTAAAGTTTTTTAAAAGTATCTTTTAAATTTAATAAATGCAAAAAATGTGTAAGGTAGCGACAATACTCTGTTCAACTAAATTGTTGAGAATGGAGGCAGACTTGCGGGTTTCTCAAGTTGAACTTTGAGTCCACTGGTTGCTACATGGTAAAAGATGATAATTGTACCATTCCCTCACAAAACCAGGAGGCTTGTCTCACAGTGCATTTCCATCCTGGAAATGCTATTTCCTATGAGTGCTGAAATGGACCTGGGATTGTTTTCTCTCTTCTAAAATTCCCCTAAATAGGAAGAAAAACATGTAAAATTGAAAGAAGCCACATAGTGCATTTAATAAATTATAAAATAAAATATTCTTTTGTAAAACAATTTTAATAAGACAAAACAATATAAACTAGAAAGTAAAGTGCCTCGTATTTCCTTTTTGCAAACTAATATTCATGAATAATTTCTTACCTGTCTTTCCAGAATGTTTATGCAACCTGAGTAAACATATTTTACAGAACTCTGCAACTTACTGTATATATTTATAAGCATATATTAAACATCAAATGATGCTTAAAAATAGATCTACAGTTTTAAAAAAATGACATCTCCTACTGCCTGGACTGTCCTCAAACTCCATTGTTCATATAATCCTCTTGCCTCAGCCTCCCGAAAACCTGGGACTATAGGCATGTGTCGCTATGCCTGGCTCTAAATAAAATCTTTTTCTGTAGCATTTCATTTTCTGGATGCCTCCAACATTTAAAAGAAGACTTTTTATTAATTAGCCTAAACAAAGATATTCCAGAACTTTCTGAGTGGGGTTTGCTTTACCAATGAACTCATACATGGCCCTCCCTAAGAGAGAACGTCTTAGTTGTGATTGCTATTGCTGTGATGAAACACCGTAACCAAAAGCAAGTAGATGTGGAAAAGGCTTACTTGGCTTACACTTCCACATAGCTGTTCATCATCGAAGGAAGTCAAGACAGGAACTCAAACAGGGCAGGAACCTTGAGGCAAGAGCTGATGCAGAGGTCATGGAGGAATAATGCTTACTGGCTAGCTCCTCATGGCTTGCTCAGCCTGCTTTCATATATAATCCAGGACCCCCAGCCCAACGGTAGCCCCACTCACAATAGGCCAGGCATTTTCTCCACTGAGTTTTTCCGTTTTCAGTTTGTGTATCAAGTTGACTTAAGACTAGCCAGAACAACAGATCCCTTGTCAAGTTGACATGCAAATACATCCCTATTAAGCTACGCCTTTCCTTTCTTATTCATTTCCAAGATTTTACATTAAAAACATAAATAATTTTAAAAGTCCCACAGTCTTGACAAATCCAAACAGATTAAAATTTCACTCTCTTTAAAAATCCTCTTTTAAAAGTTCAAAGTCCTTCCATTGTGGGCTTCTACAATAATCAAAATTAAATTAATTAACTTCTTCAGGAGGAAAAAAAAAAAACTAGTGCACAATCACAATTTGAATCAAGCAAAACCAAACCCCAACAGTATAAATGACTCAGTGTCCAATGTTGGGATTCCTTCATGATTTTGTGGACTCCTCCAGGGAGCACAGGTCACTTCTCCAGCTCTGCCCTCTGCAGCACACACTAGGCTCGGGCTGGCTCCACTCCACTGCTGCTGCTGCTCTTAAAAGATTGAACACTCACTGATATGTGGATACTAGCCCAGAAGCCTAGACTACCCAAGATACAATTTACTAAACACATGAAACTCAAGAAGAATGAAGTTCAAAATGTGGTCTCTTCGCCCTTTCCTAGAATTAAGAACAAAGCACACTTTGAAGGAGTTACAAAGATCATGTGTGAAGCTGAATCAAAAGGATGGACCAACCAGTGACGGCGGCTGCCAGGGATCCTTCCCATAATCAGCCACCAAAAATAAACACTATTGCAGATGCCAGCAAGATAATGCTGAAAGGGCCCTGATATAGCTGTCTCCTGGGAGGCTATACCAGTGCCTGGCAAACACGGAAGTGGATGTTCACAGTCAGCTATTATTTGGAACACAGGACTCCC